>OW388293.1:17184824-17784824 GCA_936450465.1 Gibbula magus | reverse complement strand
CAATTTTGACTCCGCTGTCGCCAACCACGATGTCATGTCCTTCATGTCGGCGTGGAACTGACGCCACTGTTCCATTGCTTTGTTCCAGCGACTGAAATGTACATCAATAATTCATAAGCAGGTCAGCAGGTGCGAAATGTTCAAATCATGACAATATTATCAATGGCGGACAGTTGTGAAACAAACATGGACCTAGGATGGGATGCTAACCTGTTTATGGTCCTGGTGTGAGGTTTATAAACAAGACATTTGTGCTGACAGTTGATATCAGCATCACTGGTGCTAAGCATGTTATTTAGAGTGACCTCCCTTTGATTACATCCAGCGTGGGCTGGCTGCTGTGATGTAGCCTGTAGGTTCCAATCTTGGAATTGACTTTCAATATAGAACTGGGTCTTCCATTTTAATGTTAGTATAGTCAAATTCGTACAAACTGATGACCTGTTTAGTATTCATATTTGAAGTTATGAATTTTTAATTTATTGAAAATAGTTTTGATGGTCATATATCTGGTTAATTCTTAATTTTAGGTTATATAGAAAAAAATATAATAAATGAAAATGACATAAGAGAACAAAAAGTTGTGAAAACAGTAGTGGTTAATATTTGTTAATAACCAAATTATCTTTTTAAAAAAAGAACATATTTTTATGACTTTAAAATTCTTCTTATTATGGTATAAATTCACACTCAGAGATTTATTTAGATATGAAAAATAACATTCATAATTATAATGATTTGGTAACATGAAATCCTCATTATAAACCCAACTTCAGAATTCAAATCCATTGATGTGACTAGTCTATCATATTGTCAGTAACGTCCACTGAAAGATGAGGCATTACAGAATTCATACCTATGAAACATGTTTCTAATTTTCAGCTCCAATTATTGTGAGTACTCAACTGTCATGTTATACATGTCATAACAATGTCAAGTAGCAATAACATGTATATATACGACTCGTAGATTGCATCATCAACATCAGCCATTCGTCAACACTGACAACTGATAGCTGACCTGTAAGTTTCACTGTACACAACAATTGGACTCTTTTTTAAATATATAGACATGTTCCTAATAAAGGACATGCATACCGATGAAATATGCAAGTGAATTTATGTCACACATGTATATTGCCTAATCAACACATTCATCAAACACTATTAACTCATTCATAGATTTCACTATACACAATTAGAAATATGCAAGTGAATTTATGTCACACATGTATATTGCCTAATCAACACATTCATCAAACACTAATAACTCATTCATAGATTTCACTATACACAATTAGACAAGTGTTTCCAATCAAGGAAAAACATATCAATGAAATTTGCAAATGAATGAATGATAAGTGGTCAAATGTTCTGTATTTCTTCTCATAAAGATCAGCCTCCAATAATAGCAAGGGGGTGAGGGTGTGTGTATAAAGTAACTGCTCAAGAGAGGGGGATGGATTCAGGAGTGACAAACCCCACTAGGGGCGAGTGAGTGAGCTATTGTTAAACGCCACTTCGGCAGTATTGCAGAGACAAACCCCACTACGTACTCTTGCATATGCTTACTATCGCTTTTCTTTTTCGCTTCTAATTGCCCTTCTTAAACTTCGCTTTACAGCAATTTCAAGAGCATTTCACTTACTGGTATATAGCAATGAGAACACTACTACTTCCAGAATGTAGAGTTCTTTATTTGATGGTGAATTGCCATCAAACCAGATTCAGGACAACAGGTTGCAACTGCATCATATTACAAGTGCATGGGATAAGCCTGAACATTTACCAGCCCTAAAGAAGGATTTAATATTGCAATTTTCAAAGCTTGGTCAAATGTTATGGTCTGTCGGACAAGTGTGATTGTATATATCATACTAATATATATGTTTAGGGTGAATTTTCAATCAGCTGTGTACAGTCTTCAAACCAAAAGTGCTGATCAGCACACAATGTTTATACATATTTATATATATGAAACAACCCAGGAATAAATACTTGGAATAACCAATACTTACTGTATCAGACCTGGGTCGTGTGGTATGGTAATGAATCCGTGTCCAAATTCCGCCATTTCTCGGATTATCATTTGAGCACCACAGGGAAAACACAACAATCCAAATGGGTAATCCACAAGACGAGCACAAATATTTCACTCCTCTTTATCCAGAGTGTTGCATATTTCCATCCCACTGTTGGTTTGCTTATCACGTGGCCATAAATACAAAAACAAACTCGGACAATTCTCAAAAGATTACACTTCTGTCATTTTTGGCAAAGCGACCATGTTAACCCCCTCACAGCTCAAGTCATCTAAAGTGTGCATATGGTGTTTCACAGAAGTAGTCTGGTAGGCGAAAGGTTAATTCCATAACATCTCGTGAGCATCTGATAACAGGTCGAACAAGAACAATTTTTAAAAAAAGAGGGATTTTGTCAAATAAAAATACTTTCAAGCGTCCCAAAATAATTCAAAGACAAATAAGAAAATGGTCAACAAAGTCAGAATGTCATAATACGAAAAATAGCCAAAAATTCTGAAAACTATTTTCAATGAATCATGGAGTAATGTTCTATACAACCAATCCTTGACCACTTGACCACTGACCTCCTGAATTAATCAATTAGTGCTAATTACAGATTACGGTAGGTGATTAATTGCTGGCCTACATTCCTTGTAATCAGCTCAGCTTGAAAGTAGGTCATGGACTGATTACACCTGCCCTTGATTGTTGATGTGATCTGATTGTACTTTTAGAAAATATTTTTGAAAAAAGAAATTAATGAAAGAAAATAACCAGTATACTAGTCAAAGAATTTCTTATAATAAAATTGTCCATCAACTTCCTTCAACAAAGACAAACACACCATTCTTCCCCAGACAAAGACCCACACACAACTGCGTTGAAGTCATTAGACACATAAACCAAAAACGGTTTACAGAAATTCCTTCTCTTTGGCTTTAAACAGCTCTACATTAAAGTCTTAGTAAAACAACCATACTGACAAACAATCTCCTGATGTAGAAAGTACATCGTACACAGTAAGTTCCTCACATCTCATAGACTGTCAAATATCTACATCAAAGTATTAGCGAAACAGCCTGACCAATAAACGCTTACAGAAGTCCCTCTCCAAACATTGACATACATACATACGTAGGTACACAGCAAGTCCCTCTTGTCTGTAGATGTACGTACATCTACATTAAAGTCTTAGCAAAATGGATATGCAGTCATGTCGTCAATATAAGGATGACAACTTCTATGGTGAGGACAGATTAGTAATCCGATATTGTGTAAGGTTACAAACCACTCGACAGGTCAACAAGACTGGTCAACACGACTGGTCAACCAGAGCTCACAAATGAAATAGAAAAATAACTGTTGTAGATATCGACTGTATATACCTCTATCTTTGTCCAACTAATTCACTTGTCAATAGAATTGGTCGATCTCAAGGCGAAAACAGAGAAATTCTAAGAAAATGTCATAGATTTTCTTTTCCAAATTTTCCCATCTAACCTTTGGCTGAGCAATTTCCAAGGTAAGACATTTTAATAGAAATAACTGTCACAGATATCTAACTTTCCAATTGTCACATCCAACCTTTCTACGTAGTCTTCAACACAACTGAACAATATATCACCAAACCAATTTTCTCATCCTCCGAATATATTGACACAAGCACACAAAAATGAATTGAATGTTGCAGCAATACTTTCCAAAAAAGTATATTGGTTAAGCTGTGTTATAGCTTGTTGACAGAGACATACTAGGAGATCTCACACAGACAGGTAATCTCCAGTTCAAACAATACACAGGAGGAAGAGGTAGACTTGACATAACAATATACAGAGGGGTTAACCCTTGGCCTGTTGTAGTTATAGGCTGGATCTGCTCTTAGTAACCAATCCCGAATCAGGTGAGTTGGGGTTTAACGCAGCTTTCAAGAGTACTTCACTTATATCACGGCTGCTAGTATGATGGCAGGAGGAATGCCTGCAACACCACATGGTTATCCATTGCGGTGAAATCTGCAAGCATCGGCTAGAACCAGCAAACCATGGGTGGTACTGCGCTGAAATTCAGTGTAGCACTGCACCTAAACCATACTGCGTGTAGAACAGTTCTCCACAGCAGAAAAAGTTGCGGGATTCAAACCACGGACCTCTTGATCCAAAGCTGAACACGCTAACCACTGCACTGTCATAACCTTAATCCTGAATCAATGTTGTCGTTCCTGTAACTCTGCCTCTCAGAATGGTAAGGCACAAATCAATTCAGTAGGCAAATGCTTTAACTCTATAACAGTTGAATAAATCACAAGATCCCTGCCAGCCATGTTCCTGTTAAGAGAGTGTCCCTTTGAAGCAGAAAATACACAAGACAATGCACTAGACAAGAGACTGTGTAACAATGCACTACACAAGAGGCTTGTACATATCGACACACTGACCTACCGAGTGTTATGTGAATGAGTCTGGTCTTTATCAATGATCACTCAAGGAAAAACTGCTGACTCTTCAAAACAACTTTAAGATCAAATAGCTGCACACCTTCGCATCAGAATTCCTTCAAAGATTCACTCGACTGACAACTTTCATGTGTATAACCTGGAAGTAATAACATAATCACGATAGGTCTTGGGCCAATATTCCGTGAATTTAAAATGACATGTAGAAATTTCCACAAGAATAATTATTAAATTCACAATAAAAAAACATGAAATGAACTTGGTAATTATTTAATCTTATCCACTGAAAACAATATCTGACAAAATTTATCAAATCACTGAAAGTCAATAGAAAAATCCATGTGAATAACCTTCATGATTATTAGTTTTTCCCCCAAATAATGTTCCAATTTTTTAAAGATTGAAACTGCACATTTTGAACTTTCCTTGTTTAAACATCATGTCACAAACAGCTGATCACATTGTTTCCATAATTATTTCTGTTATTTATAACTGAAACACACATAGAACTTGATAATAATTGAATATTTCTTCTTACACTTGAAACACAGCTCAAAACCAGAAGGTTTTCAAGAAGACATCCATTGATCGTGAATAAAACAAAGAGAGAACTCGGTAATATTTCTCAATCCTCACTCTTAAATCACATGACCGCAGCTACACTTCCAAAACAATTTCTGAGCCTCATGAATGAAAGAAGAGAGACATCGGTAATATTTCTCAATCCTCACTTTACAATCACATGATCACAGCTACACTTCCAAAACAATTTCTGATCCAATGAAGCACAGAATGAACTCATGAAGAGTTGAAACATGCCTCCTCCCCACTGATCTCTCCTTGCCTCGACACATCCTCACGTCACCTATGAAATTTACACACAGTCATCAGCCGACACTGTAGCACTTTGAAGTTCCACAAGGAAATTATCACCGGTCTATTACAAACCTCTCGACGACAAGGTATGTGTTATTGAACCTATACCATCTGAAGCAGTAATATTCTACTGTAGATATAACTTCTTATAACTTGGAGTCAATTACAAATGCTCTCAAACCTTGAAAGATGTGATATTTATAACCAAAGATTATTGCAAAAGCTCTCATATTGCCTGAAACCTGATAAAATTCTGTCTGTAAAAGATACTGTAGGACACTAAGATTGGACATTGGTCAACTATACGAGTTCACCGTCCTGGTGTTGCCCCCTGTCGGTCACCTCAAACACAACTCTCACAGCGAGAATGTCCTCATCCCTAGACACACAAACATGGATTACACGGAAAAACTATCTCGGGCACACGGAGAGTTAAAAAACAGTTGTCACCTTTGACAAGGAAACAGAATGAACAGTTAGAAGAAGATAAAAAAAACTCTTGTAAGTAATTTTCATCCTGAGAAGAGTAGTTACTATTAGACTCTTTTAAAGGATATAGAATGAAGACATTTTATCTATATGAAACAAAATGTGGTTACATATCCCACACAACAATTCTCAAACAGACTATATTGAAAAATGACAAAAAAAAGTAAAAGATTTAAGATTGAGAATGGACCACCCAAACGTAAAAAGGTAAAAACTCTGAGTATTTTTATGTAACATTTTGCCACCTACGAGGGTGGGTTCATTTTTTCAGCCAATCAAATAAAGCAGAAAAATTACAATATGAGAATCATATGGACAGGTGACCCAAGACCAGTAGCTGCTGCAAATAACTCAGGTAACACTAGGCACATCCAATCAAACACACAAGGTAATGCAGTTCCTATGGAAGGTAACAAGCACCTGCATAACAAACCAAGAGTAACTCAACATGTACCAGGTAGATCCATCCTCTGCATTGACAGACAACAAGGAAGACTAAGACAGGAAATTATCCACCTACAATATTTTGATCAAATTCATCAAGCATAACTTTCCCTGTCAAGGTGTTTGACCACAAACTGACCACAAATATCTACAACTGACCAAGGGCTAGTCACAGCGCCCATCCATCAACTTCACGTCATCCATAATCTCTGACATGCTTCGTCCATCGGTAATCCTGTCTCTGTCGTGTTCAGTGTTGGGTAATTGAAATCTTACATGTCACTCATTGTCAAACTAATCCTGGGTACGCTTCGGTAATCCATTTATCAGTTTTCAACGACATGATAGTCTTCACTAAGCCTTCCACATGCAGTAATTGTTCCTTGATTAAAAATATTGCCTTCATCTCACACACGTGAATTGGTTTTACCTGTTGAAGATTACTAACTCTATTTAAGTTCCTCAACTCTAAATAAAGAATTTGATATTCTCCATTAAGTACATGTCACACACCTTAATTGGTTTTTGATTACCTATAGTACTTATACCAGTTAAACACTACTTCAATCAAACAGGTAATCCTCTTACTATCATATATCCATCACCATCCTTTTGTTGATATTGATAACACTTATCGATAAATCAATCTCCAAATCGTAGACCGGATCAGGAATAACGTCAACATATAATGGTCATTACCGGGAGATTATAATTGGACAACTGACCATAAAGACCGCAAGTCAAGTCCTGATCTTTAGACTGAAGGGTCAAGTAAGCTCAATAGTAAAACATCCATTTAATCCACCTTACTAGGTGTACACTGCCGATGTCAATAACCAACATAGACATAGTCAACTACTGCTTATCAGGAAATCAGAACGCCCCATTCAACTGAGAGACATTTCAGACCAACTAATCAGCACTTGAGTAAACAGTAAGAATAATAACAGTTTCTGAACATATTTCAATGAATATTGCAGAATATGTGTAGAGGATAAAAGTTACCCCTCTGATGGTGGGTCAAGTAATAGTATAATAATAGGATAAATAGGATTAGCCAGTGGTCAGACCCTGATTGTTATCCTTGGTCAACAAGTTGAAATTCCTGTAAACCTGTAACTCGCAATGGTTTGGCTGAAATAACCCAACATCTAAAAAGACTGAATCACATGAGGTTAAAGATTTAAAATGAAAACCTAAGGAAGAAAATCAATTCAGGGCAATTTAAAACATTAAAACTGCCTGATCAGCTGAAAATGTTTATCTTTGTGTATATAGATATATATATATATATATTCTAGATCAAACCGGCACCTAGACATCGATTGGTAGCCCAGAGCGTCAGTGAAACTTTTCACTTTGATCAAAAGGATCCCATCTGAATCTGATAAAGATATCTACGAAAACCAAATTAGAATTCCTTAACCCCTCCAATGCTATACACTTCCTCAGCAACCTACTCGGCTTTTGACAGGATGAGGGTTAACCTTGTTTATCCTCAATCAAACCGCGGAGATAGATTTGCGGTTTAGACTGAAACATTTCACCTTGATCAATTTAGAATCCCATCTGAATCATGACAACCTGAAATAGAAATCTCACAGTTGAAGCTGGTGATCCAATGTATCACCATGATAGTTCCGTGAACCGGCGGTGCCATCCTGGTACGTATTCTGACACAATCCTGGTATGTATTCTGACTCCTGGCTCTGAGAGAATGAAATGTACACGCTCGATCAATACTGGATGGTTGGCCAACTTCAGTAGACTTGGTGCACTTGGGCAGATCTGTCATTATTCATTCAAGTGACATGGTTTGGTATAAATCCATATCCTGCTCCAATAATCTCTCCATACTTACAGATACATGGTGCTTGTCCTATATAAATTGTTATGTTTACAAGATATTCCATCAAAAAAGTTGGTTATGTCTGCAGGATACATTGAATTGTGTTGGCTATGTCTTTCGAATGAAATCTGTTAGTTATATTTGTAAGATATGGTTGTTTATATCCGAAAGAATCTTGTTGGTTACACTTGCAAGATATTTATATTCCATAGAATTGTTTTGGTTACACTTGCAAGATGTTTATATTCTATAGAATCTTGTTGGTTACACTTGCAAGATGTTTATATTCCATAGAATCGTGTCGGGTACACTTGCAAGATGTTTATATTCCATAGAATCGTGTCGTTTACACTTGCAAGATGTTTATATTCCATAGAATCGTGTCGGTTACACTTGCAAGATGTTTATATTCCATAGAATCGTGTCGGGTACACTTGCAAGATGTTTATATTCCATAGAATCGTGTCGGTTACACTTGCAAGATGTTATATCCACAAGAGACATGTTCATTACGCTTGTATTGTTCATAGGAATGTGTTCTTTACATTCATGCCGGTCTATTTCTGTTGTATATGTCTAGCTATATAGATATGAACATGTAGCCTCAGTATTGTGAAGTAGGTCTACAGTTTTGTATTTCACAAGTGGTGAAACTGAATCTGTTCCTAAACCTAATGCTAGTCACAGCTGATCGTCTGATGTGATGTGTTTATTAACTGCTTGACAAACATGTGTATTCACATCACAGTAGAACAATGGAAGATAAATAGTTGGAACAATAAATTTCCATTCCACATACATTAATGCATGATGAACATAACAATTGAATATTAACAGTTGACTGTCATTTTAGAATTCAATTAAAACTTGTTTATACTTCTTTGACATTTAGATTGATAAAAAAAAACACTTTTCATAGTGGTTACTTTTCATGCTTCTTCAAACACTTATAATAAATATTTTTAACTTAAATATGTACTTTGTATATCACACTCTCATAATGGCTATATCACACTTTAATTTGTACATATCACTGTCATGTGTACATTCCAGTTCTTGTCTATATCACCCCATGGCATGTAAATATCACTCCCTTCCATGTATATATCACAGACTTGTATCACAGTTTTTGGGCTTCTATATGTCATCCTTGTCATTTGCACCTCATTCTGGTTATGATCTATATCACACCCTTGTATTTGTAGCACATTCTCAAAACAGTTATATCACACTTTGACTTGTATATATCACTCATCCTTGTCATTTGTTCGTCCCGGTTGTTGTCTATATCACACCCTCCTATATCCCTTATATCACATACACATAACAGTTATATCACATGTTGACTTGTATATATCACACACCCTTGGCATATACATTATGACACTGCTTGTCTATTTCACTTCCTTGCATGTACATATCACACCTCTTGCACTAACATTCTCTCATATAACGGTTAAACTACACTATAACTTTTATATATCACACTCTTCCTCCAAGTATGACATCACAGCTCTCTCGATAGCGTTATCAACATTCCTCCTATACAATACGGATAACGGATAACGCTATCAGCTCACAAATTGTCTCCACTGCATCGCCCATCTACTAATCAATTCATGTCTATATCGCATGTGAAGATAAGCAGCCACGTAAGGGGTATACAAGTGGATAGATAATTATAATGATTGTGCATTTCCCATCCATCACGGCAGTTTCATCTCACACATCAGCAATAACAGAGCGGTAAACACTTCGGAATGCAATCTCTCCCAGTCATCTCAATTTCATTTTGGATTTCGGAAATAAAAGTTATTAAAGCCTTGCTCTATGAAGTTTGATAATTTAAATTGACTTGTTTACCTTGGTGTTGTTGTTCAAGTTTCTTGGCTTAGGGCTGTCGTATCAAGAATTTCTAATAGCTTTTCATCCGTACAAAATGTATCTGTTATTTATCTCAGTGAAACAATTCATCTTGCTCATTAACAAAGGCAGGAATATGTACTTCTAATATGATGTCTACAAATAAATATAATCTTGAACACATCTGCAAGGTTATTTCTATATTATTCTTGGTTACATCAATCTGATCTTGCATCAATATTTTTGCAGTTTAAAAAAAAAGGTTTATAGCATTCTCTCATTCAGGTTTATGATTGTGTTATCATATTAATATTTTATCCTTTTTCTTAGAATTTGTTGACTTGAGACACCTGTTTTCTAGTGTCTGTTTTAGTTGCTGGCAAAAAAAACCAAACAGATTAAGTTGATGTATATTTATTATCTAGTTGTTCACATTATTGAGTCAATTCAATTGGAGTCAATTTCCATTTCAATTAATTCACACCTTTGTCATATGCTACTCCCAAACCTTAAATCAACTTTGTGCCAAAAATAATGTACGACAATCCTTTCAGATATCCTTAAGCGATAAACCTCAAGGAAATAGTTGTTATGCATCTGCCTCTTCGATTTTATTGTTTCAGAAAAAAGGTTGAAAAAGCCCAAAAGAGTTACTTTGCCAATTCAAAAGGCAAAATTAAGAAAAACCTCAAAACCGCAAATCAAAGGTTAACCTGTTGAATGCTGTGGATATTCAATATGTTTAGGGTCTGCAACTCTCTGACTGTGGCATGTACGGGGTTAAGTCACATCACCACCAACTAACATGAAGACAAAGCAGTGAGGACCTTACAGTTGACACACATCTCCAAGACAATGTATCTGTGTTGGCAGTGAGGTGAGGGATGGATTAGCTGTGGGGTGACGAGAGGGGGTACCTCTCACCCCCAGCTCCCAGTATATCTCACAATCGTGTTGGGGCCAGGCCACACGTAACAATCACAATGTAATTTGACAGGTGGAATTGTGTACGTTTCACAGTTTACACCTTGATGCATTGGACACGGATTCAGAAAGCAACAGGATCAGAATATTCATTTTATCTGATAAAAATTGTTTTATTAACAATGGCGCAACCAAGGGGTTCTAAACAACCCTTTTTTTTAAATTTTACATGTAAATTAGGTGGACCTCCCCCAACCCCTTCAAAGTTTCTGGTGCCGCCTATGATAATGATAATGATAGTTCTTAACCATTGTTCAAGGAAACAACATCAAAGGAACCTTTTCTCCCTCTTCCCATCCAGTCTAATCACAGTCCTTCACCATGCCCTGAAACCAGTAAATACTTTGACCAACAAGACACTACATGTCCCTCACTACATGTATTGTCAGGAGGGCTGAAATCAACAAGCTCATGTAGATTTCAAGTATTTGAGGAGGGATCTTCTACACAAGGGTCGTCCATTACAGGCGTCTTGGACTGGAGTGGTCACTGGCGTTTCTGATCTCTTCCCAAACATGAAGAGAATAGATCAAATGTAATGTTCAATAATTCTGACAAAGGGTTCTTGGATCCAATACATCGGTCAATATCATCGACAAACCTTTGTTAGATCCGATTACACAGAAATCCTAAGTAAACCCATGAATTCTCTTCAAGCTTTACTTTATCGATGTCATTGTGATAGTGATTTTATTTATGAAAATTCATAGACAAAATTTGCAATTAGATATTTATATCTTTTCAAAAAAACACTCCATGAAATCAACTGGTGAATTTACATACAATGTTTTTTATAATAAACTGCCTGAAAGTGACTTAGTTTTGGGAAATTATAAAAAAAACATAGATTGATTTGAAATCTTTGTGATAGCACTTCATCAAGATATATCCAGAAAATATTTATATATCAATGATACAGAGGTTCTTAAATATATTAATTGTATTTACAGTTTTTGTCATTATTGGCAAAATTTCAAGTTTGATAGTGGTGAACGCAATTGGCAAAAGCCCAAAACAGTTAACAATATCAAACTTGAAGCAACTCTAAAATTTCAATTTACATTCCATTTTACTTGATTTCACTTTCAAATTGGTTTCAACTTATCTATGATTCAGATTTTATTGATATAATTTCAATGCGAATAATATTTAGACATGCATGTGAAAGCCACGAATGTTTGGAATAAAGAAGTCTGATCCTCAGAAGATGATTAGCTTTTGTTTGATGTTCTAAGTTGAGTTTGTCCAAATATTTCTTTGTTACAGATCCTCCTACAAAATATACTTTCAAAATATAGACCAAAAAAAATTGTTTTTAGCCAATCAATGAAAGCCAAAATGATAACATGTGCAAATAAAACCTTGAGATTTCTACAACAGGTAAAATAAGTTCACAAGCATATGCAAATAAAACTTTTAGAATTATATCGTCAAAATGAGTAATATGCAAATATAACCTAGAGAATTTGTTACCTAATGAAAATCAACTTACCGTAAGTCATTAACCGGAGCAATAATTACTTACGTTATTGACAAATCTGCTCATCATGACTTACATGTACCTATATCTATCCCGGTTATTGACATGCTATGTAAGGTAATGACCCTGAAACTGACGACACGCAACAACCGTGTATCATATCATCAGTTGTGTAATAGACAACTATTGGAGGTAATCGACAACCAGACAAAATCTCACTTTGCAAGACTTGTTGATAGATTAACCCTTTCTCTACTAATGCTATTTATATTCAGGATATGTCCATAATGAACCCCTATTCTAAGAATTTTTCTTTTATCAGCAACGTCATCTGTTTCTTTACATTGTGTTCATTTTGATACAAATAATGAAAATAAATCTAAATCTAATTGTTCTCAATATTAGTAATAATTAAGTATGATCCCTAATAGTCTATGAAACAAAGACTTGCCTGACGGTTGACGACCAGGTTTCTTTTGCTTTAGAAGTTCTTATCACATTTTTTCAATATAAATTGATGACATAAGTTTATTTTGATATATATTGGACTGGCAACTTTGGAATTTAAAGAAATGCATACATATTTGTGTATAATTCTCACTCTCACTTGGACAGTACAATAGTTCACACTCGTTTCATAAAAGTCATACTGCACACTTCCTAGGGTAGCAATCTCTAAATATCCCCTAGTCATATTCAATATCACCTTCGTGTTATCGGAGACCGTCATCAAGGTTCCGGGGATTAAACATTCATATCCAACCTTCATCACAGCCGGCGGATTAGCGATGGATTATAACCAGAAAGAACTAATTTCAGAATCTGTCTCGCCACTGGTCTGATAGTGTTGATGAAATATTGATGTATACCTTGTTGAAACAGTATAATACATTTATATTGGAAGGATTGAAACAATTAAGTGTATAATGGCTTATAAAGTATATGTTAGATCCTGCCGATTAAGACACTGCAATGGAAATAATGTAGCTATTATTATTAAAAAATGAGTCAATAGTAGACCATTAGTTTTACCTGTAATTAAAATTAATCTTTTAAGTGTAGAGACCTGTCACTAAATGGCGAAACTGCCACAACGGCACTTAACAATAACTCACTCACTCCCTGAATGCAGAGATGGGAATTTAATTTACAAGAAGAGATTCATATGTTAGAATTTGAAAGTCCAAAGGAAAAAAATACATTTACATTTGTTTAAGGTAAACCATCAAAGACTGAAATCAGTTGATCAACTGAAACTTCTCATCCCTGTCAACGAATATCAGATTCCTACTTTTGAATCTTCTGAATAAAATAACACAACAAGAGTTACCTCCCTTCCATGCTTGTGCTACCGGTATATATAAAATAGAGAATGGCAGTGCTCTGAAACATATTGTGGTTTAAAATGATCTTCTCTGAACCCATTTTCACTCTGCAACCTGCACACACAGAATGATAATGAAAGGAGAATATGTTCAAATATGTTTAACCCTCCGGTCTGAGGATGAAAAGAAACCAATGGTGAACTTTGAAAAGCTACAATTCTGATCACTCGTTGGAGTTGCTGAACATTTTCATATACTATCATATCATATCATATCATATCTTCAATTAAGTTTTCTCACTAAGTTTTCCTAAGACCTAGTAAAATCCACTGATAAGCTGGAAATGAAAAACATTTTTCAGATTTTTCAATGTTGTTATATTTGGGATCACACTATCTGCAGTAGTACACATTCTTGTATTGGAATCCACACTCTCTGGCACAAATCTCCAGCACTGAACATCCGAACAGCTTATCCATTCAGCCACTGAGATCTTTAAAGTGAATAAAAACACTTCAGGACCTTTCAAGATCAGATTCCGAATGTGTGGCACATAAATTGGTAAGTACGACCCTGAAAAATAATTCTCGTCAAAAAATAAGGGAGATAATCTGTCGGTGAGTAGCTTTCCACTAACAAATAACTAACATATACCCTTGTTTTGACTCAATGCAACCATTGAAGAAGGCTATACCAGAATGAATGTTTTCACCAACAATTATAGTAACAGAGGAATACTCACTCAAGTCTGTCCGTGTAATCATGGTTGACCGCTGTCCAATCCCGATGCAGCTGATCGCTGAGGTCGCGTATACGTGTGACCTCCTCATCGTTAGCGGCCTGGTAAAGTGCATCCTGTTTCTGGGAGTCCATCTCATCCACCGTCCCGCGACACTTGTCCAGTTCATCCTTTAGTTTCTGTAGGAGAGAGCAGCTTATTAGTTGAACCAACCTCAAGTTAAGTAACCAATTTGCAGAGTAATCCTTCAGATTCAAAAGCTAATAATTATTTATATTCAACCCAACAAATTCATAACGTCTCTCTCAAAACTTGTCAAATTCATCACAAAGTTTATGAAGCAGCAGAGATGGTGATTTTTCTCAAATTTAATGAAAAAAATATGGCATTTCAGACTAAAATCGTAAATCATCAAAGACATAAATATGATTTATGTGTGAAACAGAAAAACTAATGGATACAGAACTGCTTGATTTGAAAAGTGGATGAAGAGGCCATAAAATATTAAATCTTCCTTGGAGTTCTAGAAAAGGATCAAAACATCATCTACAGTTCACCAGAGGGCAGGAATGTTTGTTTTATTTTCCTTCGTTAACCTAAACATCTTAAAAGTTTTTGCCCAGGTAAATCTTAATCACATTAGCTTTACTATACTAATCTGGCAGTATAACATCAAACATACATGCTTCAAATCAACAGTGCTACATATCTGAGTTCCATCTGCAAATAAACATGGAGATATCTGCAAATAAACAAGCGGAAACAAGAGATGTGTTCAAAGAGACATAAAGCCCACGGCAAATGAATGAACTGCTGTGGCAAATTACACCTCAAGTAAAGAAATGTGTAGAGTGTGTTGCCAAAATGCTCCTGCCTTGATGGTAGTCAATGAACAAATAGCAACATGCGTCTCTTCTGTGTATTGTGTCACCAAATTGTGTAGTTTGAACGTTAAATAAAAATAAATCAAATGTTTCTCGGGCATCGACACATCACTTTTTTTTTGTGTGTGACAACTTTTTATTGTCATTTGAAAAAATAAATTAAGAATTTGCCGCATCATTTTTGGTAAACCACAAAGTCCATTTGCCCACCAAATATATGGGTCTGTAAGAACATTAGTGCTTCCGTTTTGTATACTTCTACCACTTCCAAGCTAATTTTGATGGGGAAAAAAATGTACTCCTCCCGCATCAATTTTGAAAAATATGTCCCCGAGAAACATTTAACTTCTTTATGCAGCCCAGCCAGTATTTTAGATTGAAAAGTATAGTGTATAGAATTAGAATAAGTTTGTAAAGTAGTCAGTAAATGTTTATGAGAAAAAATTTCATTTTAACAAATAATTCTATATTTCATACAATAAAAGCAGCCATTCAAAAATGTTCAATTTTCACCATTAAGCTGCATGAAGCATGAATGCCTTACTATTCAAAATTAATTTTTTTATGGTAACATGGGAGTAAATTTTTCCCTGCATTAAAAAAGTATTTAATAAAGTGAATTCCGCAATGACTTCTATTAACTTTCGATATATAATGTTCATTATCACTACTCTACCATTCTCTCTAACTACCTGTACTTGGCTTTGCAATAAAAAAATTAAGGTTTTACTTCTTGTGGAAGCTACGTGCCTAGTTCTAAGTAAGAAATGTACGTGTGACATATATCAATTACAAGTTGTGTTATCTATTCTCGTTGAGCTGAATGACGTAAGAGGGGAGATAATCTGATATATCAAACAATCACATACTGTATACCTTACAACAAATGTTCTTCATATGTTTCTAGCCCGACAAAAACGTACGTTTCTCGCACATGCGTTTCTCAAAATAGGCAAAGTTTGTCTGTGATGTTATCTCAACCCTTCTTCGAAAACTCCCCAGGTGGGAAACGGCTTTGTGCGGCGGATTCTGAATTGTATCTCGAAGTGTAGCATTGAGAATACAAACAGTTTTAAGGGAATAGTTGCTATTTTCTTGGAAACAGAGTCAAAAGAAAATTTGAGAGAATTAGCGATTCCTCAAGTTATTCAGGGTCGGAGTTCGGTAAACCGATCTGATATCTGTTGATGTTGCCTTTTAGAAATTGCAATTAAATATTTGCAAGAAGTTGTTAGATTTGTACTTTTAGATTACTCTTCATAACGAGAAAATCTATGATGAAGATGCAACATGTGTTGTGGTATTAATCAGGTCAATGCATACATTTTGTAACTATACCTTTTGGGCAAGAGGGTTGCCTTAGCAGTAGGAAGAATTTGTGCTAATAGATTAAAAACCTTTTTATTAATTGCAAAATGAGATATCCCCCCAGATCTGTCACTGGGTATCATTGAAAATTACATCTCAACAAAAAGTACCTCGATGAGACTGTCCCTTTAACTAAACTGCAGGTGCACAAAAGGTTCTGTTGATCATAGACCCAACATAGTCCATCCAAGATGTAACGTCTTCCTTACAACTGATGTAGTGACAGATTTGTACAGTAATACTATTTCCCTTACCAGACATCAACACTATAAATGAGTAATGGGGACCCCGATGAAAGAGATATTCTTTCTAAACAAATATATCTTACTTTGTTGTGGAAAGGATTCTCATCAATTCACACCGCTGTGGGAACTTCAGATGTAACAGGTGATAAGACAACACGTTATCATTGTAAAGAAATCCCTGATTTCCTGACACAAGACCTACCCCTCAAGGTGAATAGATACAACACTAAAATTTAATGGTGCACAATGGTGGATTCAAAAGTTTTCAAAGAGGGTGGTTCACTCAAAATATACAAGACACCCCCACACCATCCACCACTGCCGCACGATTAACGTCTTTCCTCCTTTTATTCAAATCCTTCAATAATCTGCTGTATATTAGATAGGCAAACACTGAGACTAAAAGAGAACTACACATGTGTGTGAGGGTATGATTGCTCTCGTTGGTTCCGGAGTTTGCTACCACTGATGTGAAACCTTATGGCAAACCAGGTGAAGTTATTAGACAACTTGTGGGTTAATTGACGACTATAAATGTGCTCGACCTGAACACGCATACATTTGTCAAATCAGAGACGCAGATAAACAGGTGGGATGTATTTCCACCAAAAAAGATTCCACCTGGAAATTTGCTATTTGATTCCCCAGAGGTCTTCTAGAAAACCATTTTAAGATTTGGGTAAAAGTATACAATGTCTGAATGAATAAATATCTTGAGTATTTAGATATTAGACTACAAGATCTCAGGATTTGTGTAACATACAGTTACCGGTATGTAAGAAACAAGCAACATATTTCTAGAAATTCTTGTGCATATCTAAGAATGTTCTAGTGTGTATCTAGAAAATATTAGAAATATCTATAAATAATGGTATTACATTGATTTTGTCTAATAGATATTATGACACTGATTTTTATTCTTCAGATATAAAACAATACTATGATACAATAATTGTTCAAGATTGGCATAATATATATAACCGTAATGTTAGAATATTCCACTGTTCATGTAAATTCAGATATGGTAACTTAATCAATAATAATTATATACAGTAATTTAATGGTTATGTGAAACTGGTATATGTTTATCTGTGATATGGATACATTTTGTAATCATTTTACAAATTTGATAAATTGATTTATGAAATAGAGAAAATGCATATCAGTCGCTGGTAATGTGAAATTGCTTTTGCCTATCTGTGATTCAACATTGTAAATTTATATTTTGACTCTCTCAGAGATTTTGTAAACTGCAATTCAAGATAGAGCACAAGATGTTATGAACATCAAGCTTGTTGTTCACAGACTGTGATGTTTTGGTAAAAGATCTTCAAACATATTGATATACGTTTTCAAGCACTTGGGATTTAAAGAAGAGATATATATATATATTCTTATACAAATACAGGAATCGTAGCACATTTCTGTACAAGGTATTTATACATCGGTGAGCTACCGGATACTTAATACAGGAATCTAATTAGAACCAAAAAAAGTCAGAACTGCTGAGAAGTAATAATTACTGGAATTATTCCAGGGAGATATATTGGATAACTGTTTAAGATATTACAGAATGACATACAGGGTAGGATTGCAATTACTGGCAAGAATGCCAGATGGATAGGTGTTTTTTGTAAGTATTTCTGCTTAGCGGTGATATTTAGTGACAGTGACGCCGTACAATGTAAAAATAACAAGAGATGAGCTTACAAATTCTACTTATTACCTAATTATAATGGATAACCATTAACATCAGCAATGGCAAATTACAGGAATTAAACGCGTTTGCAAATCTAAAACTGTCAGAAAATCTAAAGCAAATTTCAATGGATCAACATAAAGTTCAACTCAACTGTTGGAAGGAAATTGAGAAGTCATTTATAAAAAAAACTGATATAAAGGATAACTTCAGTGAATAACCTCTGGTGTAAGTGGCCATTTTAATGTGTATGGCAAAACTGTTGAAGGTGAGGTGAGTTGGGGTTTAACGCCGCTTTCAAGAGTATTTCACTTATATCACGGCTCCTAGTATTATGGGAGAAAGCCCGCAACCCCATGTGGCTATGCATTGCGGTGAAACCTGCGAGCAGCGGCTGGAACTAGTGAACCATGGGTGGTACTACGCTGAAATTCAGTGTAGCATTGCACCCAAACCATACTGCATGTAGAACAGTTCTCAACTGCAGACAAAGTTGCCGTGCCCCTGACAGGATTCGAACCCTTGACCTCTTGGTCCCAAGCCGAACGCGCTAACCACTGCGCTATCCCGCCCTCGCAAAACTGTTGAAGAAAATTGTGCAATCTCAAGTATCCCTATATAGCCAACTATTGCAGCCTGCCTGCATTACAATCTACATAGGCAGATCCAGATCCAGATCCAGAAAACCAGTGGGGCGGTGGGGCTTATCAAATATACATGCAAACCCCTCCTTGAACAATGCCCGCCCCTTCCCCGCAAAAATGATGTTGAACATTGTGCAATTTCTCTACCGCTAACTTTAAGTCACGGGAAGTACGGACCTATCCAGACGCTCGGATCGCTTTGTAGAAGTCTGAAAGTACAATTCCTTCAGGGTAATAATATGTGTAGCAGTTAGAGCTTGCTAAGCATGGATTCAGCGCAAAATAAACTTGCATTTATTATTTTTATTATTGTTGTAAAACTGCTGTTGTAGAATTGTTGTAAAGTCATTCCCCGAAGAGACCATACTTAGTCTCACCCTAGCATTGTTACGTGTATTACAAGCTTTGGGTGCAAGATTCTGAAATTGCTAGCTGCTGTGAAACAGTGCAGGCTGGTAAATGTTAAATAAGCACTTGTTCCATGTAAATATACAACATATCTCCTACAGTATTTCATATTCACCAACAGAGTGGCACTGATATCTACATGCTCCCTATGATATAAACAATATTCCATGTCTGTGAAATCAGCGCTAATACATAGCACCCATTGGCGCCCGTGGAAATATCACCAAGGTTGTAAATAGTGCTCTATCAAAATAAGTTTCTTTGTTTCCCACTTGTGTAGTAATAACTATGAATTGGAAACATGCCTTTGGGTGGCATTTAGAAGCAAGAGAAATGGGTATGATGGCCCTTTGTTGTGAAACAAACTCCACGCTCGTATAACATTGATTTCAAGATAGCCTGACTGTATAAAAAGACATGTAGAACCATTGTGTTAAGTTAATTATTTAGCTCCAAACTACGTATTCTGAGCAATTTAATAACATTACAACGTGCAACTGGCTAAAGATAGGATATCTTGAATATTCAAGGACTCGCAGGTTACTGTTTATCAAAATTCATGATGCAGTTTGTTTTCGAAACTGCACTTACAAATAAACTTTACTAAACATCTACTGGAGACAAATAAATAATATGTATACAGTTAGGTATGTTTCTAATAACATTGAAAAGATCGTCCCAAAATGCATGCAACTGTGCATTTTAAGTGACAGTTGCTTACATTGGTAACAAGGCTACTTCAAACGGTAAGGTAAAATTATTTCATATTTCACAAAATTAGTTGCGATAGTAACTCCAGAATAGGTTATGTAAAAAAAAAACCCAACTAGATTCAAATGAAGAGCAAGGCTATCTCAGAAAAATGTTAACAATGGGATCCTTCCCACAAGAAACAGAGACTTTACCAAAATACATCATGTAGATGTGTCACGTTCAACTATGTTTCATTTTTTTCAAGACTTAATCACCTGTGACAAAGTCATTGTATTAGTTGCTTGGCAACCAAACAGTTCCACTAAAATTGCAATGATAGCATTCTTTACCAAATCTTGGTTAGTGCCAAACCAAACCATTGTGAATGGCCAATTTACAGGATTCACAACTCGTAATCTTACATTAATCTTGTATTTTATGACTAATTCTCTTTTATCGGTCATGATAGGTGGCAGTAGGTTTGATAATATACTCCTTTTAAAATGGAGTGCATGCTTGTCTCCATGATCTATCATCAATCGGCTTTAAACAATATATACACATTAGCTCAAATAATTTATTGACCAAGTATCTGAACAATTAGGGATTCAGGGAAATGTCATTTATAAATATTTTATAATTGTCATATGATCACCTTTCATAAATACCGGTAATTCTGAAACCTAAAGGTTAAAGCAATATTTCATTAAAGTCAAATTAAACCTGACACTTACAACAAATAAGATCTGTTTCAAAATTTGTCCTAACTAAATAAAGAGTTGTTTATCCATAAAATTTAACCTTTACAATTCTGAGACCGTCATGCCCGCAATAAAGAATAAACTTCATGACAACTCACCTGTAACCGTTCCTCCTGTGCGTTGATTTCCTCGAAGCCACGCCCCTCGTCAAGGGGAGGAGACTTCAACTGTTTCTGTATATCCGAAATATGAACAAGCACTCGTCGCAGATCTTGGAGATACTGACTGGGAGATCGCACATTCGATGACGATCGAGTAACACTCGTCGACACAACGTTGAAGGTTGTCCGAGTGATCTGACTGTCCCCATTGGTCAGATCTCCATTTGTGATGCTCGGGGGACGTGGTTGAGCAATCTGCCGACTTATATCATCCCATCTCTGGTTCAGTTTGGCCATTTCTGGCGCCACGATGGCCTTGGCGCCGCTGGCCTCCAGTTCCGTGGACTTGTTCCGCAGGTACTCCAGTTCCTTCTGGCGGCGGCGCATCTCATCTTCGAACGCCTGTAATAGAATACGAGGTGATACAATCAAGGTGATCAATTCACTTATCACATACGGTTGTAGAACAATTATCATAAAGATGACAAATCCACCTGTTCCAGGCAGTGGGTACCATCAACTTATCCCTGGAGAAAACTCATTGCTTGTAACGAGAGATGTGAGATGTAACGTGTTTTGCTACAATGGTAATGATACAGGTCAATGTTTCATCATAACTAAATTTCTTTGTGATGTTTTATCTAGCACTGAGTAAAACTTTGAACAAGAATCATGCCAGGTAAGACTTCAACGTGCAGACGAAGAAAACATCACACATTAAACAAACATTTTAGATCTAAGAAGCTTTATATGTTGGCTTTAGAATATTCAGTCTTGGGAACCTGAAGTGAGTGTCTTCCAGTTTGGTGCCAAGATGGTATGGTGGTTAACGTGTTTGACTTTCACTTTGGATTGAGAGGAAGGTAATTATACAAGTGCTCGGTATCTTTGTTTGCTGTGGAAAACTTTTCTTCTTTTTGGGAACAATGGTAAACTGATATTCAGTACCATCTACTTGCTAGTTCCAGTCAACAGTTGCAGATTTCAGAGCAATGCAATGCCACAGTGACATTGAAGGTTTCCTCCCTGAACTCAAACCAGTGAAATACTTGCAGGTTTCAGTGTAAGGCACAGGCACTAGGCACTAAAGGCTTTCTCCCTGGAACAATACTAGTACAGCCCCGTGTTCAAGACCGTTAGAACTAGCGAGTTCTTGCACGTGCTGCCAATGCTTTACCATTAAACCGCTAGCGGGTTCTCGCTAGCACTAGCCATCTTGAACACAGGGCTGATCTACTCCAGGAAGTGAAATACTCTGGCATAAAACCGGAAATCAACTCACCTGACACAACCCCAAAATACCCCAAATACAACCCTTGCCTGAACAAATTAACCTCCACTTGAAAACATCATTTAATACATAAATGTATAAATGAAAGATTTTACATCAATTTTGGTTTCTCAGAAAATACTATAGGTGTATTTCCATACAATGCTGGCTGCATTGAACAGCATATAGTGCCTCATCCCGAAGAGGTGGGTAAAATATATCTCTTAGCATATGGTAGAGATCTCAACATTTGATGACTACAACAAAACCAATCTGGAGTAGATTGAGTTGTAAAATTATGTTTAGTTTTATTCCTTCATCTGTCTATGATCAGAGATTAATTTAATTCCTTATTAATGTAACAATTATTGTTTATAAAAAAAATTGTTTTATTAATTTGGCAGTAAAACTTCTTGTCCTGAAACTTGAGTGCTGAAGTGTCAAATTTTCAAACATCCTTGACCTTGTCCTCTAACTAACCAAGGCTTCTGTAGTAGAAAAACATTAGATTTCAACAACCAGACAAAATGACAAAGGTGAACTACATGCATCAGTTTTCAAGTGAGAGAAACTTATACAGCAGCCCATTATAACTGAGCATGTAGAACTCAACAAACACAGGACAGCACAAATACAGCAGACCATCTAATAATTGGGTATAGGCTCAAAAACAAACATTGAATTCCTCTAATCAGAACAGGTGCTATTTGTTCAACTTTTAAGGCCAAAATCCTTTGAGAGTTATCTCCCCTCTTGACCTTGAGTCACCTCTCAAGGGTCTCCTTCTAAACAGCCAATTAGTGATGACCTTTCGGCTCTCTCCTCACCCAGATAAGATACACAATGACGGGCTATAACTTGAGACTCCTGGGTCAGCTAAACTAAAGCTTACATCTCTCAGGAGCATATATACTCACGAAATCATCCCACATGATAATAAACATTAATGGAATGTATATTGAGAACCCAAAATATAATAATGTCATTCTTGTTGCCAATTATAACTTGGTAAGTTGGACAATTCACAACAGAATATAGTAATGTTTTGTGAAATTGATAGTTCATATATGGATAGATATATTTCACATTTATACAAATTATCTGACCAATAATGTCTATTTGTAATAATTCACCTTTAACTCCAACTAAACCATGACAACCTCCTGAAAAACAAGTCTAAGTTCTACTATGTTTCTATTGCTGATTAATTGTCAATAAATGAATCTACTTTACTGAACTTAAAACACAATATTTTATATGTAAACATTTTACCAATTTTATTCAGAATATATATGGGTCAAAATATCAAACATCCCAAAAGTAATATCACTTCATAAGAACATATGGAACTTCAGACTTCCTGGAATTGAGATTTCATGCTTGGCGCTGTTGGATATCACTTTTCTCCCCAGAGTGATTTGATGGATAAAAACATTGGAAGAATCCCAGAACAGAGAAAGTTATCCGAAATGGACGCTCATCAATCTACAAGAGGGGAAATTGATTTCCTGTCAAAAATACAATCTTTATATATTTAACTTGAACATCTCACTTCATGTGTCAAATCTCTGTATAAGATCAATGTATAATACATTTGAGGAACTACAGTAATATTTTTGTGGCTAGAGTTTTAATCATGATATCTAAGTATTTAAATTTATTAAAGACATAAGTCAAATAAGCAAAACAGAATTGCTTTGATAGAAACACAGATATGAATGAACAAAAGTTAACAAGTTAACAATCTATTTTCAAAATGAAAAAAAAAGAAAAGTAAACTTTTCACAAACAGCAAGTCAGGAGAACTGTACATGATGTAAGTTTCACTTGAAATTGACAAGTCATTTACTTAAAAACAACAAACAAGAAAACAGGAAGATAATTATCAACTTGTCACTTTTACACCAAGCGAAGGGGAGAAATTAAAACTAATTCCACATGATTTATTGCCCTGTTGTCTTATTCCACTGCAAGTCCGAGTTAATTTCATCATCCGTCTCATAAACATTTGATTTATTTCACAAAACATGAAAATATATTTATAGATTTCATAGTGAAGAAAAGTTACAAGTTTAGCACCCACTGTCGACTGGTAAAATATGTCATTAACGACATTTGTCTGTGGTTCATTTCAAGAAATCAACAAATGTTACTTTTCAATTTATATTTTCCGTGAGTGAAAATAGCCATGCAATTTGTTTTTGTAACACTCTGGCAAATGTTCCTCCTAGACGGTTTCAGAAGGCATGTCTACGTCATTCACCACGATATATAATTTAGCTTTCTCTTTGAGCCCTATAGGGAGAGTTTGTTTCTGCCTGTCAAATACGTAGCTATTCTTGTCTGGGTTTAGAGTGGTTTCCTTCATGCTTTTTGTCAAGAGCACCTGCCACCCGGTGCAAAAGATATCTTCACATACAAGCATAAGTAAAAGAAGATAGTCATCATATTTTACATGTTTGAACATTTTAAACATGCATAATTTCATGAAAATATTTGGTTTAAATCTTCATTTTATTCCTGCTAATAGAGTTTCGCATTTGCAAAATCAGATTAAATGTGAAATGTCTGATTGCTCTTTTCAGCACATTTCAACTGGTGTATGGCAAGGATATTGTTTTAGTCCTTTTCTATTAATTGAGATTGCTAATAAATTTGGAAGATGTCATTTCAAAGTAAAGACAATACACACTGATTTTTTACGTACTTGTTTTCTTTTGTTTGACAAATTTTGTCTAGTGTAACAACCAAATGATGCAAGCTAAGCTGCTTTATCTGACTTCAAAAACATTTCATCATAATTATTTTTGATCAAGGAAGACATTCTTCCTGTTTTGTCAATTATTATCAACTTCATAGCCGTATTTAGTGAACCAGTATCATCATCATGACCTTTGTCATAATAATATCATCATAATAACCATCATCATCACTATCACCATCATCATCATCACTATCACCATCACTAATCATTATCCGCATCATAATCATCATCATCATTCTCATCATCACTATCACCATCATCAGCACTATCACCATCACTAATCATTATCCGCATCATCCTCATTCTCATTATTACCTTTATTATTATCAAAAAATGTATGACCTTCAATGCCATTCTTACTTCCAAATAACAAACTATATATGAGTTTCAAGCACAGAAACTATGGAATCAACAAACACCTACAAAGCAAACATTCTGTGAATCTAGCCATTTCTTACAACAAATTATATAAAAATAGCTACAAAGCAACAGTAGGAATGGTAAAGCGTATCCCTAAATCCCTAATCATGACAAATGTCAGATTTCCCACATATCCAGCCCTTTGACGAACAGTTACCATGTCAGAGGGTCTCCAACTTCAATGAGAAGACACGCAAATATCGCAACAGTTGCATGTTTCCCCTCCCAAGTGATCCCAATTCGACGCACATTGCAGGGAGATATGTGTCTATATCGCACGTCAAATGTCAGAGCAAGTGCAGGTGCTTGTTCATTGCAGACAAGTCATCGCTCATTGCGGATGACCACAATCCAACACAGATGTTGTCTTACCGTACTTACTCTAATGGAAGACTGTGAACATCGACCCAGTGCACCTGAATATGCTGTTATAGGCTTTGGCATGTCTCATGTTTTACATTTGAGATATTTTGTATTTTAAATTATATATTATTATATTTGTATATTAAAGACCTAAACTGTGTTCCATAGGAGCTTTTGTTTTGACAGTAGACTTTGTACAATGCCCTGCCACCATCAACTACATGACATAACAATGCTATGACATCAAAGCATTGCCAATGTCAAAAGTCAAATGGCAGTGCTGTGTTCAGAAGTACAATTTTGGATGATAAATAGAATCTCACCCTCATGTGTTCTGATATCAAATATATCAACACTCATTGATTAAAGTAAAATATTCTGGGCAAGCCTCAGATATTTGTAACATTTATCAACTTATGTTGATATATCAGATTATATGAGATTCTCTATGTATTGCACACATAGTGAGTATTGGAAACTAAAGCGTGTATTGATAACAAGTGTGTATTGGTAGCATAACTGACTGGCATTTATAAGAACAAATACAGTATATAAACCATGCAGACCTCTGGTACTACAAAGAACTGCAGAGAAGGATTCCAAGAGCCTGTCTGTTTCTAAGACAAGTTGCAGGAACCTGGCATTTACCGATTCCTGGTATGATATGGGCGCTATCCATGCCGATTTGCCACAGGCGCTAGACCTGGAATATTTTTGACCTCCTGTCACCACTTGAGTCAATAATTAGGGAATTTAAGGTACAGGCTGATACTTGAGATACTGTAACTAATAGTTTGTTCAGATTATAGTATTTTTTGGAGGGCAGGAGAAGATGGGAAGTTTAGCTATGTAACTGGGTGGGATTCTAGTTACTGATTTCACAAAGCTCAAAGTTTTTATAAAAAGAAATTCTTTTCTAGTTGTTCAATCTTTATAGATACCATTCAAGGAATTGAAAGATATTTGCTTTCGTTTGAAAATAAAATAATGATCTTTTTTTCATGCAATTCATGCATTTCCTATGAAGGATTTGAACATGCCAACTACATCAAACAAGCAGTGATATTTTAGGTAACAACTTAAAACATAACTAGAAAAAACAAGAGAGATCAACAAGAAATGATGAATTTAAAATTGAACTTCAATGAACGATAAAAACAGATGAAATTTTGTGTCAGTTTTAGCCATGGATCTATGATCTATAAAACTGTTAGGCCAAAAAAACACACCAGAACGAAAAACAATTTTTGGACCTACATTTAATTCCTGTATATGGTAATAGCCTGGAAGGAAATATTTACACATTAAACTTATAAATGTTCATATTCTGGTTCTAAAGAATACTCTTAAACTTCAAAACTATGCAAATTGCGTTTTAAAGTGTCAATCAGTGCACTACAAGCAGGTATGGTTGTGCATTGGTAGAATTGTGATCACTGCATTACTTTAAATAAAACACAACAAAATAAAATAAATTTCAACAGATATTTGCTCTACAAGCATGCAACTACCATCGTAAGAGGTGATCAACATTATATATAATGCTTTCTTTAGTATGCCATATTAACAGTTTTTTTTCAGTATATTGCTATGTTGATGATAGGATAAAAATTAAATTTAAAATATGAATGTGAATACAGAATAATAATAAGTTGTAAAATGAACTAAAATTTGAATGTCTGATGCATACTGGTTTTGGAAAAGAGGTTGTTCAAAGGTTTTGAAATGCGGCTACAGTGCCATTTATATTATGTTGTTAAGTTTAATGATCACATTTGGGAGAGTAAAAAAAGACATCAAAATGAATAATGATGGGGTAAAACACAATGACAAGTATTGAGGAAAGCATTACATTTTTTAGCATCCAGATTCCGAAGGCCAAAATACAGGCGATGAAACAGAGAAAGGCAAGAGACATCAACGCTGTCAACGCTGTTATGAGGGTGATGATGTCGTCAGCCATTTTAGCCGTCAGGTAGAACTCAGCAAGTCTAGATTTCACAACAACCATCAAGAAATGAAGTAGTTGAGCTTCAAGAGGTTGGTGGACTTGGAATCTTACAAGGTTGGAAGTCAAGTACTGTCTAGCTGGAGTTGAAGTTTTCTGTTTGACAATATCCAGGTTGGGAAGTTAGATTTCAGTAACAAAGCTCAAATTCCAAAAGAACTGTACATTCCAAATATTCCTTTAGGAAAAAACTCCAATTTTCTCAAAATGTTTTCTGAATATCCTTTTCAGTCTTCCGGTATCCATGTTTTCCATTAGAATTTGCACAGGTACTCCAATCAATATGAATAGAAACAAGACTGCTCCATTGAGAAATATTTCCCAACACTTGAGGATTAGTTTTATGATAGACGGCCTCCTACCTTCCCAAAATCAAGTTTAGTGACCAGATGTGGTTCAAAATGAAATGATAATCAAGTTCAAATGGCAATCTGTTTTTTTCATAAGGACATAATAGGGTTTATATCTTCATCTGTTTCCTGGTAATCATTTAGTTCATGTTATATCCAAGAGATATACTGAGTTTCAGATTGTCTGCATTCCCAAAATCAGATTAAATGTGAATGACTGATTGCACATTTCACATAAAACATAATTTTAACTGGTGTACAACAGGGATATTAGTTTAGTCCTTTTCTATTATTTGAGATTGCTCATAAACTTCACAGACTGGGACATCACACCAGCAGAATTATTAGATTGTGGCAAATGTCCTGCACATATTTCATTACTGTATGTTCCAGCTTTGCGCTAATTCTCTCAATTCTGAAACCTCAATTATATATGACCTAGACAAAAAAAAATCCATACAGCTGAAGGTATCCCAAATGAAAACACAAGGAAGACAGCTTAAGATCCACTTCAAGTTCATAGAGAAAAATCTTGAAATTTGAAAATCCAATGTGAAAACAGAAAGGACCAAGGAATCACTGGTCTACCATTTCTTCAACAACAGCACAAGTAACTTCTGAAAACTATTTCTCACAAATAGTAAAACACAGGTCAAAGTTGAAACTTCAGGGATGAGCAAATTTGAAAAATCAATTTTCAATTGCTGATTTCCGAAGTAGAAAGCACATAAAAACTCCCACAAACTGCTTCCTCCGAAATGGCAGGCAAGTCGGAGGAAATATCAAAGGAACCTTGATCAATGGCTTATGTTCACACACCTACATTCAGGTCGATTTGGGTCGAGGATGTTTGCAAGATGCCTTCGTCATCAAAGTTCACAACAATAAGCAAAAAGGTTAGCCTGTTTTCAATTCCATTTGCAAGTGTGGACGTCCATGTGTATATTTACCTAGTGAAAGATAGGTGTAGTTTTCACTATCAGCAATCGGGCAGATTTTATCTCAAATGACATCGGCAGCGAAAAACGATAAAGTTGGTAAGTGAATTAAGATAACCTCATAAGAAATCTTTCAACGAAAATAGTTTTTGGAATGGTTGAGATGATACTCTTTTGAAAGACCTTATCAGAAACCAAAAAGGCCCCTGGAACTCAAATGATAAAGTTAAGAAAAGAATCTTCTGCTTGGAGGTTTGTAATTATTTAGAAGTCTTTTTTTAGACTTAATGACCAACCTGTCATATGAAATAGCTCGTATTTAAATTTGTTTAGTGGTTTTCTAGATAAGGCCCAACAGTGTCTTTAGCATGGCTGATACAATAAAATAAATATTTTTTTCAGGTGAGTCATTGACAGAGATATGTTGAATCTCTGAAAGAAAATATTCCTTAAATTCTTACCATACTTTCCATTTATTTTAGATAAGTTTTGATTATATTTCTATCAATTCCTTCATAACAGGCAAACATTAACTCTTCCGAAGAATATTAATCAAAATGATTTTTTCCCCAAATTTAAATCAATGAATAATTGAGGGAAATATTATTTCAAATAAGTGAATACATTATGAAATGAATCCATATGAACCACAAGTTGTTATCCACAAATTCGATATCAAACCTGCATTTTGACAGCAATGTAATTTTTCCAATATACACATTAAATGAATTTTCAGTATGAAATTATTCCATAAATCACAAGTTGCTTATCCAAAGATTGAGACCTCAAAATCTGTATATACAGTGAGACAGTGTGTAGGTAATGAGCTGGTCGAACGGTCTTGAACAGGTAGGAAAGGTGAACCAGGTAGGACTAACGATTAACACCTTTGCTTCGTTTACCTGACACGACTCGTGCCATGTGTTACAGTCTCTCCTAAACACATTCCTTGTTGAACGGTACAAACACTTCTCCCAGACATAAAAACAACAAAAAATGATTGAAAATCACCATCTTTCAAGTCAGAGCATTTTCACAAATTGTTAAGTTTTGTCATTGGTGAGAATGATGACATGGACAGACCTTGTAACTTCTCCCGACATGATCGTATATAACCAGGGTGAATGTTCTGAGGGTAATCCAATATGTCTCCAGCTGGACCAAACAGGAAGATTTTCCAGAATGTCTTCACAAACAGAATCATTCAATACATCCCCTGAACATCCTTGGAATAATTTCACCTTGAATCTCCATTTTCTGGACGTTGGACGAAAAAAGAATGTTTTTTATCCAAATGAAATTAGATCACATTTTGATGGTTCATGACGACATCAATGAACCTCGTTAAAAAATCCAGGTATGGAATCGGCTTTCAATTTCACAGGAGGAACGGACAGATGGACGGAGGAACGAACGATGGAACAGATGAACGTCTGTCGATGATAGACAGATTTAGACAAGTGGCCAGAAGTAAATACAGTGGATGCTAAAAGAGCAAAGTGTTAGCATCATAACCAACAGGTGAGAAGGCCAGTTGGGGTTACTTTACGAGGAGTCAGGTAGGCAGCGAGGAGTCGATCTACACACATCGCCTCTCCTCACATCCCTTCATCTCCCTCTACTAGACTAGCTCCCATCTCCCTGGGCTAACAGAGACACTCGGCTTCTGAAGCAGTGATCTTCTAGTCCTGCCGTTGTGTGGTGAGGGATTCAAAGAGAGGGGGAATGAGAGAGGGGAGGAATTTTTACCTTACCCCCTCTGATTTGAAAGGGGGGGGTGGGGGGTGGGGGGGTGAGTGAAGGGTTAAACCTTACTTTACCTGCATGTAGTTTTTAAGGTGTGAGTGGTGAATTTTAGCGTACCCTATTTGGTTCTATAAGGGGAAAGGCAAGGGGTAGATCTTACACTATTAGTGTTAACCAGGTGGTGTTAATGCGATTGTGTTCAAGGTTAATACTGTAAATATTTACAAGCATTTAACCAAGAAGGAGAACATAAAATTGTTCTTATTTTCCACTTTTATCAATGACTCATTTGTAATTATTACCATTGAAATCATTTTGAAATAAATTGATGCCAAATTGCCAAATAGTTGATTCTATGATGGTCATACTATTACAGGTTAATTATATTTGATAATCCAATCAATTCCCACTAGATTTCTGTTACCTCTCAGTTTTCTAATTAACATCAGTAATAAACATATGGCATTATCTAAAAAGGATGAAGCAAGATTTTTATGTCTATATCACTTTTATCATAATAGAGAAAGCAGAAGAGCGCACAATTATAACTAGTGTCTTTAACACAAGACATCTGAGCAATTGATGGAGCTGAAAAAATTATTTCCATGACAAAAAAGTAAACAATTATTTAGAACAAATTTGCAGACACAATTGCAAGGAACTTCGTAGGCACTGTGGAACAGTAATGCAAACCACATGAACATTCTCTCGTAATTTCACGCACATTCGTCTTTGAAGTTGCATTTGGCAATTTTCCCCTCTGCAAATTACTTTGGGTCCAGCTTGTTACCATTATAAGGAATCAGAAGAAATATTTTGTTACTTTTTGAGGAATTATTTTGCAGGTATCCAAAATGGCACAATTTAAGAAGTAAGTTAGAGTCGTTAACAATCCTAATTGTTTGTGGCTGGTTGGCTAATGTAAGGATGTCACGATGACAGCAATATGGTGGAATGCACTTGTACACTGGCCAGAAAACAAAAGTCATTCTTTTATTTGTTTTCTTTGCATGAAAAATTACATGTTGGTTTAAAGAACAACTCTGAAAATGAAGGACGGTTGCCAAGTGCTTTTACTTTGTTTCAGAAATTCAAGTTTGAAATAATTACCAAGTACCCTTTTGACAACTCTCTAACTGAAAGAATAAACAAAGAATTGGCACACCAAACAACTGACTGTTAGATTAATTGGTTTTTATTCTTACAAACCAGTAAGGACTGTTGCTCATTGTGACAAGTTGGAAATTGGATCATAAACCATCCCTAAAGAGTAAAGTTTGCGAGTGATTGCTGTGCTGTTGTGGAATATCATTTACGTAAATTTGTCTAAGAACATTGAGATAATTAACCTGTGAAAAATGTCCGTCTTGACAGTTAAGCCATCAACCTGCCTATCTAAACACAGTACCTTAGCCTGCCTATCTAAACACAGTACCTTAGCCTGCCTATCTAAACACAGTACCTTAGCCTGCCTATCTAAACACAGTACCTTAGCCTGCCTATCTAAACAAAGTACCTTAGCCTGCCTATCTAAACACAGTACCTTAGCCTGCCTATCTAAACACAGTACCTTAGCCTGCCCTAGTCATGCCCCATGATTGTGTAAACATTAAGAGCCTTTAATACAGTCTAGGTCCTTACTCATAAAGTCCAGATAAACTTAATCAACAATGGAATGGACCTGAAAGCTTACAGAAATAAAAATCACATGGATGAAGAGTAATTAAATATTTCATATACTAAATTTTAGTTTATAACTAACCGTCTCTCTATGTTTCCCAACGCTCCCTTCCTCCCTTCATCCCACCCCAACACACCCCAGAGACACCCACAAGCTCCACATGACCAAACCGTCTCCAAACTCCCACACCACAATGTCCTCAACTACCTCCACAGTCCAAACACATCCACCAACTCCACGTACCTGTACACCCCCATCCTTAAAGCCAACACCCCTCACACCAATTGGAATGATGATCAGATGTGTGGAATGGAAAATGTTATTGAATGTCAGGTGTAAGGTCACACATCCACCTGTAACCACCCTGCAGGCAAGTTGCACAGACACAGCCCCACCCTGACATTCCGTCAGCTTCCCACTAACAATACCAAACACTAACATGCCATGGGAATACTACCTTAGACACAACTATTCATTTTATTCATTTCAATTCTTTCTCCTTTTTTAAAGCATATCTGTGAAAACAAATTTCAAAGAAGGTTATATTTTAGAAATATCACAAATTGTTATTACCTTTGATGTTCTGTGATTTATAATATCCATAATTTCCATTAGCAATGACTATTTCTATAGAAGTAGAAGTTTTATATTAGTTAATTCAACATGTTCAATTATTTCTATCTCCACAAAATTAAAGTAATATTTTCTAAATATTTTCTAAATATTTATTTATAAATAATTAATGATGGAAAAACTGAGGTTTTCAAGGAATTAATGTTCAGACTTCTTTCAACAATACCATTTGCCAATTACATGTACTGGTAGAAGCAAAGTTAGCATTACAAGGTGTTTAACATGATGGGGAATGGTAAGCATGTGTAATGGCGGTGATGGTTGATTTGTGCCTGAATGGTAAAGACAAGGTGATGACCCCTATCTATCTGGTCTGACAGAACAGCAGAACACAATAACAGCAGAGATGTAAAGTATGCCGTATCTTCTTCCATACCATACACAAACGGCGCCACCTCCAAGACTTGCAGGAATAAGATTCCACAAATAAACTCCTTTCAAAGTTTCTTCAATTTCTGGAAATTTCTACACCAGTTTAAACAGAATCGGTACCTGGGCAATAAAACTAAGAGAGCGAAACCGGCCTCTTAAGAAAAAGCTGGCATCAAATCTAAAGCCAGAACAATGCATGTTAAAGACATGCACTTTACCAAAGACCAGCACCAATGGTTCTGGTAAGTTTCAAGAAGGTCTGCCAGAGGCTTCGCAAAAACACTTCAATGAATTTAATTGGATAGAAAATTGGTTTGAAACGTCTTGGAGTGTTTCTGTTTGTGAAGTGTGTAGTCATTGTATAGAGGCAGAGGAGCGAAGACAAATAATCAGGGCTCTAAATAAAGAATTATCTGCTTGTGCTGGCAAATTGTTAATGTGTTACTGATCCAGAAATGATCTGGCCAAAGGCTCGAGGCCTGGAAATAGCACCGGCCACTTGACGCATGATACACCACTCTTGATGCACAGATATACACACACAGATCTCTCTGGGCCAGCTACTTAGCTCTTGTCTAGGTACAAAGAGATTTGGAGGAAATAGTACAAAGTAGCAATTAGGGTAAAAAAAAATATGAAAATTTGACAAATGATATACAAGCAGATCTCACTGATCGCCTTTCATGTATGAAGAGATTTGGGGGGAAATTCAATTTAGCAATTCTTTTAAAAAGGTAGAATGATATATAAAACATTAACCTCACTTAAACTTGCCATGGTGATTAAAAACATTTTGGGGAAATGATATAAAGTAGCAATTTGTTTTATCAACATTGTTTAAATTGTTCATTATAGAAATAATATACAAACACTACAAATTACATGGCTAGCGCTAATATCAAGTTTCAAAGAGATTCAGCAAAATAATTACTTACCGGTATTACAATTTGTTAAAAACAGGTTCATTTACAAACTTTTAAAATCATTCCAGGTATAACAAACTTAACATTTTTTGTGGAAAAAATTAAAATTAAAAAAATCATTAAATAAGATTAACATTTAATCATTGGAAATATGAGACACGAAAGTCAGTCAATCTGCGCATGCAAATGATCAGTTTCATTTTCAAATCTGGAAAACAATGGATGACAATATGGCATCCATTCATCATCATCATCTAAGGAGATCCACTTTATCTGACCGATCAGAGACATTTATTTCACTAATGACCAATCAGAATCATTTATCTGATCAGTCTCTATCAAGTTCCATACATTACAAGTCCTACAGTAAACAAAATGTGCTGAGTTGGCAACTTTGTTTATTGATGTTTAATGTACCACAGACAGAAGGAATGTCAATGAAGGGTCATTAGGAGCTGACCTCAACTCACCTTTCTTCCTTGACCATCTCCCTCCACCTTCATCGTTTCTACCTCTCATCCCTCCCCCTTCTCCGATAAACATTTTCTGGATTCAATTTAACCCTTCACTTACTGAAAAGGGGATCCATCAAATATACAAGCAAAATTGTTCAAACCTCCTGAATAACTCCCCACAACTGCTTTGAGATCAATATACAGGAGGATGTAGGTGGTGATTATGCAACCAAGAATCTTCTACAACGTGTTTGACAAAATCTCAAGCAATGAATGTTTTTATTTTGCATGATATTGTAACGTATGTGTATATATAACATTCATAACCTTATCATTATCATATATCGTGTACTGTCAAATATCAAGCCTTTTTATGCTATATGTTTGGATACCTATTTTCTGAAATCAAAGCATGTGGAATTTTCAGACCTTCCTCAATCCCAACTCCCAGAAGAGCGCACAACCTTAGGAGTAGCTTTCCTCTTCTCCCAAATTTTCCTTACATTCTTATTTATTTATTTTCACAATCTCATGTCCCCTTACCAGAAGACTTTAAAAGATGGGAGTTGCTGCTTCCTTGCTTGACACACAGCACCAGAACAAAGCTGCACTGTGACTACCTGGTGCAAATTAATGTTCCAATGTATTACGGACAATAAAGAATTATCATATTATCATCATAATTTCATCTCCCTGAAGATCCTCGATCCTAGTTGCACACAGTACTGTTATACATTTCATTCATCCTTTTTCTTACCAAATTCAAGATTTACTCCTCTTTTTTGTAAAATGTTCCCGCTTCCCACTCCTCAAATATCATGTCTGTCCCATAAAACAAAAATAACCAGAGTTCAAAGTTCACCAGGTGAGCCCTGCTTCCCAGGTGGATGCCATCAGTAAGTCGGATGTGGCATCCCAATAAAACTTCTACACCAGCTACATGTGTGCTCGCTTATACAATTTTGGTTTAATCTATTTTTTATACGAAGCAGACATGGAATTAACAAGGCATGAAGTTATCGATAAAAAACCTGGGAATTATATGACACTGTGTAATTTGCAGGTGAATGATATTTTAGGTATACATGTGTATAGAAATCCATTAAGTGGGAAAAAAACCGAGATATAGACGCTGTAAACTCAATCTTTACGTGTGATTTTATTTTCATAAGTGTATATGTAAAATCTCCAATAAACTGTACTCAATTAATACATGCAACATGTTGGACAATTTTTGGCAACAGTTTTGGAACATAATGAAAGGTATAATTAAAGTTTTTTTTACAGTAAGGAATACTGTTGTAAGAGTGCAAAATGTTAGATATAAACAAACTTTAACATATGGCTTGAGAATTTTCTGAAAATATAATTATAACTGACACTTTCATGGCTTTATTTACCAAGGAGTGATTCAGTTAACAGTGTTTGAAATAAACTTGATTTGAAACGAGGCAAGTATTGGATCTAACCAAATCTTGAGATATTTTTCAGTGAATAGCAGATACCGGGTACTTACTTATGGGTTCCATTTCCAGGAAAAGGTCTACATAAAACCAGGTATGACAGTGTGATAGTGTATGATAGACTTGCAACAAGTTGAAAATGTATTCTTTAACAAGCTTAGTTGGCCATATTTCCCGTCAAAATGTTATAAGCCATCGAATCATAACTAATAAATTCATGTTACACAAAAATATTGTTCTTCTTCCAAAGCTGTTTTGATCTCAGTCTTAATAACAGTTTTCAAGATCTGTTTTTGAGTACAAGAAACACGGATGCATGGACAAATGTCATTACTGCATCACCAGTCAACTTTGTTGTGGCAGGGGATAAAAAAAACAATTTGATTACCTAAGCAGAATAACAAAATTATTGATCTTTCTTCACTGAATAACAACCCCTTTTAAGATTAATTAGGAATATAGAAAATAAACATGATACAGCTTATGGATATAATACCAGTGATTCTGAGCGCAGAACTAAAATAGCAAGTCAAATATCAACCTTCACCTGAGGACAAACTGGCGAGTCGTAAACCAAGACGAAGAACGAACAAGATATTCAGAAAACGAGAACAGTGATTGGTGACGAAAACAAAACTGATACCCTGTCGCTTTAGTTTGTTTGTGCCGTTCCATCATCCATTAAGATGACAAACGAGAAATGTAACCAGCAGACGATGCTGCCAAATCTGTACTACTATAGGTAGCTGTTAGTTAAGTAGTATGTGTCCACAGATGATTGGTCTATGTCTATGAGTTGCTCCTTAAAGGCACTGTAGCACGTTTTTCTTATTGATATAAAGTGATCTCACGAAAAGGTAAATAATACTCCTGAATCAATAAAAAAAGATGCAAAAGTCCAATTCACTTCGAGCGGCCATTTTAATGTGTTCACATTATATGTCTGTTCAAATATAGTTCAAGTGATCTGCCTGAATTAGCGATACCTAAACAGTCAGAGTACAGTTTTAATTATGGCACCATGATGGAATGGCCAACCATCTTGCTATCTGAAATCTCAAATGTGCATGAGGCCTAAAAATCTACCTATCGCACTGAAGAGTTCCACACCACTGTCGCTTTATGTGGAGCACCTTTTCTTTCAATAATATAACTGTTTTCTATAGATATGGCTTATCGGGTCGTGTAATGAGACATTTTACCCTACAACGTTACAATAAATTTTATAAACTTTATAAATAAATAGCAAATTTGAGAAAACAAAACATGCAAAATCATGCTACACAGCTTTAACATATATATGTTGGTTGACAATTATAGATCTTTTTTCAGGTCTTGTATATGTGACTTAATTATTCAAGTTTCTGCAAAGGCTAATTTAAGATAAAAAGCTAAGTAATTCACACTTCCTTTGACAAAAGGCATATTATTTTACTTAATGAATAAATATCTTATATGAAATACATGAAAATATGAAACTGAATGAAACTTACTGGTACATTTATACAATTTTATATCTTTTGTTTTCAAATGATTTGACAATGGATCAAACAAAATATTCTATTGTTATAAATCCTACTTTCCTCTCAGCATCAGCAAAAAGAGTCATTGTTAAAAAAAGTTGCTCCTTGGAAACAATAGTAGTTTTGAAGATAACAGTATCCATGGCAATTTTACTTTCCTGACAACTAATCTCAGTGATGCAAGCATGCTCAACAGGCGTCTGTCGGCAGGAGAGAGGGTGGGCAGGAATACCTGTCAAAGCTCTCAGCTGTTTATCAGCCGATCATTTCCAATTACCTGAGAACTCTTCAGAGGTAAGGTACAGACGTCAATGGCTGAGACGAGGAGATAATCACGAAGATATTCCTAAACGTCTTATGCGATGAAAGATCTGCCCTACTTTTGTTACGAGACGAGAAAAAAGACATGTATTACTATTACAGGCGTATACAGAGATCGCAGATATTAGGTAAAACAAGGCAGGAGACGCAAATGATTAATTACCCCAAGGAGTGCAGATGCAAGATTGAAGAACAAATTGGATAAACAGAAAAATCATTGTGGTAATCTCCTTGAATGTAATGTAATAACAAACATGTCAAGAATTGAAGTTCTTCCTCATGTTGGTTTTCTGATATAGTCTACTCCATCAAAATAATCAAAGTAAGAGACGTCTAACAAGTTTTAAAACCATTACAGCTGAATTTGGAATTTGCAAATATATATTTTATCATTGATGATTAAGATTTTGTACATGAAAAGTCATACAGATTCATAAGAACTCAAACATTGTGCAGGATTTGAATAATTGTCGGAAGAATAGCTTTTACTACAAGACCAACATCAGGAGCAAATCATCTCAACTATGACAGTAAAACAGGAAGTTCTAAACGGAGGCAAAGTGGGGAACATAAAGTGCTTGACTGACAACTGGTTAGGGCTAATGGAAGCCACAGGTTCACAGGTGCACTGAAACATTATCTCCGCTCTGGATAAATTACCCATCGAATCATTACCCATCTTCAAGGCTATTTTCTGGCAGCAAATAATATTATTATCAAAGTAAAACCTGGGACAGAATCCTTTGAGGTTATTGAATATGTTGCAGGAAAACAGTACTTGTTATTATGAAACTAATATGAGTTGTTGAGAAAGTAGTAGGAAGCATGCAATGCAACAACAAACTTGCTGGAAAAATTCATCAAACTTATTGATGGTGTCCAAGGTGAGGTGAGGTGAGGTGAGTTGGAGTTAAACGCCGCTTTCAAGAGTATGTCACTTATATCACGGCTGCTAGTATTACGGCAGGAAGAAAGCCTGCAACACCATGTGGCTATGCATTGCGGTGAAACCTGCGAGCATCGGCTGGAACTAGCGAACCATGGGTGTTACTACGCTGGACTTCAGTGTAATATTGCACCCAATCCTTACTGCGTGTAGAACAGTTCTCTACTGCAGACAAAGTTACCGTGCCCCTGGCAGGATTCGAACCCCGGACCTCTTGATCCGAAGCCGAACGCACTAACCACTGCGCTATCCCGCCCCTGATTGTGTCCAAGGAAAACGGGTTTTGTTATTTATCAAACTGTTGTAGGTTGGTAGGAAAGTAGCACAAAGCATGGTATTCCGACATGGTTTAGATGTGAGACAAATAAACTGTACAAGGTATATTGTTGACAGAAACAACATAGTTTTAGTTTGATCAAAAGAGCTTAAGAGTAAAATGACAAATGTGTTTCTAAACATATAAAAAAAAAAATGTTATAATTTAACACTTTAACCCAAATGTCCAGATGAAAAAAGGGTTACAAATTATTTGCTGAATATTTATATTACTTGAGAAAAAAACTTATTATCAAATTAATTGTGAATATATATGGAAAAGAATTCTTTATTCTGATCGGGACTTGCATGTCAAGTCAGTTATTCCAATATGGTGATGACATTCAGGGACCCATGCAAGTATTTTCAAGCTAAATGATCTATAAAATACCTATTTTAAATGCATTTATATTATAGTTCATATCATATATGTAAACACAAGATCTTATTTTTATCTTTTCGGTCATGGGAGTTAACAGAACTGTGAAAATTTACACAAAATGGTGGTTCAAATATAGACATCAGAAAGGGGGATAACTCAACTATTTTCTGAATTGCAACCCATTAAAAAATCACATTATGCAGACAGAAGCAACTCTCTTTTCATGACAGCCAGGCACTTATTATCAGTGTAAATATATCAAGGTAGACATAGCGTAATTCTGCTTCCATTAATCCTGCAGTCCTTGACATCTGGCAGTAAAAATGTTTGCAACATTTCCACATGTTGACACAAGCTGCAGTTGTCAATGCTGAAGAAACACACAATGTTTAGCTAAAAGCTATTTCCACTGCCTTCCCTATACAGCTTGGTACCATACTCTCTTACCGAATAAACTCTAGTAGACATCAACCTTCTCTGACAGACACCCTGCCTCCCCTTTACAGCATGGTACCCAACTCTTACCAAATACACGCTAGTAGACATCAACCTTCTCTGACAGACACCCTGCCTTCCCTTTACAGCATGGTACCCAACTCTTACCGAATACACGCTAGTAGACATCAAACTTCTCTGACAGACACCCTGCCTTCCCTTTACAGCATGGTACCCAACTCTTACCGAATACACGCTAGTAGACATCAAACTTCTCTGACAGACACCCTGCCTTCCCTTTACAGCATGGTACCCAACTCTTACCAAATACACTCTAGTAGACATCAACCTTCTCTGACAGACACCCTGCCTCCCCAATACAGCATGGTACCTAACTCTTACCGACTACACTCTAGTAGACATCAACCTTCTCTGACAGACACCCTGCTGTAGACATCAACCTTCTCTGACAGACACCCAGCTGTAGACATCAACCTTCTCTGACAGACACCCTGCTGTAGACATCAACCTTCTCTGACAGACACCCTGCTGTAGACATCAACCTTCTCTGACAGACACCCTGCTGTAGACATCAACCTTCTCTGACAGACACCCTGCTGTAGACATCAACCTTCTCTGACAGACACCCAGCTGTAGACATCAACCTTCTCTGACAGACACCCTGCTGTAGACATCAACCTTCTCTGACAGACACCCTGCTGTAGACATCAACCTACTCTAACAGACACCCAGCTGTAGACATCAACCTTCTCTGACAGACACCCTGCTGTAGACATCAACCTTCTCTGACAGACACCCTGCTGTAGACATCAACCTTCTCTGACAGACACCCTGCTGTAGACATCAACCTTCTCTGACAGACACCCTGCTGTAGACATCAACCTTCTCTGACAGACACCCTGCTGTAGACATCAACCTTCTCTGACAGACACCCTGCTGTAGACATCAACCTTCTCTGACAGACACCCTGCTGTAGACATCAACCTTCTCTGACAGACACCCAGCTGTAGACATCAACCTTCTCTGACAGACACCCTGCTGTAGACATCAACCTTCTCTGACAGACACCCAGCTGTAGACATCAACCTTCTCTGACAGACACCCTGCTGTAGACATCAACCTTCTCTGACAGACACCCTGCCTTCCCTTTACAGCATGGTACCCAACTCTTACCGAATACACGCTAGTAGACATCAACCTTCCCTGACAGACACCCTGCCTTCCCTTTACAGCATGGTACCCAACTCTTACCAAATACACTCTAGTAGACATCAACCTTCTCTGACAGACACCCTGCCTCCCCAATACAGCATGGTACCTAACTCTTACCGACTACACTCTAGTAGACATCAACCTTCTCTGACAGACACCCTGCTGTAGACATCAACCTTCTCTGACAGACACCCTGCTGTAGACATCAACCTACTCTAACAGACACCCTGCTGTAGACATCAACCTTCTCTGACAGACACCCTGCTGTAGACATCAACCTTCTCTGACAGACACCCTGCTGTAGACATCAACCTTCTCTGACAGACACCCAGCTGTAGACATCAACCTTCTCTGACAGACACCCTGCTGTAGACATCAACCTTCTCTGACAGACACCCTGCTGTAGACATCAACCTTCTCTGACAGACACCCTGCTGTAGACATCAACCTTCTCTGACAGACACCCTGCTGTAGACATCAACCTTCTCTGACAGACACCCTGCTGTAGACATCAACCTTCTCTGACAGACACCCTGCTGTAGACATCAACCTTCTCTGACAGACACCCAGCTGTAGACATCAACCTTCTCTGACAGACACCCTGCTGTAGACATCAACCTTCTCTGACAGACACCCTGCTGTAGACATCAACCTTCTCTGACAGACACACTGCTGTAGACATCAACCTTCTCTGACAGACACCCTGCTGTAGACATCAACCTTCTCTGACAGACACCCTGCTGTAGACATCAACCTTCTCTGACAGACACCCAGCTGTAGACATCAACCTTCTCTGACAGACACCCTGCTGTAGACATCAACCTTCTCTGACAGACACCCTGCTGTAGACATCAACCTTCTCTGACAGACACCCTGCTGTAGACATCAACCTTCTCTGACAGACACCCTGCTGTAGACATCAACCTTCTCTGACAGACACCCTGCTGTAGACATCAACCTTCTCTGACAGACACCCTGCTGTAGACATCAACCTTCTCTGACAGACACCCTGCTGTAGACATCAACCTTCTCTGACAGACACCCAGCTGTAGACATCAACCTTCTCTGACAGACACCCTGCTGTAGACATCAACCTTCTCTGACAGACACCCTGCTGTAGACATCAACCTTCTCTGACAGACACCCTGCTGTAGACATCAACCTTCTCTGACAGACACCCTGCTGTAGACATCAACCTTCTCTGACAGACACCCTGCTGTAGACATCAACCTTCTCTGACAGACACCCTGCTGTAGACATCAACCTTCTCTGACAGACAATCCTCCTCTCCAATAAACCTTGGTTTCAGATCAATTCTGGTCTTCAAAGAAGCCAGATCAAATCTCACATTAACCAAAGTCTCCAATAAACCATGATCTTCTATAAATCCCAGTCTGCATCAACTCTGACCTCCAGTAAAGCTTAGATCTTCAATAAAACCCAAGTCTCCATTACAGTAAACCCTGATCTAGAGTTATACCCTGTTCTCCAGTAAAAGTTGGTCTCCAGTAAAAGATGGTCTCCAAACCGCTGCTCTCGAATAAAGCAGTGTCTCAAATAGACCCAAGGTCTACAAATGATCTTAGCCAGGTCTAATTCAATATAAGTTGATGCTATTAAACCACTCTATAAGCATTGCAAGTGCTTCACAAGTGTGAACTTCCAGAATATAATTGACGACAGACGTCCAATTTAAAATAAAATCATAATTATTATTTGATAAACATTAAGACAAAGTAACCACTAAAACATGTGAGAGTCTATTGGATCAAATACGGTACCGGTGCAGTCTGAAGTCTGTCAGGAGGATAGGTGCCTAATTTTCTCGTTCCCACAATGCAGCTGCACTGCGTTGATTACTCCAGATAATGTTACCCAATTGACCGAACTTTTCTTTCGTAATCTGTCTAATTAACTGGCTCCTCCTTCCAAACAAAACACATTTACTCCTTACCAGTTAACTTACCCAAGGTCTCAACACTGGAACAATATTTATATTAGTGAAACAAATCTTAAACTGTTGTAAGTGAAACGGAGCTGGAAAATTACGTAAAATAATTTGGACGTTTTTTCAATCTGGAAGGATATCAAAGCTTTTTCAATCAAGTTGTTTGGTCATAAAACATGTCATGAAAGGCATAAATATGAAACGTATATGGTAAACCCCCAAATCCCCCTAAAATATATTTTTAATTGAAAGAAAAAGGTAATGAAAATTTCCAAGCTTCTTCCTCAATTCCAGAAGAACCACTACAATTGAGGTGAGGTGAGGAGTTGGGGTTTAACGCCGCTTTCAAGAGTATTTCACTTATATCGCGGCTGCTAGTATTACGGCAGGGAGAAAGCCCGCACACTACAATTGAATATATATATATATATATGAGATGTCAGTGAAAATATTCATAACCACTACTGCAAACAAATTTCATATGAGAATAATAGAGACAATGATATGGGTTCTTTATTCTTTGAATATTTGTATATCCATAAATTGTCTCTTCTTCATCACCTCAACTTCTAGAATGACAATCAAAGAATTCATGTGAGAAGTGTAGGTGATTTAGAATTAAGAGAATATGTCACACAAGTGGTTTCCACTGAACACTAGATGTATAACCTTTATAGTAACGACCGAGGTGTTTCTTGTATATGATATAAAGAGAGATTTAACATTTCAAGACCTAATCCAACTGCAGTCTGGGTTAAAACTTCTGAGGTGTGTATTGACAGCTGTTTACCTTAAAGGCGCTGTAGCACGTTTTTTCGCTCGAATAAGTCGATGAAATGTATTTGAAAAATAATATTTCACCAATTGTAAAATACCCTTTTCTTTTCGTAAAATCAAGTTATAAATGAGTGTACATGGCTAAGAAAAGCCATTGGAATCATTTTTGTCATTTGAAATAATAAAATGTGTTCACAATAAAATGGCCGCCATGCAATTTTTGCTTTATACGCAACACCGTTATTACTTCTACTGATAATTGCTTTGTGTAATAAGATGTTATACTCTCTAAAATAAATTTAAATGGCACAAACTATCATAAGAAAATGAGAAATTTGAAAAAATAAATTTTTCAAAAAACGTGCTACTGCCCCTTTAATATAGAACTCTTAATTGAGTGTGAACAACATTTCAAACAACATATGCATCTGCATTTGTTTTTCTTTCTGCGCTTTGTGTTCTGGATGAAATGACTATTTTGTGGAAATGTTTTGGTTTTTTTTCAATTTAACTCTTTCCCATTGGATGAAGAGAGAAACAAGTTCACACCATTTGAGACTAAGGCAGAATTTCAGAATGATTACATTAGTAAAACATTACAACATTATATCAAAGATTTACCAATAAAGTATAAACCTGTAAAGACTAACATGAAGATAAAGCTTTATATTCATGATAGGATGGATTATCATCTCTATCTAATTCAAGCCATACGAAATATAAGCAGCAATATTTCTTTAATAAACTGCTTAATGAATACAACTTCCCTGCAATGATACTTGTGTTTGTCTCTATCACTGGCTAATATAAACTTACAGCATGTTGTTAACTTTTCTGTGCAAGTATAGCAACAAGCACTATGAATTTCAGGTGGCTTGCACAGATAGGATACCACAGAATATTCATAGTAGCATTATTATTGCAGGGAAAAAGCCTGTCACATCACTGTGGCTATGTATTCTAGTGAAACCTGCAAGAAATGGCTGGAACTAGCTCCCCATAGGTGGTACAACACTCAATTAAAATATAGCCGTGCATCCAAATCTTGACTTAATCTTTTTTTTATAGAAGACAGGCACAAAGCCCTTGACAGGATTCAAATCACGGAAGTTAATTGTTTCCACCACTTAGCTATTAAATTATGAAAAAGATTTCACACAAACATTTAAGTTTTACTCAAGATTCAAGTAAAGAATCGTGTATCAGGAGAAGTTTGACGTTCAGTCTGATGTTGTAACAGCAGGGATAGTACCCAAACCAACCAGTTTGAAAGAGAAAGAAGGATAGAGCCACCATCAAAACATGCATTTACAGAGGTCCAAATTACCCTATTTAAAGCACTAGTTATTTGGACTTGTAAATTTCCCAGAATAGTCCAAAGCCATTTCAGCTACCCAATGCATAATAAAGGATCATATCTTTTTCAAATTCAAACTACCCTTTTGCACTACCAGTCAGAACATGTTATTCGCCCAGTAACTTTTTCACTATCAATAGGCTAGAGCACTAGTGCAAAACATCTTTTGCATTTTTTTGTGTTAATGGCAGTTCTACCCCTAATTGCAGTAGATCCCCATGTTTTGCATTTATTGCATATATTCCATGGCAGTTCTATCCCCTATTATGAGTACAAGATGCCTTACCTTAAGGTCCACATCTCTGTTGGACATTGACAGTCTCCTCTCCGTGTTGTCCAGCCACAGCTCAAGATCCTTCCTCTGTCGGGAGAACTGGTACCAGTGGGGCGCTATCACCACCAGGTGGCGCTTCTTGGTCTCGCTGTCCTCACGTACTGTGTTCCATTTACCCTGGGGTGAAACAAAATTACTTGTAAAATTTTCTACTTAAGAGTATTAAACAAAGATGTTTATCACTGATAAGAGAAAACTTTACTGGGGTAATATCACTAAGAATCCATTTGTTCCGGCCAATTTAGAATATGAAAACTAATGTCCATTCGAGTTATTCAGCCACTGTGACTTTCAGAAGGGTTCGAAATACTCAAATAACAGTCTTTCAACTTTTATTCAGTACATAAGTTTCATTAACTCAGCGCTTATTGACTATATATATATATAAGGCTTATTAATTCAAAGATAAGACTGGAGACAGATAAACTATTATGAGCTTTATTTTTAAAATTCCCAAAGATTCTAGCCATACCTTCAGTTCCTGCAGTTTCTTGTGGACCCTGCTGTGGGTGCCCTGGTCCCGACAAGTCTCTGCAGCCTGCAGGAGTTGTTCCCCTTGGTTGATCACTTCCTCTGTCGGCTTCCGCAGTCTGTGGAACTCCTCGTCAATCAGCTGCAAAAAATGATTGATGCTTACATTTTTCAGTTTAATAATTGTTTGGCATAGTCTTTTTTATGAACTATTCTGTACTATATCTTATGCATATAGCTTTGGTGAAAGGTAAAGTCTCCACAAGAGGGCTTTATTGGGTCTGAAATCCTTTTCCCTAGCTTTAGTGTTTTTTGTTAGGGGAGCACTAGCAGGACTTGGAAACTATATTTTTTGCGAGAATGTTGTATTATAACTAACTGTTTTTTTCCTGGGTTTTTTTCCAGAGAAATTTATTCCTTTTGAGAGTTGAACAGTATTTATTATCTTTGTGCCTGAATGTCTAAACCATTAACCCAAGTATTTAATTGCTTCCAATTGCAATTATGTTTTTAGAAGTTTGGAAATTAACTTCTGAATATCTTAGAAACTTTTTCTTGCAAACTGATGGTTAGATTGTCAAATGTATCATCAATGCATGCATGTCTAACTATTTGGTTTTCGAAGAAATTCCCTATTTAGTCAGTTCATATCCAACAGACATTAACACAAAAAAAGAATCTATCCTTACTTGCACATTAGCCTCCAGATTGTCGGAGATGTCGTTCTGTTGCAATTCTCCGTGGGTCGAGATGTTACTCTCATACACCGTTAGGGTGGCCTTGACCTTGTCGCACAGTCGGTTGAAGTTGTCTTCCCCTTCAACCTTGACCTGTCGCTCAAGACTTTGTGCGCGAGGGGAACTCACGGGGGAACTCACAGGGGAACTCTTGGCCATTTCGATGATCTCCACGTGGCTCGTGGACTGTTTCTCCTGAAATTGAAAACAGGCATGCGTTGTAGTTTCCAATTTGGCTATTTTACACAAACAAACAATTGACAATCTCTATCTTGGCAAAAAAAAGAGAATTTTGTTTTCAGACATTGACATAACTTTACACCCTCGATTGATCTTTGAAAATTTCTTCTAGGCCAATGAATATTACAAGCATTAATATTTATGACTTTTGAAGTATATTATTTATATTTATCTTAAATTTACAAATTGGTTTGACCATAGAATGTCCTGGTATTGATTTGATGTTCACATCAAACTCGTAACTCCAATTGTATCCTGGAAGACCTATACATATAAATGAAAATGAACATGTCCTCGCTATTTCCTACCACCTTGACCATTCATCATTAACCCAGCACTGACCTTGAGTTTCTCCGTGACCTCCTCCCAGCGCTGGTTGAGGTGTGTGAGTTCAGGTTCAACCATCTTGTTGTAGCGGTCACTCTTGGTCATCAGACTGATGGCAGAGTCTCGTACCTCGTCAACTTGACTCCGCTGTTCATTCATCTCACGCTGCATGTTCTACAACAGAGGGAGAGATCAAGTCAACAACGTTATCTTTATTATCATTGTGATTCTGCATAACAATCAAACTAATGTTCTGCTGTTGGTTATCTCAAGCTGAAGGTCCTGGAAGGCATCAACAGATCTTATTGGTATCACTGCGTTGAAGTTGATGCACACATTTGGAAAAGAAGGAGTATTTTTGGTATTTCTACATTGTGGTCACATTTTCAATCTGATGGTGGTGATGTGTGCAAACCAGCATCAATTGCATGTTGCCTGTTGAGCTGGGATCCACCAGTAGTTGCAGGGAATATAGCCAATATGCTTTTCTTTTAAGTAGAAGTCCTCAATATGCTTTCCTTTGAAGGGAAAGTCCTTAATATACTTTCCTTTGCAGGGAAAGTACCAAAATGCTTTCCTTTGAAGGGAAAGTACTCAAATGCTTTACTTTACAGGGGAAGTACCGGTACCCAAATGCTTTCCTTTGCAGGGAAAGTACTCAAATGCTTTCCTTTGAAGGGAAAGTACCCAAATGCTTTCCTTTGAAGGGAAAGTACCCAAATGCTTTCCTTTGAAGGGAAAGTACCCAAATGCTTTCCTTTGCAGGGAAAGTACCCAAATGCTTTCCTTTGCAGGGAAAGTACCCAAATGCTTTCCTTTGCAGGGAAAGTACCCAAATGCTTTCCTTTGCAGGGAAAGTACCCAAATGCTTTCCTTTGCAGGGAAAGTACTCAAATGCTTTACTTAACAGGGGAAGTACCGGTACCCAAATGCTTTCCTTTGAAAGTAATCCATAGACTTTCCTTTGCAGATTTTACAATACAAGTCAAATCTGATTGACATACATACATGGCTGTCCAAAAGAACTGTGGAATAACTAGAAGTTAGTTAAAAAAGATACCCTGATCTCTGCTGCTGAACAAACGCCTAGTACGTCTGTTACAATGCTAAGGCTAGACAAATAGTGGTAAATGAGATTTGTTTCAGTGGCATTCTGTAAGTTGGTAGATCAACTTCTTTATTTTGGAGGTGAGGTGATTTTGTGTTTAACACCATGGTGGCTATGCATTTTGGTGAAACCAGCTAGCATTGGCTGGACTAGCAAAACCATTGGTGATACTGCGGTGAAATTCAGTGTAGCATTGCACCCAATCCTTATGTATGTAGAGTAGTTATCCACAGCAAAGTGGCCGAGCCCCTGGCGGGATTCGAACCTCAGACCTCTTGATCAGAAGCCAAACGTGCTAACCACTGCATTATGCCATTGAATAATGTTGGAAGTATAGATTATAAATATATGAATGAAAATCGTAAAAGACACTGAAATGTCATAATATGTCACAAGATGAAAATCATGATATGCATAAAACTCTGTCATCTCAATAACAAAACAGGAGTCCAAATGCTCAGGTAAGTTTAAAAGAAGGTTAAAGTACATTACAATTAGATAGTAGACCTAAGCTCGACTGATGCAGGTATGCTTGTGCCTTGGAATAATTCCAGTTTACGGTCAGAGGAAATTACACCTGTTTGTGGGACACTTGATATCTTAATAGATCATTGGAAATTTTTTTGTCATGTCGATCATGAGGACGCATAGCAAATATTTACATTATCAGTAATGTTGTTTTCACATTTTATACATCCTTTTATTATGTATTAAAACCAAATGAATATATAGAAAGATAGTTTCAAACACACATACATATCAACACTATAATATACCAAACACAACATGTTTTCATTATTGTAGTATTTAATAGTTGAACATTAGAATATTGAAAGTGGCCCCATAATTTGGGTTGATATAAAATTAAGTTGTTTCATTTATAATTATACCTTTTTTTCTTCATTATATATATAATCTGTTACAGAACATAATATTGGCTGTTTTCAGCAAAACTGACACACTGCCCAGCTATATCATTCCTCAGACCTATAATAGTTTTGTTGACCTGTTTATGGTTAATCTTTGTAAAGGTTGCTTTGTGAAAGGAGGCCCTGAACATCTTTTTCCTCGTTATACAGGTGACTGCCTTGAGACACCGATCTTCTTAACAGCTGCAGAGATAGATAAATAATTAACCTCATAACTAATTATGGTAACGCAAACCCATTCTTCAGTGGTAAATTTCAGGTATGTATGAATATATGTAATGATAAGAATACCAATAAACTGTATTTGAAGGTAAAAGGTTACAACCTTGTTCTTAAAACTACCAGTACAAAGGTGCAAAAAGAGTAGAGACCGGGGTAGGCGAGAAGGGGCTAGTGGGCTAGCGGTGATGACTAGACATCTGATGAGTCCAACACAGGACGAAACTAGTCATCACCACTAGCCCACTAGCCCCTCCTCGCCTATCCCGGTCTCTACTCTTTTTACATCTTCCTACCCCTTCCGGTATAGGATCAGGATGTCTTCTGGTGTCACACCGGTACCCTCAACGACTAGCTTTAGCAGCGTTATAGAAGCATAAACCCACTAGGGCCTGCCCACTTCTAAACATAGAAAGTTAGCTTTCAACCTAGAAGTGGCCACCGGTACGACACCCACCGAGTCCAAAGCGGTTGACCTCCCCGCAACGACCACACTAAGTCTACTAAATTGGGAGTTCAAATCCAGTTCCTTGAAACTTGTGAGAAGGCTGAACTCATCCCCACTTCGTACAGGGTCCAAGTTCCCAATCTCCAGGCCACCTTGACACTGGCCTCAGCCAGGGCCACCGCCGTTCAAACCTGTTCAACTACCCTGATGAATATCCACCTAGACCTGCTACGCTTACAGCAAACGTCCACCGATGACACCATCAAAAAACTCAACCAAGAGCTTCCCCTTGAGTTGACACCTAAACAGAGACAACTCATCAACACCGCCATCAATGTAGTGGTAGAACGAGAAGAAAATGGTACTCACACCAAATTCAACCCTCGCCTACAGGAACTCAAAAAGAACTTCGACAGCAAACACCCCTTCGCCCAGAAGAACTTCATACAAGGGAACTCTCTCCCCTCCAAGCATTCTCGCTCGCGCAGCAACTCCAGGAGACGAAGCAGCCGCACCAGGAGTCAAGCACCGTCTCGCCCACAACAACACCGTCGCCCCAACAACAAGCGTCGAAGAGACAATACCCCACAACGACGCCCCAATCGTTCAGACTTAAGAAATGCTCTAGCTGTCATCTCACGCAATCTGGACCTGAACAACTCGTCAGACCCACTCAGTGTAGACATCGCCAAAATGAACATCAACAACAATGCTGATGCCAATAAAAATCATAAATCTTACCAGAATTTTGTTGTCAAATAAGTCTCTTAAACAAGGGGTTAACCGTTAGTCCTACCCTGGCAAAAGGTAACAAAAGTCAGACATTTTCTGACCTTAAAGCGTTCTTTGGAAGAATGAAAATCACTCATTTCTTTCATGATATGCAAAATACTAACGCCATTTCGGCACTAGATAGAAAGTTCGGTCCCAAAAGCACCTGGAACCCATCCTACTCTAACGATCACAGCCAATGATTTCTTCAAACTAGAAGATTCTAAATTCAAAAGAAGTAATATTACCAAACTTGAACTAGCAGCCATCAATCGCCTCAAAAACAATAATGAAATTGTCATTAAAAAGGCAGACAAGGGTTCAGCAATAGTCATACAAAACACCACTGACTACAATAAGGGAGGCTGAGAGACAACTCTCAGACATCAGGTTCTACTGTAAATTAACAGAAGACCCCACAGCAGAATTCTGCACTCTTATCTCCAAAGAACTCACTAATCTTTATCTCAAAGATGAGATCAGTCAAAAATGCCTATCTGGCCTTTTACCTATGGACTGTACCGCCGGTAGACTCTATATCCTACCAAAAATACACAAATGCCTCACCCCAGGCAAGGTCCCAGGCAGACCTATCATTAGTGGTAACAACACTGCCACTGAGAAGATCAGTAGCTTTGTCGACAAACACATTAAAATGTTCGTCAGCCAGTACCCTAGTTACGTGTAAGACACCACACATTTCATCCGAAGGTGTGAGTCATACAAACTTGATCAGAGTAAAGACATTCTACTGGTCACCCTAGATGTCACTTCTCTCTACACCAACATACCTAATGGTGAAGGTCTTAAAGCCGTTGCTAAGGCGATCAGAAGGAACAAACCTGACTGGTTAATCCAACCAAGTAGTATCCTCAAACTCCTAAAACTAGTACTTCAAAAAACATTTGTCTTTAATGGGAGTCACTACCTCCAAGTCGGAGGCACTGCTATGGGTAACAAACTGGCACCCTCCTACGCTAACATCTTCATGGGCGAATTAGAAGAATCACTTCTTCTCAATTACCCTGATAAACCTGATCTCTACATCAGGTTCATAGATGATATTTGAGACTGAGATCTTAACTCCTGCATGCATAGTGACAGACTTGTGAACTTCTCCATGAAACCAAGATTTCAAACCACACAACTCCTTGGATCTGAGAAATAACACTGAAATGTTAAGTTTCTGGGGCAGAACAAACACTGCACACCATGCCAGTCTCGTGCCAGTACAAAGGATTTATAATGATGACAACTATCGTGATATCGTCAATCATAATCATAATCATCATAAACTGCACTAACACATTGTGGCAGGAAACACTTACATTGAAACATTTTAAATCGGTCATCTTACTAACAATCAATAAAGAATTTAGACATCCAAAACATCCAGGCATCAAGCTATTATGACTTCGTTTTGGATAGTTAATGTCATGAGAATCTAAGACTTTCACTAATTAACAATATGAATAAGTAATGTAGAGAATGTCACCGATGCTCTGATGAAATTAATCTAGAAATTACAAAGGTCGGCACACACCAGGCTTGGATGTAAGATCAGGAAGATTTACACACTATCCCATAAGATCTGAAATATATTCCTAGACATGTGTTCACAAAAACTCATCAGAGACTGACTGTCTAGAAATATATTGCTTGTAAAGGTTCGAAATGTGATAGAAACTTACAAAACGAAGATTTGGTAAATGAATGACATTCCAATATTCCACAACCCATAGTTATAGAGTTGACATTTCCTGAGGATAAGATCACTGAGATCCATACAATCGTTTGAAATGTGAGGATTTGAAATACATTCCTCATCCTGACATTAGATCAATGGAGGTTGAAGTGTTCAGTGAAATTGAGCATGTATGATTCAGACCAACCAGCTGATTTCTGACTCATACTTGTAAATACCACTTAAAGGGGGGTGAACTCAAGAACTACAGAATCAGAAACTTGGAATTTGAATTCCTGCTGAAAGTATTGATGTGATTAATCTTCATCAAGTTGCAAGTGTTGAAACATCGTATTAATCTACAGTCGACTATTTATGCCTTTCAGAAAATCAAGATGAAAGAATCAATTCTATGAATGTTGTACGCCAGGTTAGATGAGATAGGGTGAAGATTATCTAGATGACACCTGAAATATAACAGGGAGAAAGCCTGCAACAAAATGGTGTATGCATTGCCATGAAACCTGCAAGCAATTACGTGTGAAATAAAGTTTCAAGTCCATTGATTCAATGGAATCTGGACATTCTAAAGCTGAATTTGTCTCAATGTATCTAAATATTCACATTTCAGCATGAGCTTAGCGGATAACCGTGAAACAAACTCTCCCTTTATACAGTAAAGACCAGGGCCTAGATTTTCGAAGCTCTCTTAGCACTAAGATAGTCATAAGAAAATATGGGCCCTGGTTAGTTACTGACTTCAGTTGAAGTTTGACAGAATCCGATGCACAGCATCTTAACTCCTGCATGCATACAGTGACAGACTTGTGAACTTCTTCATGAAACCAAGATTTCAAACCACACAACTCCTTGGATCTGAGAAATAACACTGAAATGTTAAGTTTCTGGGGCAGAACAAACACTGCACACCATGCCAGTCTCACATGTAAACTTCTGGTAAATGGGTATCCACAAAAGAAAGTCTCTGGGTATTGTTTCACAAAACAACCTTAAGAAAACAGGATTTTCTGGATAACAGTAAGACTAAGGTTAACATCACATAACACTGCACTAAGGCTACCTTAAGGCTCGGTACATTGGGCTCACATCACTAAAAGTCTTGAGGTCTGAGCATGAAGACTGATTTGTCCAGTTTCTAGGATACACCAAACAATTGAAACCAGGCCAGTTCCATATCAGGATTCAGTCTGTAGCTTGATGCATGGGTATCCATGAGAGACTGCTCTGATCGTCTGCACATACGGATCCATTACCCGATATTGATTATCTGATATCCGAGGTTCATCTCATTCACATGTAAACAAGCCTCAAACAGACGCCTCTATCTCACAGAAGAGAGTTGATCACAAACCGCTCAGGACTGAGCTGGAACCCTGAAGTTTTCATTACAATTCAAGAATAACACATAAATCCAAAATCAATTTGACATCAGTGACCAGGGATTATATCCATCTCATACCCTGGTACCCGATATTTCATCAAGAAACTGGACTCCATCAGCTTTACTGGACTTGAGACCAGCTTTACCAAATTCTGATATGATAGACATACAACCCAATGATGAACTGCTCTAATCACAGCCTCTACTGGATCCATTAACCATTATTGATTATCTAACAACCAGAAACTTCATTATCGAAGCCTTCTTAGTGCTAAGATAGTCATAAGTACCATATATTAACACTGGCTTACCACTATATTAGCGCTAAAATCTAGGTTTTGGTTTAACTGTTTTTCTATGCAGATGAGCTGATATACACAGCTCTATCCAACATTCTGGTTGAAGTATGTTGAACTAAATATTAATTGATAATTGTATCATTATAATAATGACAATAATGATCACCCTTTAACCTGATGAAGGAGTAAGCATATACTCTGAAACGTTGTGTATCTTCACAGTAATGCTGTGAAATTACTTATTACATCTATATGTATCATATGAAACAGTGAGTGAGTGAGTTGGGGTTTAACGGCGCTGTCAAGAGTATTTCACTCATATGGCGGCTGCTAGGATTACGGCAGGGAGAAAGCCCGCAACGCCATGTGGCTATGCACTGCGGTGAAACCTGCGAGCAGCGGCTGGAACTAGCGAGCCATGGGTGGTACTCCGCTGAAATTCAGTGTAGCATTGCACCCAAACCTTACTGCGTGTAGAACAGTTCTCTACTGCAGACAAAGTTGCCGTGTCCCTGGCAGGATTCGAACCCCGGACCTCTTGATCTGAAACCTAACGCGCTAACCACTGCGCTACCCAGCCTTCATATGAAACAGTGTAAGTATCCAAAACTGTTCCTTTACATTTTCACAACTATAGGAAATGACAAATTTAAAAAAAATACCTCTTCTGATTGAAGTGATTCCCAACCGCAGGCTACGTTAATATTGTAGATACCAGATATGTATATACTCCTAATGTCTCTGAATGACCTATCAGCTCTGTCTCAAACCTAAGACAACATGCTCCTTATCTTATTTGGATCATGCTGTTACATATGTACAACAAATTATAATATACATTTATGCACCTAAACTAATTGTTAAATCTGTGTATGTATCTTAATCAGTTACTTGACATTTCATAACTACATTCAATAACCATGACATTTAAACTTACCTTTTACTAAACAAACACATCTAAAAGTCGGCCTGCATTTCATGACAATATTGTTGATCCGAAGAGCTACTTCTGTCTAAGTGACCCACCATTAGCTTCCCTCCCTGACCCCAGTCTCTCTTGATTAACTGGGACATTATAGCGACACGGCTACCCCATTAGCGTGACGTCTTGATGGCGAGGTACAGTAGCCGATATACATCTTACATGACATACTTGCTACAAATGTGTGTCACCAAATGTGCATGTATACTTATTGACAGGGATAAACACCTTCCACTGTGAAAACAACCACATGCTGTACTGAATGCCATTTCAATATTACTAAGTTGCATATTACTTGTAACACTATACATTCACAGTGACAGCTTCAATTTCTTTGTTTATAAACTTTATTAATAACATGAACTGCAATCACCTTGTCTGATATGTAACTAACATCAACCAAATTATTGTAGGGAGAAAGCCTGCAAGACAATTGTGGCTACATAATGTAGTGAAACCTGGCTATACCATTACTACACTTGAAATTCTTTCAAAACTCTATTATACAAAAGTTTTCTTATAGAATGCCCTAACAGTTAAAGGGACACAAAGTGAGCCTCATTTTTATCCTTGATGCAGTGTCCCTTTAACTGTGAAATCTAAAATGAAAGCCCTCATAATGTACATGCCATGGACCAGTTCTATTTTCAATCCATTTTCTCATAAAACAAAGATGTTACTCACATCCATCAAATCTTTCTCTGTATCTTGATCCAAAGATTATTCCTTATTAACTCCAGTTATCCACAAAATACACAAATATGTCGCACAGAGAAAACTCAGTTTTGACAGTCCTCATGAAATCAACATCTTACTGCAAGAAATACACGATGTTGTCTGGAGAGGTTAACAGTGTCCACTACAACACTGTACGACAGCCATCATGAAATCCACGTCTAGAATACAATCCATGATTATGCAACACTGCCAGGGATCCACTCATTGATCAGAGTAGAACGTCAGCTGTGCTCTGGGTGTGATAATGCCAACAGTTTAGTATAACAATGTCGTCACTACAGACAGTTGGGACTTGTAGCAGTAGCTGTTAATGGTGACTCCAATATTCATTCCCTTACAGGATTTAGCCACAGAAAAGTACTAGATTTGTTTAAAATTCAAAAGAGAAAGAAGAAAGTATGTGCTAGATTTTTTTTTTAATTCAAAAGAAATAGAAGAAAGTGCTAAATTTTGTTTTAATTCAAAAGAAATAGAGAATTTCCTGTAAGTTTCTTCTGATATCTTCAAATATATCCGTAAATGATAAAAGTTACAAATATTGATGGCTTGTCAAGGTAATTTTTTCTTTTATCAACTAGTGTTCATTTATTTGATGTGAGAAAACACGAGGGGAAGATTCCATCTTGTCATCAAAATCATTCTTCATTGATGATGAATATCTCTGAACAAGATCCTAATACCTTTAGTCATGTCAAAGCACTGTGACGTCAGCACATGACATCATAGCATTGCGATGTCATGACATCATGTACTTGATGTACAATGATTGTGATGCCATGTACTTGATGATGTCAAGTACTTGTTGATGTGAAATATAATTGTGATGTCATGTAATTGATGTGAAATGATTGTGTTGTCATGTACTTGATGATGTGAAATGATTGTGATGTCATGTACTTGATGATGTGAAATGATTGTGATGTCTTGTTATTGATGTACAATGATTGTGATGTCATGTACTTGATGATGTGAAATGACTGTGATGTCATGTACTTGATGATGTGAAATGATTGTGTTGTCAAGTACTTGATGATGTGGAATGATTGTGATGTCATGTACTTGATGATGTGAAATGATTGTGATGTCATGTACTTGATGATGTGAACTGAGTGTGATGTCATGTACTTGATGATGTGAAATGATTGTGATGTCATGTACTTGATGATGTGAAATGATTGTGATGTCTTGTACTTGATGATGTTAAATGATTGTGACACCATGTACTTGATGTGAAATGATAGTGTAGTCATGTACTTATTGATTTGAAATGATTGTGATGTCATGTACTTGATGTGGAATGATTGTGATGTCATGTACTTGATGATGTGAAATGATTGTGATGTCTTGTTCTTAAATTAAACAATAATTGTGATGTCATGTACTCGATGATGTAAAATGATTGTGACGTCATGTACTTGATTGTGCCATGTATCATGATACTTGAGATAGAGGTTGTCTTGAACATATGTTAATAGTAATAGATTTATTACATAATTTCAAGAATCCAAAGTATCAAAACATTTGATTGAATGCATGTCTCTGTAACCACAGTGAGGAATAATACAAATTTTACCACAAACACATTTATTTTCGCAACCATGGCAATTGATGACAGAACAACAAACACAGTCTTTACACAAAAATCAGAGAGAAAAGATAAAATACAGCTTTAGAAGCTCAATGAGGATATCAAAGGCTTTAATTTCCTTTTATTCACAAGAAGGGAAACTATATAACAATATTAAACCGGAACCAGGGAACAAAATCAATAATCATTCACTCAAAGACAACATTGAAACGTGACAATGACAGATAGTCTGTTTGTTTGAGCCTGTTCTTTCACAAGCATTTAGAATTTTGTGGAAATATTGAAAAATCATGTTCTTAACCCTTACGTTGCGTATATATATTTTACCATTTTTAGCCCCTGTGGCGGAATTTACAGGCTCGCAGCTCGCAGCAGTAGTTTGAGCTTAGGCACTAACGAGCTCTGCTGGCGGAATTTCCAGGCGGCGATTCCGGTACCGTTTTTACGAAATATACCGCATCTACATGGCGAATAAGGACTATATACGGGCGTTCAATACAAATTCAAGTAGCGACACCCGTACACAAATGGCTAATTCACACCCGAAACTTTGAATGAATTTTCTATGATTTTTCGTTTTTATTCTATAACTTTCGAAAGATTGTCTTTAATTCGGGCCTCGTAACATCATAAATACCAAACGAAAAAAAATCCATTTATATACGGAAATGAAGACAAGATGTCTAGCTTCACAAGGATATAAAAATTATTAGAATGCGACCTTTGGTTATAATTCTACAGCTATGTAAAGTTTGTCTTTATTTCCACCTATAAAATCGTCAATACTTACAACATGTATGCGGCATTGCAAACGGTCGTTCATCGCACTTTTCCAAGAAATCATAATCTCGAACCAGTTGACAAATAAGCACATGTCAACCCAAATATGGTTATGTTGTTTGACTTTTCAAATAAACGCTAACCTCGAACCATAACTGATGAAAATATGTTGATTAGTTTGTGTGCCGTTTGGTTTCACATGCCTCTCAGAAAGGTAAAATTGTATCTTTATTTCTGTGAATAAATCTGCGCATTTTATATAGAATAAAAGATTATTCTTTTCGGTTTATTGTGATATAAAAATTATGAAAATGCATTCAGTATTTTAGCCGTGATAAATGTTTTAGAAGTTGTGAAAATCGCCGATTGTTTCAAAATTTATGAAGTGTAAACATGACCTTTTTCACGGCGCTTGCTGTGTCTTTATTATTTTTTTGAGATTTTCTAATTTTATATGGGAATGTAGTCCATTGTCTCCCCTTTATTTTGCCGTATTTTTTTTTTAAAACAAACAATTCGCTCCCATGATATGAAGTGCGGGAGTAAGGCGAGTTAGCGATTTTTTTCCCCGTCTCGCGAGATGCGAGGCAGATAGCAGTCTCGGGCGAGGCAAACCCGAGGCAAAACAAACACGTGGGTGAAAATAGCCTCAAGCGAATTAGTGCTTCGGGGGCTAAGCCCGACAAAATTGGCCTTTTGTAAAGCTAATTATCAATGCGTTACGGGTCAACAATGCACACGCAATTTGGTGTGAATTTTACTTGATATTTCGACCGGACATTCACACAGACTCGTTATCGTGGCTATCTGCGAGATGTATGTAAACAAGTTTTCATGTGGCGATATACGGACACACTTCGTCTCGCATTTCGCCTGGGGGGCAAATATAATTATTACTGACCCGGTAAATGCAACGTACGCAACGTACGGGTCTCGCCAAGGGTTCTAACATTTTTCTCTATGAGCCTCCCGGATAATTACGGGACCCGCAAGTTAAGGGTTAACATTATTTTGAAGATAAAATATGACAAATTGTCATCTCGAATAATATTATCCTATCCATTGATCTAGTAAAACATCAAATGTACCATCTGTATTTTTTAACACATAGCTTTCAAGAGTATGTCATGCATGTATATCACAACAAGCAGTAATACTGGATAGGAAGGAAAAACCCGAGGATGCGAAGCATCCGAGGGTTTTTCCTGACTATCAGGGTCTACAACCGTACCATATCCTCGGTATCATGGGTAAACAATATTATCAACCGTTTTTAAGTGTAAAACAGGCTTTTTACGTGTTATCGTGTTATATTGAGGATCCCTGGCGTTATATTGAGGATCCCTGGGTGATGTCAGCCGCGCTATATGAGTTTCTTTTGTACCGTGATATCTCATCTGCCCCCTTAGCGCAGTAGTCAGAGGCGCTGACTCAGTAACTGCAGGTGATAGTGGATACGGGTTCGAGACGCACTTTCTGCAAAACATTTGCTGTACATATTCTGTCGTAAACTTATGAAATTTTTCAAAATTAGTCTAAGTTAGTTTCTTCAGATCTTTACTTTCAAGCCGTCATCTTAACAAATATATCAGGGTTTACAATAATTATAATTCCTTCTAACAGGGTTTACAAGTGTATGTGTAAACCCTCCTGGAGGGAATTACAAGGTTGTAAGTCCCTCGTACCGGGTGATACAGTTTAGAAAGGTCATTTCAAGTATCACGTTATATGGCTGGTAGGTTGATAATTGAATGTAAGGAATGGTGTTTTTAGGTATTGCAATGTAACCAGATTACTGAAATTTCTCCAAGAGCTATTTCCATTAAAAGTCACATGTTCATAGCCATGTAACCAATTTTTCTGATAAATTGTTGAAGTGCGTAGAGGATGATTAGTAGTTTAACAACAGTTTAACAGCAGCAATTATTTTTGCAGAATGAGACCAGAGAATATAATATTTTTATTTTTTGCATTTTCTATTTTGAAACTTGTGAAAGTCAGATTACTTTACTTGCTATATAATCATTAGGTTTGGTACTACAAAGGAAACCATTGTGACTATTGTGAAACCAGCAAGCTCTGACTTGGACTAGCAAACCAGGAAAACATAGCACTGTATTAAATCACACATTCCTGCAGCTAGAAATGTTCTCTCTAGCAAAGTTGCTATACCCATCAAGAAAACTCATTGACAATTTCAAATAAAATATGGTAAACTCCTCCAGGAAAAGGACCACCCTATGAAACTGGATATACAATGTTGAAGGACATGGCACTGACCTTAATGCTCTCTATCTTCAGTGAAGTAGATTTCTCCAGATCGGACAGTTTGTCGTGCTCGGCGAGTTTATCCTCAGCTATGCCGAGCCAGTCCTTGACCATCATGATCTGGGTCTGGAAGTCGATGAAGAGACCCTCCAGCTTCTCGCTCTCGTCCTGGGCAGTAGCAAAACAAAATATGAGAAAATATTTAGGATTTTTTTGGACAAGATCTACACCAACACCTAACCTGCATTAATGCTCAATCATGTCCGGTTTATAGAACTCACAAAGCTTTAAAGGGAATATTCTTGGATTGGTCAACGCAAATGAAAGGCTATCACAGGGATGCTCAGGTTCAGGGTTAGTGGGCATAGTCAGATACTTGAAAGTCGATTGTTGAACACTGTGTCTCCAATAGACATAAAATGAAAAAACCCAAATGCTTTGAGAGGAAATATGGTATATACAATTAACATAATCACAAAACTACTTCCATCTCATTAGATATTACCTGGAGATCACGTTTCCTCTTGTTAAGCCTCTGACTGAGATCTGTGACAGAGGTCTGAACATCGGCTGCAGCCATCGCTGCTTGGACCTCCTCCCCTTCCTCCGTGAGGTCTTGTAGTTGGTGAACCAGATCACGCATAGAGGGCAGCAATGTCTCCCGCTTGGTCAGGTCGTCTTCAGCAGTCTGGAAATATGCACAAATAAAGATCTTAGGGATTCTGTGTGGACACGCTGAAAATGATCAAACTTAAAAGTCCCTTAAAAAATCATTGTAGGGACTGTAACTTTATCCGTTGAGCTTTTACCAGAAATCTTTTGAAAGTCCAGAAATACAGATATAAAATGATCCATGACAACAAATAATCTTGTACACTCACCTTGACATAGGTAATCTCCTCTTCAATGTTGTAAGTTGTTTTATTGTTTTCTCTACGATCCAGCTCACCGTTGGTCATTTTCACAAACTCGCTGATTATTGCAATTTCTTTTCTCAGTTTTTTTGTTATTTTTAATGCTTTTTCGAGGTTATTTTTTCCCTGTGTCACCTGTAACACATTATTATAAATCAAACATATATAAATTACATGAACTTTTAATGATAAAATTAAAATGGAGTCGATAAAATTTTAAAATGATATAAAAGGTGATTATTGAATTGTATTTTGAATGATCCATGATTGATGCAAGTTATTGAAAAAAATCAGCAAATATAAATGTTATTGAAAATTGAATGAAAAATAAATTTGTTTACATTTGCACTAAAAATAACGCAACTAGACAAAATCTGGTGTCAGTATTGTAGTTCACATGCATCGAACAAATTGGAATGGATTAGGATGAAGTAAGCAAGCTTTAATTAGTACCAAATACATGGACATATTTCCTCACAATCTTGAAATAAAATCTTAAGATAATGCTATGCAATCTTTAAATAACAAGCAAAAAAGTGAGCGTGGCTCACTAATACCCCCGACTGTTTAAGTTTGACATTTTTATTTTACTTAAAGAGAGAGGTGTCTGCACACCTAAGGATTGATAAGCTTTGAAATGTACTTGCTAAGATTAAACTGTTTGTGAAAATGGTGGGACAAGTCTCGATCTTCATGTGAAAAAGGTGGTTTAAGTCAAAATAGGAATAAAAGTAACTTGAAATGGTATTGGTAATATAATACACTACTGCTATTACCACTGATTTCAAATTTATTTTGGAAATTAATCCATCATAATGATTCATTCGAGTGACTTTAAACAACAGGTACATGGAAGCACACCCCTGAAGGCACAGTGAGAGATATACAGCAGTTAATGGCTGAAAGGAAAGAAAATTTAACTTTTCCCAAAATATAACCAGTGGAAATATAAAAAGTAAAATCAACGAGAACACAGAAGTAGCTTTTGATGAAAGTTACATGAAAAAGAAAATGATGAAGTCAACAAATCACAATACAGAAGTAGCTTCAGTCTTTCTAGCTATGATAAAGTAAAAGAATATAAAAAATCGCCAAAAATTCAAAAATTCACCAAATCGTGTTACATTTTGCAATGCACCTCTCCTAGTGGTGAAGGAGACATGTGCCAAATTTGAAAAGGATGAGATGAATAGTTTTTCTGTAATCGATCGGACAAAAAATGCTCGGAATTTGACTAAGTTAAAAAATACAAAAATTCGCCAAAAATTAAAAAATTCACCAATTCGGTTTAAACTTCGCACTGCACCTTTCCTAGTGGTGAAGAAGACATGTACCAAATTTGAAAAGGATGAGATGAATAGTTTGTTTGTAATCGATCGGACAAAAAATGCTCAGAATTTGACTAAGTTAAAAAATTCAAAAAATCGCCAAAAATTCAAAAATTGACCAATTCGGTTTAAACTTCGCACTGCACCTCTCCTAGTAGTGAAGAAGACATGTACCAAATTTAAAAAGGATGAGACAAATAGTTTTTCTGTAATTGATCGGACAAAAATTGTCTTCGGACGGAAGGACAGACGGACGGACGGAAGGACAGACGGACGGACGGACGGACGGAAGGACGGACGGAATCGTTGGTATAACTATATACCCCCAACCGTTGGTCGGGGGTATAATTATAGGAATATCTTGATTGTACAGGTGATATCTTAAGATTTCATTATTCCAAGATTGTACGGAAACAAGGCTTTTTAAAACTGAATACATGTACAAGTTAGTGACATGCACTCAAACAAGTATAAATATGACAGTAATGGTAACAAATTCTTTCAATATATAGGATAGTGAAAGAAATTCAAAATATCTACTTTTGTAAGAACTATGAAAGTAATTTGTTAAAAGAATTCAAAATATCTATTGACAGGTCTATTAATAGTTTTTTTAGTTTTATATAAACAAAATAAAATCCAAATGTAACAATTCGTTATTGACATCTGTCATTTCTATGACCACATGCATTTCATTTTCAACTTGCATGTCCATTTTGTATAACTTAATCTGTTGTCCACTCAAAATTTAACATCCGGAACTGTTGAATTATTTCTTTAAACACCATAAGGCATACATTGCCAATATTTTACAAATATATTTTTCTCAAAAATTATAAATATCAAGAAATAAAATTTCAAAGTATGATAACATTTTTGCAAATTCCATCTATGAAATATTTCTTCAAAATTCTACATAAGGAATCAATTTGGCAAAGTGTATAAGAAACTATTCTTGCAACTTAAATCTGGTAAAGAATGTTTCAACTCCTCGATTTTAAGAACTGTTTGTAAATATAAGTATATTTGCTGGTGAAACAGGAACATGCATGCATCGATGCTACAAGTAAACAGAGGTGAGTGTCACAATAGAGACAAGCTGTTAGTTACATCAACGTAGCCTGGCTCATATGCATGTACATGACATGTAGATTGCATGACAGTAAGTAAACATAGATCGACCGACAGTTGACCCTTGGCTTCTGTAACAAAACAGTATCACTTGCTGTACAGGATAAAGTTGAGAGAATATTTATGTCAGACATTATTGAGTGGTGTAAACATTAATTTCTTATGAATTCTCTGTCTTTCGATAAGGAAAATGATAATAGATAGCAGAAGGTGGGTCCTGCAAAGGGAAAAATAATCTGAGATACAACGATCAACTATATTAACCATTGTATGGTTTTTGTCACAATATCAAATTAAATTATATTTTATATTTCAAAAGTTGTATTTATAGCTATAAAAAAAATATGTTTATCCAACATTTAGTTGTACTTCATGGGTGCTCATTCAAAATGTTTTCAACACATTTGGCTTCTGAATTAAAAACAAACTGTTATTGTTACATCTGATCACATATAAGATATATATTGATAAATATTGATATTTTAATATTTATTTTTTTCGAAAACTTTCAATCCAACATGCTGTAAGTAATGCCTCTAAACTATTTTTATAAACGTAAACTTTATATACCTAAACTTCTTTACTGATGGTATTCCCAAACCTAGTTGTAATCTTATCGATCAAGCCACTAAATTGTTCCTTTCATATGTTGGTAATCCATTGAAACTACATTTTGATTAATTTAAAATAAATAAGCATACATCTCCATTAGGACATGTTTAAGTGCACGTTACAACATAAACTTGCCATTAGTATCACATAACAATGGTACTATATTTAGATATTTAGGGTACACAGATTTTAGAATATCCTTTTGGATTAAGTTTCCATGTTAATGATTTGACAACAAGTAACAAAATATGCAACAAAACATTCCAAAACTAAAAAAAGAAATTGTTTAAAAAAACACAAGCAAATTTTTTTTTAAATATGAAAAATTTAATGTTCTTGTCATGAATGATGAATTGAGCAATGGTCTTAAAACCTCTTGAAGAAGTAGTATCTGGTAATGATAGAACTGATTTAAAGTGATTTACATACTGAAACTCTATATATATATATATATATATACCTACTGGATGGACCAGTAAATACTGCTAATTTCTTAAAGACACACTGTCCAAGACTTCAAGCCTGAACCAACGACAGGGGGAGAAGTGATTATGTTACCAACAGAAACCATTTACATATCTGAGTGAGTGAGTTGGGGTTTAATGTTGCTTTCAAGATTATTTCACTTATATCGCGGCTGCTAGTATTACGGCAGGGAGAAAACCTGCAACACCATGTGGCTATGCATTGCGGTGAAACCTGCGAGCAGCAGCTGGAACTAGCGAACCATGGGTGGTACTACTCTGAATTTCAGTGTAGCATTGCACCCAAACCTTACTGTGTGTAGAACAGTTCTCTACTGCAGACAAAGTTTCCGTGCCCCTGGCAGGATTCAAACCCCGGAACTCTTGATCCGAAGCCGAACGCGCTAACCACTGCGCTATCCCGCCCCTACATATCTGAGCATGTACGTATGTACAATATAACTTAAGGGTGGACCAATGATGATGTTTGTTTACAGGTGACACAAATAACGTACAAATGACAATACCACCTGAAACAATGTACATATGAGAGTGCTAAATGTTTCTACAGCATAGAATGATGATGCTTGTTTCCAGGTGACACATTGTCCAAAGCATCAGAACAATCTGACATATAGCCACCAACTGATGTACAAGTGATGACACTACCACCTGAAATAATGTACATACGCAGCACTATGTATCTACTGGATGGAACAATGATGATGCTTGCTTCCAGATGAGACATGTTCTAATGGATCAAAAAGTATCTGTGATTTAGCCATAGGAAAACGATATCAAGTTAACAAAGCCCGAGGGATCTTGAAGACTTCCGAGAGGTATCATCTACCTTGTACGTGTACATGGAGAATAGATCCAACATGTGATGATCACCTGCAGATTTTGACCTAACAGGAAGTACCAATGGGATGGAGAAGAGATGAAGCTGTCGGAACACTATGACTTAGCTTAAAGGAAGGATAGAAGAAATTATCTTCAGAAAGCTGCCTTCAATGTGCCTGTAATAAAACCAGGACCTACTATAATAATGCTAAAGGAATGATGAATTATATCTGGACGTCAGATCCAAATTCTCTGGAAGTTAAATATAAATATCTACTGGATGAAGAAGTAATGATACCAAAACTCTTAGAGATTTGTGTTTACATCTGGAAGATGCAAATATTTTAGGACATAAAATACCAAAGAACCATGTTTAATGGAGGACATAAAGGCATGATGCCTGATGATTGCCAAAGGACCCTGAGTAATGGATGTTCAAGAGCAATGATGCCTGAGAATTTCTAAAGGACCCTGAGTAATGGATGATCTAAAGGAACGATGCCCAAAGGAACCTGCATAATGGATGTTCTAAAGGACTGATGTCTAATGATTACCAAAGGACCCTGAGTAATGGATGCCTGAGAATTTCTAAAGGACCCTGAGTAATGGATGATCTAAAGGAATGATGCCTGATGATTACCAAAGGACCCTGAGTAATGGATGTTAAAGAGCAATGATGCCTGAGAATTTCTAAAGGACCCTGAGTAATGGATGATCTAAAGGAACGATGCCCAAAGGAACCTGCATAATGGATGTTCTAAAGGACTGATGTCTAATGATTACCAAAGGACCCTGAGTAATGGATGCCTGAGAATTTCTAAAGGACCCTGAGTAATGGATGATCTAAAGGAATGATGCCTGATGATTACCAAAGGACCCTGAGTAATGGATGTTAAAGAGCAATGATGCCTGAGAATTTCTAAAGGACCCTGAGTAATGGATGATCTAAAGGAACGATGCCCAAAGGAACCTGCATAATGGATGTTCTAAAGGACTGATGTCTAATGATTACCAAAGGACCCTGAGTAATGGATGCCTGAGAATTTCTAAAGGACCCTGAGTAATGGATGATCTAAAGGAATGATGCCTGATGATTACCAAAGGACCCTGAGTAATGGATGTTAAAGAGCAATGATGCCTGAGAATTTCTAAAGGACCCTGAGTAATGGATGATCTAAAGGAACGATGCCCAAAGGAACCTGCATAATGGATGTTCTAAAGGACTGATGTCTAATGATTACCAAAGGACCCTGAGTAATGGATGCCTGAGAATTTCTAAAGGACCCTGAGTAATGGATGATCTAAAGGAACGATGCCCAAAGGAACCTGCATAATGGATGTTCTAAAGGACTGATGTCTAATGATGCCCAAAGGAACCTGCATAATGGATGTTCTAAAGGAATGATGCCCAAGAGTTCCTGAAGGACCCTGAGTAATGGATGTTCTAAAGGAATGATGCCCAAGAGTTCCCAAAGGAACCTGCATAATGGATGTTCTAAAGGAATGATGTCTATGCTGAGGTATTCTAGCGGCTGAAGCTAAGACGGCCAGGCTACATGAGTGTAGAGGTGAGGAGGAGTTGCTAGAGCTAGTACCTGTGCCCCCAAGTCATTATACTGCTGTTTAATGGCATCCAGCTGCTTATTGAGCTTGTCGGGGAAGTCTACCTGGTGCTTCTCCACTACCTGCCGACCCGTCTTGATCACATACTCCACCTCAGGCTTCAGCTCCGACATCGTCTTGTAGAACTTCTGAAATGTGCCAGTGTACGTTGGCTAACTTGGTGTTAAATATCAACTTGACTATCACTCTTGAAACCAGTTTTGATCACATACTCCGCAATTGGCATCGTCTTGTAGAACTTTTGACTTGTATAAGTTTGTGTTTGATAACTTTGATGGCTAAAATGGATGTAAAATATTAACTTTGAATATCACTGTTGAAACCTGTCTTGATAAAATACAGTTTACAGTTTCCTTATAATATACAACTCATGTTTCAAATTTCTAAGGAGATTAGAGTGAGTGAGTTATTGTTTAGCCCCACTTGCGCAATATTTCAGCCATTAGCACCCAACAAAGATGTTACAGCTATACAAGGAATCATATCTTCTTATTGACATTTGCTTAATATTAAATCTCTAAAAAATCAAACTGAAATTAACATTAATTCAAGTAATGAACACCTAAATCTTACAAAATCCATCACAATCACATACTTCAGCTCCCAATTTCTCAACAAGCAGAAGCTCAGCAGGTGTTATTGCAAATCCATGTTAGTGAGGTTCCAACAAACCATCACCGATTCCAACACCTCAAACAGCCAACTGTGCAAACATTATCTGGCAAATTTGATGAATTAAATGCAGGTTGTAATTTTTTTAAAAACAAAGGATCAAGAGATGTATAATTTACAATCCATTCAAGTCTTGTATCCCTTCAAGGAAAGCTCCAAAACAAAAAAGTAACAACAAATTCATCCAAAATGTCTTACAGAAACATACCTTGTGACGGTGGTGTATCCAGTACACCTAATGTCCTTGATCAATAACCTGTAGTGTGTACTCACCATGCATGTCTCGTGTCTCTCTCTGACCTCACCATGCATGTCTTGTGTCTCTCTCTGTACTCACAATGCATGTCTTGTGTCTCTCTGTACTCACCATGCATGTCTCATGTCTCTCTCTGTACTCACCATGCATGTCTTGTGTCTCTCTGTACTCACCATGCATGTCTCGTGTCTCTCTCTGTACTCACCATGCATGTCTTGTGTCTCTCTGTACTCACCATGCATGTCTCGTGTCTCTCTCTGTACTCACCATGCATGTCTTGTGTCTCTGTACTCACCATGCATGTCTGGTGTCTCTCTCTGTACTCACCATGCATGTCTGGTGTCTCTCTCTGTACTCACCATGCATGTCTGGTGTCTCTCTCTGTACTCACCATGCATGTCTGGTGTCTCTCTCTGTACTCACCATGCATGTCTGGTGTCTCTCTCTGTACTCACCATGCATGTCTGGTGTCTCTCTCTGTACTCGCCATGCATGTCTGGTGTCTCTCTCTGTACTCACCATGCATGTCTGGTGTCTCTCTCTGTACTCACCATGCATGTCTGGTGTCTCTCTCTGTACTCACCATGCATGTCTCGTGTCTCTGCTGGAGGAGCTCCAGATCCTCTCCTGGAACCTCCAGCAGGTGGGCGCGGTCCTGGATGTTGGTCAACTCCCGCTTCACATGACCCAGTTTTGGTTCAAAGTCTGCCGGGCGTTGGAACTTGTGGAATTTCACCATCACCTCAGCAAATTGTTTCTGGATGTGAGACAAAATAAACTTGATTTACAAGACTTATCATAGTTCATCAACAAGAACCCATGGGCTTTTAGAATTTGATAATTAATCTAAAATCTTGTGAACTGGTAACAACATGACATTCGAACTGACACATTGATAGACACAAATCTGCATTCATCTTTCCAAACTTGGAACAGTGAGACAATATGTTTCCAACATTGTTTAAACAGAATTCCACTCGCTGCAGCTGAGATGATTGTGGTTAAATGTTGCAGTGAAACCTGTTGGTCTATCCAGCTTGAATGAACGACACCTACTGACCTTGAGAAGTTCCGTCTGCTGCTCCAGTCGAGATGCGGCCTCCATCTTGCCGGCCTGTCGGTACTCGAGTGTGTGCTGCTCCAACTCTCTCAGGAGATCTTCCTGCTGCTGGAACTCTTCCTTCAGGGACTGCAAGACATAGCCTACATGTATGAGTATCTATGGTCGTTCATAGATCGTTATCGTAAAGGGTTTATGCTTCCTTCAGGGACTGCAACACATAGCCTACATGTATGAGTATCCATGGTCGTTCAAAGATTGTTATCGTAAAGGGTTTATGCTTCCATCAGGGACTGCAACACATAGCCTACATGTATGAGTATCTATGGTCGTTCAAAGATTGTTATCGTCAAGCGTTTATGCTTCCTTCAGGGACTGCAACACATAGCCTACATGTATGAGTATCCATGGTCGTTCAAAGATTGTTATCGTAAAGCGTTTATGCTTGCTCCTTGTCTTCTAATCTGGTGTTTCAAACAAAGCTATCAGCAAATAGTTGATGGAAACATTGCTAAAGGTTAATTTGGGTAAGAAAGCATATCTATGGTCTTTTACAGATCATTATCAGTAGAGTGATTGTTTATTAACAAGGTTATCAGCAAATTGTTGATGAAATAGTAGTTAGAAATGATTTGATAATATTGGAGTCATTTCGTTCCACTTCTATGAAATCTATAGTAGATGGTTGCCATTTTCCTCACCTCGTGTTCCTGAGGAACGTCCCCAGCAAGAACGTCGGCGTCTAGACGAGACTGAAGGTACTGAGTGATGTCGGCCATCCACTGGGACATTTCAAGCATCTGTCTCTCGATCTTCTGGGCGCGGTGGATTGACCGCTCCAGACGGTTCACCTTCTCTTTAGCCTGCGGAGTGTAAAGATTATATCTTGAAATCAGGAGCAATTCAAGGAGATTCAATCCAAAGGACAATGGTAGTCTTTCACATACTCTGTTCCCTCAGGATAAATCTATTATAGATTTATGATACTTCACTTATTAATCAATGGAAAATATGCTTTCCATCATTAATGTACATTTTATACATATTATCTAGATCCTTTTCTCAAATGGCCATATGTTTATGAAGGCAGCAATACACTCTGCACAGGAAATCATAAAACTACATAACTATTGAGCAGAATGACCTATCAACTTCATTAAGCTTCAGCCTTTGTGACTGAGAACATCAAAATAAACCCTTAGAAACATTCTGTTTAACTTAATGTAAAACAATTCATGAGGGGTAAAATTTCAGGAATTACATTTCATGATTGGTCAAATGTTGTTAACAAATCACTAATCACATCATATCATCTGTTGATTTTCTCACCTCAGTCTCTAGAGAGTCGTACTTCTTGTTGAACTCGTCAAGCTCTTTCTTTACAGTGTCCACCATGACCGAGTTGTTCACCAGCTCATTGGCCAGTTCATTCACACGTTTCCGTTTGTTGTCGTTATGTTCACGTAACAAGTTCTCTACATCCTGTAAATATAAAGTTAGGTTTATCAGTGAAAGCAGAAATTCATCAATGTTTGAAATATTTGAAAATTGTTCAGCGTTTGAAATTCCTTGTTAGTTTTGGATGTTGCAATAATGGACATAATTAGAATCAAAGATATTCTTGATTTCAATCAATAAGACCACTGATGCAGGCTGAACACATACCAAAGATAAGTCTACTAATGTCAAATAAGATGCAGAGATGTCTGTGCACTCACATCCAGTTCCTCGGAGATCTCCTCAGCGTCGGAGCTGGTTGCCGAGGTCCTCCTGACCTTCCTCTCCAGACTGGACAGGAACTTGTGCTCGTCATCCAGGAGCTCTGTCATATTGTGAGAGGAGAGTTAATCAATGCAGGTGTCAAGTGACTGAACCTTATACTTCTACCTGTACCTGTAATCCTAATCCTAATGGAAGGACAATATCCTTACACCAGGTATAGTACCTTGAACATGCTTTCTGGCTTATATCATTAATCTTATCAAAACCCTTACATAACCTATAGCCTTACCTGAACCTATATATGCTTTAAACCTTACAAGAACTCCAATGGTTACCCTTACATCGACTTTTATCAGAATTGCTAACCAAAACTCAATCTTACCACGATCACCAACCCTAACATTTATCCATAAAGTTAACCTTTGTCCCTAAAGCTAGCTGTACCCTTAACTCATATCATTATCCTTACCCAAAACTCTCACCTGGATACAAATCTTTATAGTTACTTACACCTTGACAGTTAACCTAAATCTGTACCCAAACTGTACCCTGAGCCACAGGGTAAGTCTTACCCTTACAATGATAACATCGGATAAAATACTGAAAGTCTTGAACTCATGGAATAGAATTTGCCAAATGAAATGTAAATTATTTGTCTAAGACATACCAGTACTTGGATTACTGACGTTATTTTTGCAAGGTTCTCTCACGATCCTTTTTTTAATATGCTGACCTTTCAACTCCTTCCACTGAGCGTCGGATGTGTCATACAGCGTATGATAGCGGTCCACTCTCTGAAAGACGTCAGTCCACAGCGCGTTCATCTTCATCAGAGACCGTGCCAGTTCCTGCAGAGTGCCCGACGGCGCTTTGTTCAACATGTCGTTTGCTTCCTCGTTCAGTCTGTCTACATCTCCCTCCTTCTCACTGACATCTTTCTTCAGGCTCTGAAATGTGTGTACAAATGTGAATTAGTGAATAGTTTAAGGTGATAAAATGATATTTTATGTATCATGTATATATTTGTAGTGTCCTTTTATTTGTCAACCATTCATATTGTTCAAAATGGTAAGGTTGATATGATTTGGGATTTAACATCATTTGTAAGAATACTGCACTAACACTAATGGCGGCTACTATTCATCCAGGGATAAAACCTATAACCCCCTTGTGGTTTGCATTGCAGTGAAACCTGCAAGCAGTGGCTGGAACAATGACAATATGGTTGGTAACCTACTGATTTCATGAGTCTCATCAATAACATATTTTTGCTTACATTTTATTAGATTTTTGTTTGAAAATATTTTTCAAAATTTTTTGTTTCTGATATTCTCAAAACACCAGTGAGCACTTAATTACTGATATATACAAACCACCAACACATTTTAACATTACTTCAATATAGGAATGCACCTTATTGTTCATCATTGCAACCATACACACAGTATCAAACAAACTGACCTTAAACTTTTTGTTCTTTACAAGAAGATCATTTGCATTCTCTACTGAGTAATCTTTGTTAGCAAGGTCTTCTTTAAGCGGTTCCAGCCATTTTGTCGTCTTTTCGATCTTATCGTAAACTTTCTGACTCTCAGTCAAGCGATCTGTGAGTCGTTTGTTTTGTTCCTCGGCCATCTCGACGACTCTTTCCCATTTTTTGTTCAAGTTGACGACCTCGTTATCGAGACTCTCCTGGAAGTCCTCGTCTCCTTCCTCCGACAGAGACTTGCTCAAGTTGTTGATGTTCGTCACGTTCAGACGCAGGGTCTTTATGTCTTCCAACACTCCCTGGTTGAAAGAGGAAAACATGCATAAAATAAAAACCTTTTAAATGTTCCATTATTTTTTTTAACATTCAATCTATTAATAATCTAAAAATATTGCATCAATGTCATTTGTTATTTTGTTGATGTTGATAAGATCTCAGTCTTCAAATAAAATTAATTCAGTCTTGAAATGATATAATAAAATTTGAGTTTATTCAAAGAAATGGCTGAGAAATGCAGATTATTATTCCAAAGGGGCAGGTTGTGAACTTTTATTTCCACATTTATTGACAACTTAACGCACAGGTATATTAGCAGCTAGCACAAGTAAAGGGAAGTAACTCTTTCTTGATAGTCTTACTTGTTTTGTTCAAACTAGTTTTGGTTCAATATTGACTCAATTAAGTGAGTGAGTTACTGTTTAACCCACATGGGAAATATCGCAGCCATTAGTGACAAATAGTTTTGACCTTAGCAAAACAATAAATTCACTTAAATTTTCAAAAAAATCCAAAACAAGCCATAAAATAAATAAAACCATCTCAACCTAAAACATGAATTACGAATTATGAAAATAATTCAGACACAAGAATACCAAAACTTATGCACACAAATTACATATCCTCCAATTGTCGAGACCAACATTCAAAGTAATAATTAGAAACATCTCTACACATACATTGCTCTCATGTAGCTGGGCCTCTAGTGTAGGGATATCTCCGCTGACGGGGTCCTCCGCGTGTAGGAACACATCCATCTCCTCCATCCACCGCATCAACCCCACCAGCTGGTTCTATGGTCAGACAAAATAACAGTAACAGTAAATTGTCACATCACAATGTCAACCACGGTACTTTGGTAGCAACAATGAAGGACATGATCTACCCGTCCGCATACGTCAAGAGCATCTTTCACCCTTCTTTAACCGCTTCAGATGATTAAGGTTCATACCATCTGACTAATATGATTAATCACACTCTCATATTTGATTTATGTGGCCGAGTAATAAACAGAAAACTAAACACTGTTCTCTTAAATACCATTTCTTATTAAACTTGTGGATGATTTATAATGTGAAAATACTATCACATCAATCAACATAGTATCCTGTATGTATCATGGAAGAGTACCTGATACTGTTTCATCTGTCCGATGTTGCGGTCCAGTTTGGAGAGCCTCTCGGTTACAGCAGTAGACACATCGCTCCAGCGCCCGTTGAGGTTCTTGAGGTCCTGCTGAAGGTCAGCGACCTCCTCCTCCCCAGACTTCTTCTCGATCAGCTCCTGACCGGTCCGGTTTACATACTCCAGACTCGTCTCGTGGTCCGCGAGGTCGTCATGCAGCTCCTGAGGTCAAGGTCAACCACATATTATAGTTCTATATCGTTATAAAGAAGCATGAAGCCTAATTAGTCATAAAGTCTCTTTGGTTGGATCTAGGAAAGGGAGACAGAGTGTTCAGTAACATTCAGTAACAATATTTGTTTCTTCAACAAAAAAGATACATAATCGACGGTAAAGAAATCTTCACCATTGGCATGGCCCTAACACAGTTATTTATAAACATAAATAATGTAAAGTCCCAAAACAAGAATGATCCTCAAATTCCACGTCAATGACATTGGAGAAGAACTTGTTTAACTTTTGAATAAATCAAATTGCATTATCAAAATGAATTATCACTATCAAAAGGCACAAGTTTTCCACTTGCTTCATATGTACACCAAACTGCAATGGGACACCGGTTTCAAATTACACACCAGAAATGAACTGTGATGTTCAGCGCTATAAGTATTTCCCCTTCCACTTGTAACGGGAAAATAACAGAATATTCTTGTATCCATAACAACGTAATACATTTCCTATACCCACCCTGTACTGCAGCTGCTGTTCCTCCATGACCTCGAGACTGACGAGGTCGACCCTCTCCGTCTGTAGAATGGCCTCCATGTCGCTGACCCACTTATTGAGGGCGCCGATGGCTCCAAGATACGACTTGGACGGTGCTGACTCCATTGCTTCCGTCAACAGCCTCTGTCTCTCCCCTGTCACAGAAAATAGGGATTAGTGGCGCCAGAGTAAACAGTGTAATAACATATTATAAGTTAGACAATTGTAAATATCTAACAATTGTGATAATTGATGCCAAATTTAAACATGTCGAGTCAAGGACTATAGGAAATGAGGAAAAGATGAAGAAAAATAAGTTTAGGGTCAGAAAATACTTCTGGCAGATTATTTTACAACTAGAATAAGTGTTGTTTGTAAAGGATAAAAGTTTTTAATATTAGGCAAAAACTTGTAATATTTGATGTCATGTCATGTTATATAGAATGTCTTATCATGAAGAATGCATTGTCAAATAGGTTAACATGTCCTAAATGATGTCATGTTAATACAATGTAATATTACAATGAATGTCTTGTCATATATGGTGTCATGTTACATACAATGTAATGCTTTAATGAATGTCATGTCATGTCATATATGGTGTCATGTTATAAACAATGTAATGCTTTAATGAATGTCATGCCATGTCATATATGGTGTCATGTTACATACAATGTAATGCTTTAATGAATGTCATGTCATGTCATATATGGTGTCATGTTATAAACACAATGTAGTGCTTCAATGAATGTCATGTCATATATATGGTGTCATGTTACAAAGAATGCTATGTCACATATGTTATGTCATATGATGTCATGTAACTAAGATGTCATATTACAAAGGAAGTACCGGTAATGTCATACATGATGTCATGTAATGTTATATATGATGTATTACAAAAACATCATGTTCTATATGATATGCCATTTCATGTCATTACAGTACACGTCACTTCATAAAGGGTGCATTGTCAAATAGGTTGTCATCAATAGGATGTCACATCATAAAGGATATCTCTTAATATAAGATGACATGTCATAATGAATTCAAATAGCTAAGAAGAAAGTACTTATTGCATCTGACCTATTTCATAAGATATTGACACACATACTGCATATTCTTTGAATGACTGAAGAGAGCAAAATGATGGAGATGCATTTTCAAAACTGCGAATCTATTTGTTCTTGAGCGTCTCCTTTGTTTTAAGATAACGAGCAAGACATGAGTTAATCATAAAGATAGGGTTACTATCATATCATATACAGATCGAAGTCTATAGCTATCAACCATATTATCTGAATATTGATGATGAACAATATTTTGTTTTAATGATAAATCACAAAAGTAAATCTTTTTCAGAAATAAACCATAATATTTCAGATCTTGGAAACTGAAAATACTGATGAACATACTGAAGATAGAGTAATATTTGAATAATGTCCAAAACATGGCATATGTTTTTCTCAACTACATACAAAGAATAACAGATTTTATTTTTACATATCACTAATAGCTTCATAGATTTCTTACAGATTTACAACAAAACATGGCAACAACACTGACGAGGATGAAATGGATGATATGAACATGCAATGGGGTATCGTTGTTTGGACATTTTTATTCATGCAATACACATTTGAACATCTTCATGCTGGAAAAGATTTTTCATTCAATACACATTCAATATTCATTGTAAAAACAAAGGGACATAATTCAAAATCACGTTCAAGTACTTGAATAATTTGAGAACAAAGATAAATGTGGTTTCATGATGAAAACTTCTTTTATTGTGTGACAATTTTGATTGGGTATTTTCAGTTCAAACTTTTTCAAGAATTTAAGGAAATTTTGTAATATGTGAGGATATCAATATGTCAAAACTAGGTTTTTAAGTTAGATAAAGCATTTCCCCTCTGAATTAAGAATTTGAAATTCATAGTCTACAAAAATCACCAGGTTCATGACTTTCAAATCCCATAAAGCCCTAAAATAGAGACAATAATATGGGTTGAAAATTAAGCTGGATCTTGATGAACTTTAAAACCATGTTTATCTCAGTAGATTTTTTATAACAAAAATGGACTTGTCTTATATTTTCAAGTATAACAAAATAAACGTTGAAGAGATGACGACAATGACAATGACATGGTTAGGGTTACTCACACTCCACTGGATCTGTAATACATATCTCAACATGATGTGGGAACTTCACTTGGTTATTAAAATCACACAGCACATACACATGTCTTTAGTATGGAAAGGGTAATTAGTGTTAGCTACTGACATTTGATTAATTGCATGCATCTTTGTCCTCATTTGAACAAAAATGTGTGTGTTAAAAGTATTATTCACTGTGTTCCACTGATATCTTGTCGAGTGGTTTCTATTGATTCATAACATATTTTTTCTTGCCAACAAATATCACTGATTTATCAACTGTGGTTGAGACTATCAATCTAATTGAAGACTTTTCTAAAATAAGTTAATGTCTATGGATTCACAGTGATTATAAGAAGCACTGTTTTCAGTTGCAAAGTCAAACATGAAACAAATTTCTGGTATTGCCCTCTGGCTTGTTTATTTTGTGAGAGGTACTCCAGACAAAATGACTTCTTCCTACAGTCACTATTAAAGTTGTATTTACATGAAAATAGCAAACAATAATCATTTATAGGTTTAACCCTCAAAAGGAACAACAAGTGATCATGGCTGACATGTGAATCAAGTTTGATAATTTTAGCATGTATAGCTTTAGGTCAAAATGACTTTTCATACAAACACAATCTAATCAGGTTTGATGAAGTTAGTATTTAGTTTGGGTGACATGCTCCTGAAAAGATTTGGGAGGGATATACAGGATGAACAGCATACATAGACCACCATTACTTTGTAATAAAGTTGACCACACCCTGGCCTTGGACAAGTCTTAACCCCTACTGACGTCTATTGCAAAATAAACAATTTCAGAATAGATGACAATGATGTTGTAAGTGCTTATAAGGGAGTTTGCTTGTACCCTGAACGTTTTCCTTCATTGAAATAAAGAAAATGTAAATCCAGAGAAATTATTATTCTAAATATCACCTTTTTGCAACTTAATACCCTGCAAGTCAAAACAAGTGCCAGTCTCCATAACTTTGCTGCATTTCTAACCACTCTAGTCCAGGAGCAGTAAGCTGATGCGCTGGTACAGAAAAGGTAACAAGATGCAGCAAAGCTTAAATCAGCCAATGATCGAGACTGACAAAAGTTAACCCTGTGGAGGAAGCTGACCTTCTAAATGCTTTTATGATAAGAGTTATTGAGGTAGAGTTATTCACTTATTAGTAAGTTAGTTAAATGTGTAAATCAACACAGATGATTGTTAATATGATATATATAATGAAGGGAATCAATAATAGTGATGATAAAACATAAACCCAGCGTGGCCACTGTACAGAAGCAACCACGATATCACAAGGTCGAAACCAGATTATTTCACACAAAAAAAAGATCAAATCTTACCAATTTTGTTAAAGGCAGCTTGCCATTTTGTGTTGAACACGTTAAGATCCTCCTTTATTTTATTATCCTCCTTGTTTTGCTTGATGAGGTGTTCGCCATGCTGGCGTAATCTCGCAACCCGTTCCTCGTGGGATTTTATGGATTTCAACTTAAGCTGAAAAAGAAATTAAATTACATTACGGTAAAGGTCAAATTGGATTGACGAATGTCCTGTCAACAAGAAGTAAAATTATTTTTTGTCATTGTAAGTAAAAAGAGGAGATAGGCATTTGGGGACTGAGTAGTTCTAGAATTGTCTGAATGTTAAACCTTTTTTGCTTGTAAGAAATAATGCAATGAAATTAAATCAACCTTTTGAGCTTTTGAAGCGTATAAGCCTCTTAATTGTGCCCGATCTTTATTCTGATCACATCACCTGCAATTCACCTGATGAAGGAGTAAGCACATTCAAAATGAGTTGTTTTCAAGAAGATCTTCCCTTTTGTACTCTGAATATTCTTAATACCGTCCAAAGAATTGTCGTTTGTGTTTTTTTTATTATTTATTTAATAAATGAGATGATTAACACAAAATCCATTCTCAAGCCCCAAATAGTAGCCTCGCCAACATCAACAAGCCCAATCTAGACCACAAGCCCAATCCAGAGTTAAAGCCCTACCCACCCTCCAGTTCCACCCGCCCTTCAGCACCCATCCAACCTCCAGTTCTACCCGCCCTCCAGTTCCACCCACCCTCCAGCCCCACCCACCACCAGTTCCACCCACCCTCCAGCCCCACCCACCACCAGTTCCACCCACCCTCCAGCCCCACCAACCACCAGTTCCATCCACCCTCCAGTCCCATCCACCCACCACCAGTTCCATCCATCCTCCAGCCCCATCCACCCACCACCAGTTCCATCCACCCTCCAGCCCCATCCACCCTCCACCAGTTCCATCCCCAACTCACCTTGCACTCATCCAACTGAATACTGATGTCCATAGCCTCGTCCGCTATTCTGTCCGCCGTCATAACCCACTTCTCGTAGCTCGCCATCAGCTCCTGTAGCGTCGCCAACTCATTGTAAAACTTCTTCGTCTCCACATTGAGATCCACACGGTTCTGAGTCTCAGATAGCTTTCTGTTGATGTGGTCCCAGCGATCCTCTATCTTTCTTGTTGCCTTCAATACATAGTCGTTTGGCTCATTGGCTGAAAACAAGAAAATCATTTTAATACCAATCTTGAATTAGTCCAAATATATATTAGAATATAAAGTACAGCATACCATATATCATCAATTCTTTGTTGCTATCAAATGATCATCCAGTGCATTGAGTGAGAAACAGAAAATATTAAGAACTTTTTCAATTTTACTTCTCTTACTAGATGACACCAGCAAGATGTTGTCAGTTTTAAAAGTGTATATAAGGATGCCTGCCCAACATGCAGTCACACACCATAAAACAATATAAAACACTTCTCTGGGTTCAAATCTTAGAGGTTTTATTTAATTTTTCATTCAAATTGACGAATTACTTTTTTGGGTTGGCAAGTTTTCAAGCTTTTTTTTGCACTGCTGATCTTGCTGCTATCAAGTCTTTACGAGAATTCTCGTGGAAATGACATGACATGATAAACATACCTATCTTGAGTTCTGTGGTGACAGTTCTTCCTAGTCTCAGCAGATTGAACACATCGTTTGTGTGAGCTTTCACCTCGTTCTCCATGTCCTGCAATAAAAACATATAATATATATATAATACACAGGTAACTCTACTTATGGAAACTGCTTACAAGTAAATGTTTAAATAACCATTCATAATGTAAACCAAGATTACAGCACATATCAAAGCTCATGCATGTCTTGAATGGATTTAGATACTTACAAAGTACTTACTGAGCCAAATTGGAAGACATTATAACTCATAGCAAAACATAAATGTTACTGTCTATTTTATGGTTTGTTTCATATTTTAAAAGCTTAATAATGTTTGCATGGCACTTCTGATCTCTGTATTGCAGATTGAGGCACGGTGCATTTAAGTAGCACAGGGGAGATTTTTTGTTGGGAAGACATTTGAGGGGATACTCTCCTTTCTTCCTTTATGCATAATTAAAACCCATTCCATTTGAAACACATCCTGCTATGTATAGCATGTATACAGTGTACTGGTATATTTCACTCTACAAAGAAGACTTACTGTACGTTTAAGAACATTCCATCAAAACTTTTGAGTGTGATAGAACCTAGGCTTTGTTGAACAGAACAAACTTAAAAGGCGCTGTAGAATGCTTTTTGCATTTTATAACTGTTCAAATTTACCATTTATGATAAAAGTTTATGCAGTATGTATTTATGTAAGACAGTAAAACAGCTCATAACATGACCAGGTTACCTGGGCAGCAGAACACGGTGTCATGTATAAAACTGCCAGCAGCCATTTTAGCGTGAATGGGCAATGGATCCATGCTGCTTAACCACAACCGTACAATTTAGAGCTCTATTTATTGACTGAGGAGGAATGTTTTGCAATTGGTAACATTTCTTTTCCTTTTCGTGAGATCTCTTTATTTCCATTAGAAACGTGCTACAGACCCTTTAACAAGAGACCAAGTCTACATTAGTGATTTAAGGTTACCAACTTACCATAATGTTTGGTGCACTATTTACACATTTATCCATGTAAATCATCATATGAGTCACCTTTTTTCCCTATATTTTCCCTCAATATCAGAACACGAAGTGCCACAAGGAGCATATTAGATGTTTGTCCAGACACTGTTTGCATATATCCTTACTCTTAAAGTCAACAAGGCAACTGGTTTAATTTTTTTTCTACTGCATTCGGGGAACCTTTCAGGATATCCCAGGAAGTCTTAGTCAATGTTCATAGTGGAATTTACAAATGAAATAGGTGCTCAAAAATGTTTTATGGAATAAAGTAAAAAAGAATATTAAGGGTTTCACAATGAGTTGCAGACAGCTATATATATATACCCATAATCATTATCAGCAAAGATTCAGCTCTCTTCAGTGTACACCAAGTTGCCAAGCAACCCGAACAGCTTTAGTTTGGGCCAATAACTATACAACTCATCAACAACATATTCATCCAACAAACCTGTGTTCCTAAGAATATCATTGCAAAAGGGTTCAGTTCTTTTCAGTGTACACTGAGCTATTAAGCAACCTGAACAGCTTTAGTTTGAGCCAATAATTATACAACTCGTCAACAACATCATCATCTGACCAACCTGTGTTAGCACCAATTGTTCCTCCTCTGTGAACTGTTCCTGTGGACTGTTGGATTCCGAGATGAGAAGCTCTAGTGTTGATTCTGTCTTCTCGAACCAATCGTTGAGCTTCCTCAGATCGTGCTCAAACTGCACCTGATTGGCTGACTCCACTTTCCGCTTCTTGGCGGAGGAACCGGACGGAGATCGTAGCCGTGCTTCTTCCGAAACTTCCGAAATCATTTCTTCTGATATCTTGCCTAATTCTACACCAGAGTTTGCAATCTGAACAAAACAAATACATGTCAGGAGCTTACTGTTTGTATCATTATGCAAAGATAATATATCAAGGTGAGCCTGAAATAGTATTCAACTGTATTGATTCCATACCCATTGAAGAAAACAATCATTAGCTGTACCCTCTAGGTCTATGCCTATAATGCTCTCAGCAACTGTACTCATTTGTTCCTATTGTCCTTATGAATGATAAGATTTGTATCCTTTGTGGAATCATTTAAAGCAATATAACCTGAAATGCTGTGATTTGTCACCAAGTTGTCAAACTGGAAAAAGATAGAAAATTCGAAATGGCCACCAATGCCCTTTGCCCGTACCTCTTTGCTCTGGTACTCCATCTGCTGGACAAGTCGCTCCCAGCGCTCCTGGAACTGCTCGAGAAGGGAGGTAATCTTGTCCACAGTGCTCTGGTTGTCTACGAACTGCACAATCTGTTGACCGCAGTCGTTCAACGCGTCGAACCTTTGTACTTGTTCCACCATGTCTCGCTCTATCAACTGCAGAAAACAAAATTGTGAATTGTTAAGCAAATATAAATATTCAAAACTCTGAATAAGTTTTCAGTGTCAATTTCAAGCTAGTGATAGACACAATTCACATTATTTTTTTGAAGAATATTCAATTGTAACAGTAAAATATGGTATTCAAAATGTTATACTGAAATCTCTTTGAGGTAAATTTCTCTTCAGTTTCCAAAATGTTGAAATTTCTTTTTTGAATTTTTAAACTTGATATAATATTTACCATCAGATCGCACGTTTTCCAAAAACTTTGATAGATTTATATTACATTACATTTTGACTTTTTAGATTTACAGATAAGAAAGATGACATGGGAAAAAATACCTTGAGTTGCCTGACTTGAGATTTAACTTCCTCTGGTTGGGAGAGATCAGCCAATCGCATTCTCCCTAACACTTGCTCCTTCTCAGCCAGCCAATCAGCAAACTTGGTCTGTTCATCATGGAAGTGTTGCCACTTGAGAAGAAGCTCCTGTAAAATCATCCATTGTTTCTCCGTCCACCGACAGATGGCCGCCCAGCGCTTGCCCAATAGTTCTAACTGTTTCTCCATTGCCTCGCATACTGCAAAATACCATGAAATGTTGAACATCACATCTCCATTTAGTGTCACTGTTTCTTGAAACATTTGGAAAGATAATATTGAACAGAAAAAAAAGATAATCCTTGAACAGAAAAAAGGTTTACCACATTCTTCAGGTCAAGTGTCACATTTACCGATACTACAATATCATGTCCGATCTGAAACAATATTTCCTAAAGCAAAACTGCCGGACATACCACTCTCTGTGTTTGTATCGTCCACGACGACCACCATGTTCTGGAGACTGTCCACCCTCTTCTGCTGCTTCTCCAGGCTCTCCTGGATCCTCCGGTGTTCATTGACTTGTCTCTTGATGGACTCCAGGTCGGAGCCGAGCGCTTCCTGGTTGTTGATCCGTTCCTCCATCTGCGTCAACCAGCTGCCGAGTTCATCCAGCTGTTGTTGTTGTAGGTCCATCAGGACTTGCTGCAGTCTGGAAGAAGAGGCTATATTTGAATATAAGATACTAAAGTGAGGCGAGGTGATTGGGGTTTAACACCATTGTAACAAGTATTTCATTTGCTGCTAGTATTATTGCAGGAGAAAGGCCTCAACACCATTGTGGTGAAACCTGCGAGCATTGACTGGAACTAGCAAACCATTTGTGGTACTGCGCTGAAATTGAGTGTAGCATTGCATAAGATATTGTTGATAATATTCAAAGATAACCCATATGACAACTATTATGGATAACAACTTCATTTTTATTGTGTGCACAAAGTTTCTGGGCTGTTGCTTGTCCCTTCATTCACCAAGAAACATTGAACCAATTCCTAAGTTTTTGGAGTAATTGAATCATTAGTCAATAAGAAAAGTCACAACAATTTGTCTAGTATTAATGACTGATATAATCTCAAATACTGTATCAGAAAGCACGAGTATACAGACCCTAATTAAGAGAAATCAAAACTATTTACTTCATTTGTCTCATTAAAGTTCAAGATATAGAGAAATCAGAATAAAATTTGTGTATGGAAACAGACTAGACAAGTTTATAGCAGAAATTATTTTCTCCGCAACCTCACTGTCCTAGGTAACCCCACTGTCCTAGGCAACCCCACTGTCCTAGGCAACCCCACTGTCCTAGGCAACCCCACTGTCCTAGGCAACCCCACTGTCCTAGGCAACCCCACTGTCCTAGGCAACCCCACTGTCCTAGGCATCCCCACTGTCCTAGGCAACCCCACTGTCCTAGGCAACCCCACTGTGCTAGGCAACCCCACTGTGCTAGGCAACCCCACTGTCCTAGGCAACCAAACTGTGCTAGGCAACCCCACTGTGCTAGGCAACCCCACTGTCCTAGGCAACCCCACTGTCCTAGGCAACCCCACCGTCCTAGGCAACCTCACTGTCCGAGGCAACCCCACTGTCCTAGGCAACCTCACTATCCATGGCAACCTCACTGTCCTAGGCAACCTCACTGTCCTAGGCAACCCCACTGTCCTAGGCAACCCCACTGTCCTAGGCAACCCCACTGTGCTAGGCAACCCCACTGTCCTAGGCAACCCCACTGTCCTAGGCAACCAAACTGTGCTAGGCAACCCCACTGTGCTAGGCAACCCCACTGTCCTAGGCAACCCCACTGTCCTAGGCAACCCCACCGTCCTAGGCAACCTCACTGTCCGAGGCAACCCCACTGTCCTAGGCAACCTCACTATCCATGGCAACCTCACTGTCCTAGGCAACCCCACTGTCATAGGCAACCCCACTGTCCTAGGCAACCCCACCGTCCTAGGCAACCTCACTGTCCGAGGCAACCCCACTGTCCTAGGCAACCTCACTATCCATGGCAACCTCACTGTCCTAGGCAACCCCACTGTCCTAGGAAACCCCACTGTCCTAGGAAACCCCACTGTCCTAGGCCCACTGTCCAAGGCAACCTCACTGTCCCAGGCAACCCCACTGTTCTAGGAAACCCCACTGTCCTAGGCAACCCCACTGTCCTAGGTAACCCTGATCTGGAGGAAATGTTTACACCAATAAGGAGAGGGATGTAAGAACAGGCTATGGTGTGGTAGGACGGATAGGACAATATGGAAAGACAATTTAATCAAGGTTACCTTAGATTAGTTTTAGTGAGTTAACATAAACAAGACACGCCCTACTCTTGTGATGTCTAGGGAACATGGCACAACTCCAAACTCATCTTGAAGACGCACACATAGTTGTGAAATGTTCAAATGAAATCCGTCTGTGAATACTTGTAGGTAATCAGGTCACTTGAACAACTCATCTAAAAACATTTCAAGACATGATTACGTAATTGGTGTGATGCAGCCCTCCCGAGTGACTTCCCCCATCCACTCTCCCTAGTGCTCCATTCATCCACTCTCCCAATTACAGAATCACCAATGAAATTATATGCCATGTGCAATATAACAAGAACTCTGTTTCTCAACCCAAAAATCACCGTTAAAGCAAGGTAGTGCTGCATATCACAGCACACACACTATCTGATATACACATGTCGAAGCAACATGGATACCAACCCAAGTCATTCTTATAACACTTTAGCTGTTGAGTTACAAACCATTCTGAGCAGTTCACAGGATAGGACACTGACGATAAAGCTCGTCAGTCCCTGGAATATATCAGGCCAGCAGATAAAGGGTTAATCAAAACCTCCTTAGAAGTGATCTTTATTAGCCATCTTTGAGCATATTTGCTTAATGTCCTCTTAAGTAATTCCCAGTGAGGGAGCAGAGTAGCACAGTGGTCGGATCAAGAGGTCCATGGTTTGAATCCTGCTTGTCGCCTTTGTCTGCAGTAGAGAACTGTTCTACACACAGTAAGGTTTGGGTGCAATGCTACACTGAATTTCTACATAGTACCATCAATTATTCATTAGTTCCAGCTGATGCTCACAGGTTTCACCACAATTCATAGCCACAATGTTGTTGCAGGCTTTCTCCCTCCAATAATACTAGCAGCTGCGATATAATTGAAATACTTTTGAAAGCTGCCTTAAACCCCAAATCACCCCACCTACTTGATATTTCATTGTCTATCGGAGAAGTTTTTAAAAATTCTATGTGTTTTTTTTAGGGAGCCAACTCTCTTACATACAAAATAAGAATAAGAAGAAAACTTTCTTACTTCCAAACTTTACAAAAAGAAAAAATTGAAAGAAGATAAACTTTATAGAACTGGGTAAAGTCTTCTGACTCCTAATAATTCTATGATCCTGAGTTAATTCCCCAGCAGACCAAGATAATCAAACCATCGTCTGCCTCCCTACTTGAAATCAACTTGTACAGGAAGTAATTTCTCTATTATATCAAACATTGACAACATCAAAGCATGATTTACCTACATCAAATAAATCTCAATTGCACACCTAATTCACCTGAACTCATTTTTTACGATCATGTTTATCTGCGAGAGGGTTTGTAATTTACAGAGATTTGTCACGAGGGAACTAGATTATCCAGTCTATGGTCTGGATCAGGTTTACGCCAAGGGTTGGCTATTTCCAGAATTGGTTTCATATGTTTTCTCTTCACAACATGTTTTCAATTTGCTACCCTTGATTGATGAACACACATACAGATTTTTTAGCTTGAAGAACAACCGCAATTTCCTTTTCTGTTACCTTATTTTTTTTTCATCATGGTTGAGAAAAAAGGAACAAATTCATTTTTAAAACAAAAGAAAGCAACTCGCATTAACTTTCCAATGGTATTGAGGTTGATATCGCTATAGGGGATAAGAATAAAATGTACTTTTGGGAAGAAAACAGTAAACAGTCATTTCAGATGGTTCCATTTGGTTATTTTAAATTTTTTCATTGGAACTGACTTGTTGCTGAAACAAAATTTTGTTTATTGAATTTTAATTATGTTATTGCATTTTAAAAGGATTCCTTTTATTATGTAAAAAGTTTGTTAAAGTTTTTTTGGTTAAATTCAAATAAAAAATATATAAGAGTATGACAACCTAAATAAATAAATGACAATCTTAGGCGATCTGGAAAATAGAACTATATATTGTTTTTAAGAACAGCTATTGTCAATAATGAGAAACCTTGAAATGTGGCTGGTTTAAATTGTATAACTATCCCATATCAAAATCTGACTACAACATAACTGAAAGCACCTATCCTTCATATTTGGACGTGTAACCACAACATATAGTTGCAGCTACTAACCGGGTGATATCCGCGTTAACGCCAATGTTTTATTCAAGCGACTCTTGTCTTTTCACACCTCCAATAATCCTATTTTTTTCTCAGAATCTCATGAACTACTTCCTTTATGTGCATGTGAAACAAGCGTAACTTCCACGTAAATATTTTATCAGAAACAACAACCATTACAACGACTTACATTGACTTAATGAAATTGATTTCAAAGACAATGAAGGATGACACTGACAGAAATATAATATACTTTGTTTAAAAGCTTTTTTAAATATTTAGTTGATGATCTTCATAACATAATTCCCTTGCAAGTCATAACTCCCACAAGTTTCCATCACTGGCTGTCTTGGGCCTTGCTGCATTTTGTAACTTTTCACTTCAATACTTCTAACATAACAAACTGTTGATACATGCTATGTCAACAAAAGCGTCAAACCAACTGCGCATCATTCTAAAAGTAGCTCAACCTCTAGTGTAGTTTGGAATTTAGGCCTTCATTTTATAGTTTAGTGCCAAAGAGGCTCATGGTGTTCTACACATATATTAAGAAGTGTACTTATATCTGATTTGTACAATTATGTGTGTTGGATTTAACATTTGTTCATATTTAATAATATATATCACTGGCTGATTTTAAGACTTGCAGCATTTCCGTAAGTTTTCCATGCTAGGAAATTAGAGCACACTATACATTTCAGGTGCAGTGCTCCACTATCTCAGCATCAAAGAGTGAGGGAAACACTGCAAGGATTAAATCAGCCAGTTATTGAGACTGACAAGAGTATACCTTGCATAGGGAAGTTGTACTCTGTCTGCAAAGAATTCCCTATTGGGTAATAAAGTGTTATATTTACAGTAGTTAATAACTCACAGCATGAAGAAAGCCAGCATTACTGTGGCGGAGTATCTCAGTGACCCTACCTGCTCTGTCTGTCGAGGGCCTTGAGTCGGAGGTCCTCCCACCGGTTGTTGAGCAGGCCCATCTGTACACGGATCTCGTTCTCCTCCTCCTCCGTCACTTTGCCGTCCCCGATCAGGTCGTTCCCCTCCTTCAGTACGTTCCCGATACTGTCCTGATGCTTCGTCAGCTCCAGCATAAACTCCTGAACAGGGGACACAGTTGATCATTTGTAAATTAGAAAAAAGTATGACTGGGTTGTGTTCAGCATCATGTCCTGTGTTTCATCTCTTATCTGATGGTGATGTAAGATGATTTTGAATTTTGTAGATGAGTATCTAATATAATAATAGGGAAACTGTCATGGTACTCAAGGTAAAGCATGGGGACATTTCTTGAGAATGAGTGAGCGTGTAATTGTTTTTAATGCCACTTTGACAATATTGCAGCTATTGGCGATGATTTCTTGACAGAGTACACAAGCCAAGACTAATCTAAATACTCTTCTTGACTTGCAGGATCAAGGTCATAAAGTTCTCAATGATAATGATGATTAGGAGACTGTGACAGTCTATACGTACCTCATGCTCGTTGAACTGTTTCTTGACGCTGTACACGAGATGTCCGATGGGGGCCTGTTTCTCCATGATCTCCTCCGCCTCGAGGAGCCACGTGAGTACGTTCTCCAGCGCATCCTGATATGACAAGATGTCCACCGAGGCCGTACTCATCGTACTGTGTCGGCTCTCGGAGCTGCTCATCGACATCGCAGACTGCAAGAGAAGAATGGACGTTAATTTCAGTAAATAGAGGAAAACTTCATTTTATTTTGCTTTGGCATTTTATCAGCGATATCTATCTTCCCATTGACATCGCAGACTGCAAGAGAAGCAGAGAGGTTAATGTTGTTTTTACTTTGACACGTAAGCTGTGGAATCATTATAAGCATCCAATTTACAGGAATCAAATTTTGTTAACATACATATATATAGGAATTGCCATTATTTGCAGGATTCTACCTAAAACCAACCCACTTGCTATGGACATACGATGAAAACATAAAATCAATAATAAATAGGAAATCCATCTTTTTAATCACTCGCATAATATAAACTTTCTACCTCTCACTCAATGAGATAAACATGGTATTTGTCCAGAAAAGACAGATATATATTAATATATAATTAATATAATTTCAAGAACCAATATCACGCAAGGTGAATTAGTGGGCATGTCTCAAAAATAGGATAAAGAATCAAGATTAAGGCAAAAAAGATTCCTCCAAAAAGAAACCTCATTGCAAAAATTCTGTGTCTTCTTATTTAACATCATTTTCACAAAAAAGATTTTAATTATTTCTAGGGAGATACATTTGTCAATCTTGACAAAGAATCAAATAGAGTAAAAAGACTGTCAAAGTGCCATTACAACTATAGAATAACAACCATAACAACATATTTGAAAATATCACAACAACAAAACTTTCTACAATATTACAATCACCTTAAAATTGTCACCACAAAGAAAAAAACAATTGAATTCTCAGGAAATTGATACAATACAGCATGAAAAAACATTTCCAAGGGAAATTTGGAAACAAAAAAACTCACTTCTTCAATTTGAAAACATCCATGACAAAAAAGCTGTTTTGTTCAAAATGATCTAAACAATTCCATTATATCCAGAAAAAATTCATATCCTTTTTGCTTTAAATGATCTCCGCACACAAGTAAACCATTAATTCTCCGGAAATTGATCGTTTCAGTTCCGAGTCACTCAGGAGACTAAAGTTCTGCATCAGCATTCCGACTGACCACTTTGCCAAATAGTCGGATTTGTTTCCTTCAAGCTCACCAAGCACTTCACTGAAACAATGCCAGCCTTTTATTTCATAACTGAAACCCAGGAGATTCCGTAACACAAATTTAATCCATTTTGAGAAAAATAGCCCGGCAGCGGAATGACATTTCCTCCTGATTCAATTGTCATCTCCTCTGATGCTGTAATAAATTTGCCAGCTGTTTTGAATTCCATTATGGGATAATTCATAATTGAGCCAATTAGGCACAATATTAGTGAAATGACTAATTTGGAAATTTAACAAATTCAAGTTTAGGAATACTTGTGTTTTTGGTGTGGCTAAGGTTCAGGTGAAACGGTACACTTGAACTTTGGTTTGATGTGTAATGGCTACAGAACACTCGATCGGTACATTTTTTATTTGGTTTGAACAAAGAATGCAATAATCTATAGTCACAACCAAACACAAATATATTGAAAATAAATTCCATTTATCTATTTATATTTATATAATAACAGAAAAATAAAAATTTTATGAAATTAATAACATGAAATATGGTATGCAGTACAAACCCAAAATACACTTTGAAACATGGATCAAAATTAAAATCAAAATACCGCAGTTCAACTAATATTTTAGAACCATGCATTTCACCCTCAGCAAAGGTACTCCCAAAATGTAAAGAAATAGTTTCTATGGATCATATATGATTATATAGCAGACAAAGGGTTAATAAACAATTGCCCCCTGATAGTTATGGATCTCTGATGGACGGTCCAGTTTCATGGGTTGCCCTGACTGGCAGACACAAAATGTCCATTATACTCGTCTGAACGGTCAATGAATAGACATTGCAACATTAAGTAGAGCTGACATTGTGATCACCCAACATCAGCTGATTCCTAGTATTCAGACGTATCAGACTCCCTAATGCTTCTTTAAGTATGAATCTCCATAAAGAAGAAATTACATGCAAGAAATTATCTCTAGATTATGAACATTATGATTATTTTGGAAGCATTTTTTGAAGCGTATCTCTTAATAAATATGTTTTACATCTGTAAATGGACATTTCATTGATGAATCATCAATTTTGTCAATCAATTTTGACATAATAGTTATTTAGTTGAGAATCTGTGTGCAATGATGAGAGGGAAAAATCAAATTCCAAAGTCTTATAATTCTTTGACGGTTGTAAGAATCTCAAAACTTGTTTGATGAGAGCCAGATGACGGTACATTATTATCATGAAATACAAAGTCAGAGTCTGCCACCAAGACCTTTTTATTATATTAAAAGCTAAAACAACTAGAAGAACGTCAATCAAAGGAAAATGAAGAATGTTTAAGAGACTTCTTTTTATTATTTTTTATTTTCAATTTCTATTACATCTATTCAAAAACTTTCATTCCAAGGCTGAAAGTCTAACTTCATTGACCGTTATAGAATTCCTTGTGTCAACAGTACATCTACCTTCAATCTAAGGTAGACTTCCAAAATCCCAAAACGGTTATTCCCCATTAAGAATATAATTATCATTACAATACTCGTGTGGATATTACTGGAATCGACAGTAAATTGACAGACATCCCACTGAGATCTGAGCAAGATTACATTAACATTCAACAAGACAAGACAAGACAAGACAGTTCTATAACAATTGCAGGAATCTTAGCGCCAATGGAGCACTCCACTATAACCATAGCCATGCTGTCTCCACAAAGCAGCCGTTGATTTATTTGTATCACTCTATCATTAACAACCAAAGTGGATGATCATTCATTACAGCATCATTATTTTTTGTCCTGCAACATGTTTGATGACATCTTAGCGCCACACATACTTCAAACACAATAAAATTGGAAAATATAAATATATAAATTATAAACACACAACTGAAAAAAAGAACAAAGTCTTCACATTACAATCAAGATAATCAAAGATAGGTTCAAATGTTATTTATAGAAATTATGACCGAGAGATTTGCAGGAATCTTTGTACCAATAGTCAGTGTATCCATCTATAATCAGATCCAGATGATCAACACAGTAGCTGCTTATACATCTGTTGTCAAAACTGCATCATTCTAACATATTTCTGAGACAAACTTGAAAAAATTGTGGCACCAAATGTGTTTTTGTCATAACTGTCATAAGATTTTGAATAAATTTCAACAACCAAATATGTTCTTTCAGATAACACTTTCCAAGCCTATGAATGGCTGTCCGCTTTATCAATCCAAGACAGCTCTGTGACAGTTGCAGGAATCTTAGTGCCAACGGTGCACCCAATGGCAATCAGATGGTCTAAACACGACAGCTGTTCTTAGTTCTTACAGCATCTGCATTAACAACAAAACATGACGTCTCTTCAATACAGCATCTGCATTAACAACAAAACATGACGTCTCTTCAATACAGCATCTGCATTAACAACTAAACTTAACGTCCCTTCAATACAGCATCTGCATTAACAACTAAACATGACGTCCCTTCAATACAGCATCTGCATTAACAACTAAACATGACGTCCCTTCAATACAGCATCTGCATTAACAACTAAACATGACGTCCCCTCAATACAGCATCTGCATTAACAACTAAACATGACGTCCCTTCAATACAGCATCTGCATGAACAACTAAACATGACGCCCCTTCAATACAGCATCTGCATTAACAACTAAACATGACGCCCCTTCAATACAGCATCTGCTTTAACAACTAAACATGACGTCCCTTCAATACAGCATCTGCATTAACAACTAAACATGACGTCCCTTCAATACAGCATCTGCATTAACAACTAAACATGACGGCCCTTCAGTACAGCATCTGCATTAACCCTTAACATGCGAGCGACGGAATAATCCGGGCGGGCTATAAGCGATTCGTAGGTACTCCAGTACGGATCCCGGATCGCTTACTTAGAAGAATTCACGCCTGTCTATGTACTGGGCTAGCCTCCATACCGGGTCACGAGTCGATTGTGTCCGCGACCCGACCCATGAGAATGGCTGTATTTACGCATCGCGACCCGACATGAGAATAAAGCTTTGTTCAGTGTGTGGTCGGAATATCAAGCAAAATTCACACCAATTTGCGTGTGCATTGTTGACCCGTAACGCATCGATAATTAGCTTTACAAAAGGCCAATTATGTCGGGCTTAGCCCCCGAAGCATTAATTCGCTTGAGGCTATTTTCACCCACGTGTTTGTATTGCCTCGGGTTTGCCTCGCCCGAGACTGCTATCTGCCTCGCATCTCGCGAGACGGGGAAAAAAATCGCTAACTCGCCTTACTCCCGCACTTCATATCATGTGAGCGAATTGTTTGTTTTCAAAAAAAAATACGGCAAAATAAAGGGGAAACAATGGACTACATTCCCATATAAAATTAGAAAATCTCAAAAAAATAATAAAGACACAGCAAGCGCCGTGAAAAAGGTCATGTTTACACTTCATAAATTTTGAAACAATCGGCGATTTTCACAACTTCTAAAACATTTATCAAGGCTAAAATACTGAATGCATTTTCATAATTTTTATATCATAATAAACCGAAAAGAATTATCTTTTATTCTATATAAAATGCGCAGATTTATTCACAGAAATAAAGATACAATTTTACCTTTCTGAGAGGCATGTGAAACCAAACGGCACACAAACTAATCAACATATTTTCATCAGTTATGGTTCGAGGTTAGCGTTTATTTGAAAAGTCAAACAACATAACCATATTTGGGTTGACATGTGCTTATTTGTCAACTGGTTCGAGATTATGATTTCTTGGAAAAGTGCGATGAACGACCGTTTGCAATGCCGCATACATGTTGTAAGTATTGACGATTTTATAGGTGGGAATAAAGACAAACTTTACATAGCTATAGAATTATAACCAAAGGTCGCATTCTAATAATTTTTATATCATTGTGAAGCTAGACATCTTGTCTTCAATTCCGTATATAAATGGATTTTTTTTCGTTTCGTATTTATGATGTTACGAGGCCCGAATAAAAGACAATCTTTCGAAAGTAATAGAATAAAAACGAAAAAACATAGAAAATTCATTCAAAGTTTCGAGTGTGAATTAGCCATTTGTGTACGGGTTTCGCTACTTGAATTTGTATTGAACGCCCGTATATAGTCCTTATTCGCCATGTAGATGCGGTATATTTTGTAAAAACGATACCGGAATCGCCGCCTGGAAATTCCGCCAGCAGAGCTAGTTAGTGCCAAAGCCCAAACTACTGCTGCGAGCTGCGAGCCTGTAAATTCCGCCACAGGGGCTAAAAATGGTAAAATATATATACGCAACGTAAGGGTTAACAACAAAACATGAAGGCCCTCCAATACAGCATCTGCATTAACAACTAAACATGAAGCCCCTCCAATACAGCATCTGCATTAACAACTAAACATGACGTCCCTTCAATACAGCATCTGCATTAACAACTAAACATGACGCCCCTTCAGTACAGCATCTGCATTAACAACTAAACATGAAGGCCCTCCAATACAGCATCTGCATTAACAACTAAACATGAAGCCCCTCCAATACAGCATCTGCATTAACAACTAAACATGACGCCCCTTCAGTACAGCATCTGCATTAACAACTAAACATGAAGGCCCTCCAATACAGCATCTGCATTAACAACTAAACATGAAGCCCCTCCAATACAGCATCTGCATTAACAACTAAACATGACGTCCCTTCAATACAGCATCTGCATTAACAACTAAACATGACGCCCCTTCAGTACAGCATCTGCATTAACAACTAAACATGAAGGCCCTCCAATACAGCATCTGCATTAACAACTAAACATGAAGCCCCTCCAATACAGCATCTGCATTAACAACTAAACATGACGTCCCTTCAATACAGCATCTGCATTAACAACTATAAACATGACGCCCCTTCAGTACAGCATCTGCATTAACAACTAAACATGAAGGCCCTCCAATACAGCATCTGCATTAACAACTAAACATGAAGCCCCTCCAATACAGCATCTGCATTAACAACTAAACATGACGTCCCTTCAATACAGCATCTGCATTAACAACTAAACATGACGCCCCTTCAATACAGCATCTGCATTAACAACTCAACATGACGTCCCTTCAATACAGCATCTGCATTAACAACTAAACATGACGTCCCTTCAATACAGCATCCTTCCAAAAATGTTCTGTGACAAAGTTGAAAATATCTTAACACTAAAATTGTTTGGATATATCAAAATCATCAATACAATTCAACAACCAAACATGAGAGATAACATTTTGCCAGTGACAGTTGACAGTTCCAAGAATGTTAGCGCCAATGGTGCATCACATCAGAGTCAAAGCCAGATTGTCTCAAGACAGCAGCTGTTGCTCTGTATGCACTGAAGCACTCCAAACATTGCATACAGACCAAGATCATCCTCATTACACTCCCAACAAAATATTTTTTAAACCAAAGCTCTTCAACTCAATTAGACGCATTTGCTTCCAACATAAACAAAGTTTTGACTGAAATTATATTTCCTGTTTCTGATTATCATTCAAGAGGGATGTTTACAAGCATGTTTTATGTATGTCTGCAGTGATTGTCTATACATCTTGACAATAATTATCTTAACACATTTGTTCATTTTTGATAGAGATGAAATCTCATAATACAATAAATATTATGATAAATCTTAACAATAAGATTTGAAATAATACATATCATGACATGCTATTATATAGTTATTTTCTTGAACATTATACCTTTTGATAGGAAAATACCAATTTTAGGTGAACGATAGATATCACGATAAAACAAAATGTTTAAGCATCATGATTATCAATATAATATAAAGTCACATCTCTAAAATATTTTGGGCGAACCAAGTAAATTCAAATTCATTAACATGTTTGAAACTTTCCCACTCATATTATTTTGTTTAAATTGCTTCTTGAAACCAAAATATACATATTTGATCAAACATGCATAGAACCTGTCAAAAACACAAGAAAATTACATTTCCTGTTGTACTCATGGGTAAATTATTGGAATGTAAACATATGTTACACATTTTGGTTGAGTTCCTCTTATGCACATTAAACACAAACTACTCTACTCTGAATGGAGACAATAACACTCATGTCTTCATTTATTTAGTACATTTTAAAAATAATAATTATTTCAAAATTAATGGATTTATTTCACTGTAACGGTGGCACTTCTAATTGTTACATTTGCATCTTGTAATTGAGCTTGGCTCATAGAAGTAGTTAAGCTAAGGTGTGTTTACATACTTTAAAAAGCTATTTCCTGTATTTAATATGTTTTGAGAAAATTATTTTACCTTAGTTGCACTCATTACTGGCTTATGTTTGTGCAAGTTTTTAAACTACTTGATATTTCAAATGAAGGGAAGCAGGTGGTTTTAGAAGTTAGAACATTTTGAAAAATAAATAGTTTTCTATTATACAGCTTATCATACATTCATATTCTCATCACACTGGAAATTTTCTTTCTAAGTCAAAAGACCATAATTTAACATGTTTCGAACTTGACTGAATTAACTGAAAATTAGGAGATAAATCCATTCTGTTATATATGTTGTAGTTTCAAATCGAGCTTGCAAGCTTTACTCCAACAAATTTATGAGGAACCAATCAAGAAGCAGTATACATTCTAGATGTCCTGTCATGTTAGAATATGATATTAATTGCTGGTTTAATACTAGTGTAATACCGCTGAAGGTATGTCATAGTTGACAGTTATGACATCACAATAACCTGTGGTAAAATGGTGTTACACCTTGTTTGACTGATAAGCTGTATAGAGATACCATACCAAAAATGATGTTAATATCCTAAAACTAAAGTAACAATTTTAACATAAACAAAGTACCAAAAATAATCTAACATTCAACGTAAAAAAAACTATTGAAAAAAGAATGGTACTTTATTTTTATTTATTAAAGCAATAAAAAAGGTAACTAAAAAAAACAATATCCCTTCTTTTATTACATTACAACTCAATAACTCATTAACATTAAAGAAGTAATGTCTTTCACGGAGACTGATGTGAATTTCACCTGGTTACAATCAGCCGGCCAGATAATTTCTCTGTTTCCATGGCACCACATAAAACACAACCTCTTGACTACAACCCCTTCAAGTACAGTACAAACCAGTTACACAATTATTTCACATTTTTGCATCGTTACTCACGGAATGACCTCGGGTCAAGGTCAGAGAGTGGGGATGAAATGGACGAGGGAAAATGAAAATATCAAGATCAAAGGGAGATAAGTTTGTGGGTTACCCGACTAATACAGGAAGTGTTCAATCACGTCAAACTTAGGCCTAGAAGGACTTAATAAGACTTACGGGGATCGGAAACACTGCAGTCATAGAGATTGACTTGATAGATGTAAACAAGAATAGATTTCTTGCAGTAATATCTACAGCTGTTCTTATAGGCTTGTAAAGTTTATAAGTGACATGTATATATATGTATCATGGCATTTATAGCAATATTTATATCAACAGTATTTTCTGTTTCATTTGAAAGTCCTTTTATGAACTATTGACCATCCATCTCGGCGTGACATTTAGTAAGGTTAACTTAACCATCCTTTAACATTGCACTAATGTTAGTCTGTCATCCAGACCCCTTAATTGTTTAAGCGCCTAGGCAAGTCTACAACAAGACTCTGACTCTGAAAATGAACACATCTCAGAGGCTTCTTTTTATCTATTTATTTTTTTCATAAATTTTTTTTAATTTGTGCAACAAAATTCATTTTAGAGGCTAAATGTTAGACTACACTAAGGTAACCTTAGTGACTTACGATCACCTTAGTGCTTTGTGAAAGGAAACCCAGAGGGTTGAAGAGTGTGAAGGGTAGCCTATCTTTATCCAGTTGTGAGGTGAGGTGAGTTGGGGTTTAACGCCGCTTTCAAGATTAATTCACTTATATCGTGGCTGCTAGTATTATGGCAGAGAGAAAGCCCGCAACGCCATGTGGCCAGGGATTGACTTGGGCCGCGATATCGCGATTTTATCGCACACAAATTTTAAATATCTCATTCCACTTTGCTAAATGCGATTTTATATCGCATGATATTGAACGTGTTTTCATTTTTCACACTTCTTATCATTTTTTATTCTAAACTTCATTGAGTATTTAGTGACTCATGCGGGAAACCACAACGAGTAACCAAAAATGAAAACTTCCGGTAAATAAACTCATCGCCATTATTTACATGCTGTTACTATTGTGTGTTTCACCCCCTCCGCTTAATTCCTTTGCGTAAGCTCCTTGCATTGCTATAAGCAAGGCTTGTCATTCCCGCATTGCTGTTAGGAGCTGACCCCGTTTACGAGGGTGGCAAAGGGAACAGCCATGTGCCATGTGGAAGTGTAAAAAACAAACAAGAGTGTCGGCCTTTTTGAAAGGGTCAAAATCAATTCGTATCGGCTTTCAAACATTTGGTATGCATCATAACTGCATGAAATAAAGTTTAAAAGTACTTAGGTGTTTATAGTTCTCTCAATATAATGTATTTTCACTATTTTGCCTTGGTTACCTTGTGTCTATAAATAGATTTGTGTCGTTTGACAGCTACTGTGCAGCTGGTTGGTTTTTTAATTACCAATTTACCCTGGTAAGTTATTCACGGATATTAGTTGCCAAAATATTATAAAAATGAAATCTATATTCCTAATCTATGCTTCATTCAACATCTTAAAGTTGGTATGATGATTATTTGTAAATTTAATAGACATGTCAATTTTGCTAATTAAATAGCGATCACATTCACTTCACGTCTTTTGACATTCAATACAGCATTTGTATCTTTTTATGTTTGTTTTGACAAAGATGACTGCGGTAATTAACAATTAATATAAAATAGATAATAACCAGACCTCATGATTTTTTAAATTTAATTTGAATTGCTGAAAATACTGTCACAGTAAATCAATTAATACTTAAAAATTGGCTTTACTTGTTATGTTGAAAACTGTCTGATAATAATAGATCTTTTTTTAAATGGAAATGCAGAGTCACCAAATGGCTGACACAAATAATGACACTGTCAGTGTCAACATTAAGGTTTTATTATTGAAATAAATTACATAAAAGCAAACAGACACAGACAGTGTATTATAATAACTTATTTATAACTAAATACAAATAATGAGCTGGACTTGAATGGAATGTCAACACTTTGACTCAGGAGCAATCTATTTTCAATGCAGGGGTGAACACTTGAATGCCCTTATGCCATCTCTTATGACTGATTTAAATAAGGCCAAAAATCTCACTAAAATTCAAAGTATCTCACTCTTGTAAGTCAAATGAGATATTTATCTCGCTGCTTTTTGAGTCCAGGAAAATCCCTGTGTGGCTATGCATTGCGGTGAAACCTGCGAGCATCGACTGGAACTAGAGAACCATGGGTGGTACTGCACTGAAATTTAGTGTAGCATTGCACCCAAACCTTACTGCGTGTAGAACAGTTCTCTACTGCAGACATAGTTGCCGCGCCCCTGGCGGGATTCGATCCAGTTGTGAATAATGGACTGTTCTCTATAATAGCAAGTGGTGATTCCCCTAATTGATCCCTCAGAATGGTTTGGCATTAATTAATTCAACAAAACAATCTAAAATATTTAACTTTATATAAAACAGGTTTATGACCAATTTTTTTACCAATCTGAAGACGATTTGTTTTTTGCACATTTTGATACCTAATTTAACTAGCTATCTGTTTTCAGATATTATTCAAGACTGAAACTCAAAGCAGTAAGTCCCCAAAACACTATACAAAATTTCAGAAAAGGAATTTACTCATAAAGCTGGAAGTTTATGAAATGTAACCCACATCTAGTAAAAATACCAGTAGTTCTTGCAACACAAGCTCTGTGGATTGCCAAGTTGCAGTACACATCTTGAATACATCTCATCGCTCTACCATACACAGCATCAAAAAGCAATCAACTTGAAATACACAAATTCAGAAAGCAATCAACTTGAAAAGTGCAACCTGTCTTCACCATCTAAGGAGTATGTACTACTTCTGACGCAAGATAGAAAGGTGTTTTTTATACTATGTTTATCCCAAATATAACATTGTTTTAGTATGTTAACTGTATTACAAGCATGCAAGGAAACGCAACTGAAATCAGAGAATGTCCATGTTGTTACCAACAGAACAAACATAAAATATTTCCTGACTTTAAAAGACGTAGTTGTTTCAGAGCTACATGCTGCTGCTGATCCTGTGAGGATAATTTCTTATTAACATATGGATGACAAACTTAAACCAAAGTAAGCGCGCACGGCTTTGGATCAAGAGGTCTGGGGTTCAAATCCCGCCAGGGGCACGGCAACTTTGTCTGCAGTAGAGAACTGTTCTATACGCAGTCAGGTTTGGGTGCAATGCTACACTGTATTTCAGCATAGTACAACCCATAGTTCGCTAGTTCCAGCCGATGCTCGCAGGTTTCACCGCAAAGTAGCCACATGGCCACATGGCGTTGCGGGCTTTCTCCCTGCCATAATACTAGTGGCTGCGAAATAAGTGAAATACTCTTGAAAGCGGCGTTAAACCTCAACACACCTCACATATACATACCGCACTAGACAGTAGTGTAACCATCACAATGTATATTCCACAAGGCAGTAATTAATACTACAACCCTTTACAGGTTCATTATAAATAAATAAGACCTCACTTGAAATATACATCAAGCAATATACAAGTGCAATATACATCCAGGAGCCAGAAAGACTTATCAACTTGTATTAAATATCCCACCTGTATTTGAACATGCCTCAAGCAATATACAACTGCAATCTACAAGTCACTGAGGCATAAACAATCATCCAGGTATATATATATACAATCTGATTACCTAATCAAGCATGCAACACCTGACCCAAATACCTGTCCACATGTCTGTATCAATACACAAACAATCTATCTCCACATTGATAAGAATTTAATTTTATAATTTAGATTCTGAAAAATCTATATCTGAAATATCAATATATTACATAATATGCAATTTGTGTGAATGTATATGAGTTTCTTTAAATAACTTTGCATTCAATAATAGACAATAGACAGCTATGTTCCTATGTTTTGTCAGTGACGTCATAAACCAATGGATAATGACATTTAACAATCAGTGCTCTGTTTTAGCACAGTAATAAACATTATCGCTGTAGGCTTTGGCAGACCTAACCTTTGAAATCACTCTGGGTAATACTCAATCACTTTGAATACTCGACTGGCAATAGACAATCAGCTTGCATTATATAAAAAAAATTGATATACAACTAATCAATGTGTTATACACAATCAACATGCAATACACAATCAACTTGCAATACACAATCAACTTGCAATACACAATCAACTTGCAATACACAATCAACTTGCAATACACATTAAACCTCTCATATCAATTTGCAATACACATTAAACCTCTCATATCAATGTGTGATAATATGAGTTGCCCTTTCAAGAGTAGTTCACTTATATCACAGCCGCTAGTATTATTGCGGTGAAACCTATGAGCATTGGCTGGAACTAGCGAACCATGGGTGGTACTGCGCTGAAATTCAGTGCAGCATTGCACCCAAACCTTACTGCGTGTAGAACAGTTCTCTACTGCAGACAAAGTTACCGTGCCCCTGGCGGGATTTGAACCCTGGACCTCTTGTTCCGAAGCCAAACGCTCCAGCCACTGCGCTATCCCGCCCCCTGAGTGATAATAGTGTGATCGAGGTAGTGATCAGGTTGTTTTGACAGTAACCATTCCAGTTTAACCATAATAGAAAAACAAACTTTACAAGCATTAATGGCAAATTGCAATAAATCTATGATTATAAGAAAATAATATTTGGAAAATCAACTTCTGCTATTACATTTTCCTTAATCTTTGAAATTCCATATTTCTCATTTTTCAGATAAAATATAAATGATATGTTTCAGTCTGTACATGTTTCATATAAACATACAAATTTACTAATAAAATGTCTGTGTTTGTGTTAGGCTGTATTTCTTTTGACAATTACCGTCAACAAAGACAGGCATCAAATACATATACAATATATATCATTTTTACTTACACAACACAGTGCCTCATCAGCATGAAGGTATTCCAAGAGATTAGGTAATCCAAGGTATCAGTCGTCCACTTAAACATGGTATGGATCAATCATTGAGAATATCAATAATCCCAGGAAGTGAGAGAACCTTTGGAATTCTTGAGAGATGTTAAATTATTTTAAAAAATGTCAATATAATCCTTGAAGATTTATCATGAACTAAAGGTATCAAACCTTTCAAACACAACTATCTAAGAATTGAAAACAAGTTCCAAGATGCACGAAAGAAGTACAAATTATCCCGGAACATGCTAACCCTCAAGGATTCAAGAAGGATGTCAAAACATTGGACGATAAATACATAAACCCTTGAATCCAGAAACAGAAAGGTTTTAACAAGATCGTAAGGTATCCATCACGATAATCCCATTCACGAAAATCCCAGGAAACGAAAACAATCCTAGTTTCAGGAGAGGTGTCACAATATGAGATAATATATATATCCTGGAATCCCTCAGGATGAAGAAAGACGAAACCGAACTTGAGAGATGCAACGCTGAGTGGCCGGATTGAGCTACGTTATTCTAAATCATCAGGAAGAAAGGATAAAAGCAATGCTGTTATCAGAATCGTGGCTCGGGTTACAGAACAACATAGTCTGTCTGTGTCGGCCTGCCAGATTCTCTCTTCTCAGCTGGGAATTCCCAGAGCTGCGAAGAGCTGTAAAAAGCCAATTAACACTGACAGGCCTCTTACCAAGAGTTATGTCCCCTTGATGGTATAATTGCATACCTGAACATGGTAAATGGTTTATCCAGCTGGAAATATGTGATGGAGAATGTTTAATCTCAGCTTTGGATTTAGATTTAATTTTAATTTTTAGTTACTTTCAAGATCTCTTTGTGAACGATTCCAAAAGATGGTAGCATAGATATGTTTTTGGATGATCAACTTCTTTATTGTCAAAACAGTTGATCCTTACATATTTATGAGTGAAAACATTGCAAGAATCTGTCCCACAGCTAATAAAGTTTATCAACCATAAACATATCTATTCCACCAACTTTTTGAACACAAAACTTAAACTTTTTCTCAAATTAAATGTTTCAATTAAAACAATTAAGCTATGTTATTACCTTATTACTATTAAACTATTCAAGTACAGTCCATTTTATATTGATTCATAGACAAAACAAGCTTACATGCAGTGTATGAAATAAGCATGAAAAGCAGTCAGCCCAAAAGTGTTATTTTGTCAATTTAATAGCAAAATTAAAGAATAATTATAAATATCTACCAGGATAGATCAAAGGTTACCAGGTTCCGGGCTGGCAAGCAGGCCTTATTTCATACACTATTATTTCATACACTATTATTTCTTACACTGTTATTTCTTACATAATTTCCAACAAAAAGAGGAAAGATTCTGGGTTTGGGTACTTTAAAAATTTCAGTAACGCTGTTTACCTATCCCCCCCCCCCCCCCCCCCCCCCCCCCCCCCCCCAAGTACAACAGTATCTACCACGACATACCGCGCTTGAAATGAATAGGATTATGTATGATATACAGGTAGAATTGTTCCAGATGTCTTTTTTATTCAGAATTTAGAATAAGAGAATACCAAAGATGAAGAATTCAAAAGTAGATGAAATCATAACAATCATTTCAGGTTTTTCTTCTGGAATATCAGTATATCAACATGCAACTGATCAGTTAGCAAATTGCAGACACTTTCGTTGTAGTGTATTACATTCAAGCTACATCAGATAACAACAGTTTAATTAGAGAACCATTGCAAGAATAGTAAGATAATACCAAATTTCTGACAAATATTCTGAAAAAGGTAATGTTTTGAAGAACAAAAACCTGGTTGTCTCCAACATAACTTGGTACGTACCGATTCATTGAAAAACCACGGTTTACGTATACCAGTAAAACCACCCAATTGAAGATTCACTAGTTGTCACGTGCTCAGTCATATTGTTCGCAAAACATACAATTACTGCCTTATCTCTTTGTAAACAAAGATGATCTTCGCGATTAGAGAGAGCTTCTACACGATTACCTGACTTAGTGAAGCTTTGTTCATTCATCAAACACCGCCGCAGTAGAGATAGTAAAACTCTGAACAACTAAACAGAACACCTGTATAACAAAAACTGCATACCGTGCACTTTGTTATCTAACTCTATATCTTTAATTGTTACTGATCGTCTTTTCTATTTTATTTACAATGTTGAAGTGGAACTTGGTTAATTTGTCTAAAACTGATAACCTGTATTTTTCGTTTTATTGGGTAATTTCAAGAATGCTGCCATTTTCTTTTTTTATGTAAATGTGATTTCTTACTTAAGACTTTGTGTCTGTGCCAAGTTTACTTCCATTCAGGTGTAGGGAGATATTTTGTTAGCGCACCTGTTCAAAAGGCGTGATATACACAAAACTCATGTGATATAGATGTTTATGCAACAGCCATGTCAATATCCGCCAGTCACTGCCGGTGATATTGACATGGTTGAGATCATGGAGAGATAACTACTTTAACAGATTCTTGCTGTTTTCCAAAGTAAAGTCTTCATTTTTACCAGGGAGATGATGCTGATATAACAAATTTTTTTAATTCCCAAAATAACGTCTCACTAATTTTATCAGAGGGATAGTAGAAAGATAATTGGTTTTACAGACTTTATTTAATCCCCTCCCTTATGTCTTAATCATTTTAACACACGTTAACTACTGCTGGGATGCAGTTTATAAATAATGTTTACAAGGCTTAATCTTTAAATGTGCGCAACGAAAAGGGATAACCAAAAATAAGATTAACAACATGGATTTTCGAAACTCTCTCAGCGTTCAGATACTTGCAAGTGCCATACATTTACATTGACTATTTTACAAAGTTCATTGAAAATATGCATTATGTTCTGGACACCACACGTTATTACCGCATTTCAGGGCAGTGAAAACTCTGTAGTGCTCTTGGTACTAGATAACCACAGATAACTCCCATCTTTTATCATGTTTTGGACTAGTAGATTACAGGGCAGTACCAGCAGAATCAAACCTAATGGTTTTGTCTTCGTTCCTACCACTGCATCCTTGAGGTGAGGTGAGTTGGGTTTTAACGCCACTTTCAAGAGTATTTCATTAACATCACGGCTGCTAGTATTATGGCAGTGGTACTTTACTGAGATTCAGTGCAGCAATGCGCCCAAACCTTACTGCGTGTAGAACAGTTCTCTACTGCAGACAAAGTTGCCGTGCCCCTGGCGGCATTCGAACCACGGACCTCTTGATCCGAAGCCAACGTGCTAACCACTGCACTATCCCAACCCCCCTGCATCCTTGAGCCATTCATCCTGTACATACAAGTGCACAGTAGACGCTGTGTCCAAATTATTAGAATAGTAGGATGCTCTATCAACTGTGATCAACTAATGACTGCAGTGTTATTCTATCACCACTTCATTTCTGAGATATTGAGAGATTGTTACCTATTGATATCTATTCTGGACATGATACAGCAATAAATATTAAGCAATATCACCCAGATATGTAATATACATGCAGCTCATCATGTACCCATTGACAGATATTGACCAGGTCGGCGTGCACTATCACCTATATCACTTGACCCATATCTTGATGTTAACAGGTGCCAGCAAATCAAATCAATGCTTGTCAATACTTCCCATCCTGACTGACTACTTAAGAAATATGTCAATATCGATAATGCAGCAAATATCAATAATTACTGATAAAAGTTCAATAATAAGGGAAATGAACAGCGTGAAAAACAATGTTAGAAAAACAGACAAAGACATTGATGGATAATATTCAATAATGAAATAATCAAAAGTGGAAAATCAACAGTATGGAAAATAAAGTCAGAAACCCCCAAGAAGAAATTGATGAATAATATTCATTAATGGACAATCAATAATAGAAAATCAAAAGAATGGGAAATGACAACAATAGAAAACCTTAAGAAGAATTTGCTAAATAAATCAACTGAAGAAAGTTCAATATGGGAAAAATCAACAAGAAATGACATCAATGATAAAACAATTACTCAGGGCAGTAAAATAATTGATTGCCAGCATATAAGACAAATACCAAGTGAGATGCATGTATGCTTCTTCATTGAGTTGAGATTCCTGTAGAATGGCCAATCAGAATGGTTTAGCACGTTAATCCAGCAGATAATTTGTTTAAAAGGTTTCCTCGGTCTATGTGTCATTCTAATTCACAGCTAGCAATACCATTATCAAATTAACAAGTGTCGAAGCGTCAATTATGGAACATAACTATTACTCTTTCTCAAAGACGGCAGTTCATCTAACCCTAACTTCAACTCGTCTTGAAACAGGATATTTTTTTCAGAGTGTAAGCGTTGGAAATATTCACCTTAGCATCAAAAGCTAGTCTAAACTGTTTGTATATACCTACTCATCAGTCCATGCACATATCATACCTACATCTATACAGAGTCCCTGAGGCGAAAACTGCTGACACAGCACCTTGTGTTTATTGTTATCTACCTGATGAGGGACGATAGGAAGAAATACACACACGCTTGTTACAGTAGCCTCGGTGTTTAGAACACAAACATGCTGAAAGTAGTCTGTAAACACTGAACACCTGTCTCTTGATTGCATTTTGAAACATTTCTGTATAGATAGACCAAAACATTAACTGCTTCATTGAAGAAAATACTTGTACACTGAAATAAACATCAATCTTTTATTTCTAACAACTTTTGACAAAATATTGAAATTTTAGGAAAAAAATCTACAAATCAAATCAATAATATTTTAATATTGTCCAATTGATTGAATTAATAATGTATTGGAAAGTTGTTAGAAAAAATGTTTTTCTAAAGTTGGAATTGCTTGCTAGGTACTCAACTTTGCTGTGTAAGCTTTTTAAACTCTCAAGTCAAAACTATGGTAACTAATCGATGACATATACACTAAACAGCTGACAAGTCATTAACAGGTAGAAACCTTGTTATAAACACGAGTAAATTTAAAGAGTATGAAATCTGTTGCTTTATCATTAATTGAAACCTGACTGAAACCAAAATGTATGTCATACTGAATTTATTTTACAGATATACCAACGAAATTTTGAAACTTGGATGGGATATTTAGTCAAGTACTACAAGTATATTATGATTTCACAGTGTCTTCAACCCATCCAAAGGTTGTTTTGGCTAATTATTAATCATTATAAAAATCGTTTGGGGCATAGTATTTATAACATCATAAATTTTGTAAAATACTTGTCCCAAGGTTATTTGTTTTATACAAGGGAGAAACCAAACAAATAATTTTTTACCCAAAGCTGTAAGAAACATGAAAATCACATATGAGAAACAAGACAATTTTCTCGATGATTATCATCAGCTAACCAACGACCCGAGGGCCTTGCCACGTTCATCCAGGTTGTCACGTTCTTGGTTCATTTTATCGCTACAAAATCATCCCTTGAAACAATATGAGCTAATTTTATTGACCTTAAAATGAAGTTCTTAAGAAAAATAATGGCACAGTATTGATATGTTTATTTCATTAACAAAATTATCTTTATCAACTATTTTATTTTATCCGATCAATAACATGCTTGTAAGCTATATATATTGACTTGAGATAAATATTATTTGGATATCATTATATTTCAAATCATATTGTATGTCACTGACAAAATTGTCGAAATTAACACTGGTTAAATTAAGATTTAAACATGCACTGATGCTTGCTATTAAAATCTTGTGACAAAATAAACTTATGAAATGCGGTTATGATTTTCATTCAAAATCAACAGTAGTTTAAATACTGCACACATCGCCCTCCACACACAATCAAAGCATTTAAAAAATTTTGAGCCACACAAAAAACATGAAGTAAATGTTAGCACCTCATATTCCTTCCCCCCAAAACAGAACATACAAACATGCAGCGTAACCTTTCAATCTGCAAAACAAGTGTACACTTGGTACAAAACAGGGCCGTGAAAGAGCTTCCTGTTATGTCTGTAAGGTCATCACTATTGAAATGTGTCGCTTTCTGTCAATCACCTTCAGTGTTCAGGAGAGCCAATAAAACTCATACACTTTAAAATAGGCTTATGTGTTGGGTTGTATCACTATATGTTGGCACTATTTACACTGTAACACTTGTAGATACAACTTGACACATCATCCTAACTGTGTAACTTTATGGTGGCACTATTACATTGTAACACTTACAGATACAGTTAGGATTATGTGTTACGTTGTATCACTATATGGTGGCACTATTACACTGTAACACTTGCAGATACAGTTAGGATGATGTGTTACGTTGTACAACTATATGGTGGCACTATTACATTGTAACACTAAATGGGTGGCACTATTACAGATGCAGTTAGGCATAGTTTGTTACAGTGTACAACTTTCTTACATTGGAGAAGTGTATGTAGGAATGTTTCATTACAATGTACAGATTACTATTACATTGTAGCATAATTTCACTGCTTCTCCAGCACAACAGATCTTTTTGCAGTTATGAAATAATTACCACAATGCATGATAAATCTATTTCCATCTCCTTCTTACTTGTTAACCCTTACGTTGCGTATATATATTTTACCATTTTTAGCCCCTGTGGCGGAATTTACAGGCTCGCAGCTCGCAGCAGTAGTTTGGGCTTTGGCACTAACTAGCTCTGCTGGCGGAATTTCCAGGCGGCGATTCCGGTATCGTTTTTACAAAATATACCGCATCTACATGGCGAATAAGGACTATATACGGGCGTTCAATACAAATTCAAGTAGCGACACCCGTACACAAATGGCTAATTCACACTCGAAACTTTGAATGAATTTTCTATGTTTTTTCGTTTTTATTCTATTACTTTCGAAAGATTGTCTTTTATTCGGGCCTCGTAACATCATAAATACGAAACGAAAAAAATTCCATTTATATACGGAATTGAAGACAAGATGTCTAGCTTCACAATGATATAAAAATTATTAGAATGCGACCTTTGGTTATAATTCTATAGCTATGTAAAGTTGGTCTTTATTTCCACCTATAAAATCGTCAATACTTACAACATGTATGCGGCATTGCAAACGGTCGTTCATCGCACTTTTCCAAGAAATCATAATCTCGAACCAGTTGACAAATAAGCACATGTCAACCCAAATATGGTTATGTTGTTTGACTTTTCAAATAAACGCTAACCTCGAACCATTACTGATGAAAATATGTTGATTAGTTTGTGTGCCGTTTGGTTTCACATGCCTCTCAGAAAGGTAAAATTGTATCTTTATTTCTGTGAATAAATCTGCGCATTTTATATAGAATAAAAGATTATTCTTTTCGGTTTATTGTGATATAAAAATTATGAAAATGCATTCAGTATTTTAGCCTTGATAAATGTTTTAGAAGTTGTGAAAATCGCCGATTGTTTCAAAATTTATGAAGTGTAAACATGACCTTTTTCACGGCGCTTGCTGTGTCTTTATTATTTTTTTGAGATTTTCTAATTTTATATGGGAATGTAGTCCATTGTTTCCCCTTTATTTTGCCGTATTTTTTTTTGAAAACAAACAATTCGCTCACATGATATGAAGTGCGGGAGTAAGGCGAGTTAGCGATTTTTTTCCCCGTCTCGTGAGATGCGAGGCAGATAAGCAGTCTCGGGCGAGGCAAACCCGAGGCAATACAAACACGTGGGTGAAAATAGCCTCAAGCGAATTAATGCTTCGGGGGCTAAGCCCGACATAATTGGCCTTTTGTAAAGCTAATTATCGATGCGTTACGGGTCAACAATGCACACGCAAATTGGTGTGAATTTTGCTTGATATTCCGACCACACACTGAACAAAGCTTTATTCTCATGTCGGGTCGCGATGCGTAAATACAGCCATTCTCACGGGTCGGGTCGCGGACACAATCGACTCGTGACCCGGTATGGGGTATAGTATATACTTAGACAGCCGTGAATTATTCTAAGTCATGTATCCGGGATCCGTATACAGACACCTAGGAATCGCTTATAGCCCGCCCGGATAATTCCGTCGCCCGCATGTTAAGGGTTAAGTGTGCTCTATATGTTTGCCTTTAAGGCAATGCTCAAAATAGAAAATAAACTTTGAAGCAGTGAATTCATAAATGCAAAGCTTTGAACAGGTGATATTTTTAACAAAGTCGTAATTATATGGGTATAATGTATGTGGTTGTCAAAATAAAAGATTTCTTAAATTCTTTCAAATAAAACCTTCTCATACATAAGTTATTTCAATACTCTCCTGACGATGATCTCACCTTTAATTAAGAAAAGAACAGGTGTGTTTAATCATAACACATCCATCAACCATATCTCCCCTTGCAATGTACAAGCCATATACACATGCTAGCTGGCATCAACAGCGAAGTAAGCCATTATAAACCATACGGTATAAACGTCAATATCCAGGTTTAAAAACAAATATTGGCGATTATTCAATGCTCAAAACATTCCCCTTTTGTTACTGTGAAAACTTATCATATTAACAAAGCTTATATGAAATATTAATGACGACTATATAGGGTGTACAATACCAACACAATACACCTGAGATATAAATGCATCAATGGACAATACCATCCAAATTTGATAACGCAACACTCATATACCCCTCTGGATATAAACAACCAAATTATACAACTGAGATGTAACAAATTTCATTGTCACCAAAAAATTTATGATTAAAAAAATATCAGCCACGTTGGAAACATTTAACACAAATAAACGGATGAGATGTCAATATCATTATAATTGAATCATTGCATCATCACCGCCCTGCCAGCATGTAACCAAACTGTCATTATCACCTTAATGGATAATTACAGTACTCATAACACCCAACTGGTAAATATACAACCCAGATCTATAGACATAGCAATATAATACATGTGTCAATATCACCCACCTAAGAAATATACAACACAAATACACATTGCAATATAACACTAGTGTCAATATCACTCAAATCAGATATATACAACACTCGATATCACCTTCCTAAGACATATACAACACCTTACAAACACTTGGGTTATGACACAAGTGTCAATATCACCCCACTAGGATATATACAGGACTCAATATTACCCACCTGGGATATAAGTAAATCCAGTCAGTTGGTTATTTCAGTGTAATCCACAGCCAGCATATAACAAGGCTTCACATGTACGTCTCAGGTGATATCAACATGTGGGGCTGACATGATATGGGTCAAGATATCCGGCACACGACGTCCCTCCACCCGAAACACTGCAGGCTCTATGCTATCTTAACAAAACTGTCCAGTTTCCGGTACAACAACTTTCACAAGCTGGCCATGGATGGATAATTAATCCAGGTTACATAACACATTGTTTGAGGAGATTTAGAAGGTAAAATCAGCCAGACCGTCTGCGTTTATAAGGTAAACCACTATGGACAGGACACACAAACATTGCACATTGTGCTGTGTACACCGGCTGGCCAGATAGACACAGGGCTACAGGCTGCTATGTACATCGTTGATTGCGATATTGGCGACGTGAGGACAGGCTGACTGTGTGCATGGGATAATCAGCTGGGCTTAGATTGGGACGTTAGTTACACTGCCTTGGTTGGACAATCTTCTATAGGGATTATCACTTTATAGTTTTATGATTAGATTGGGTAATGAGTTTCAATCTTGTATTGGGAAATCATCCTTTATATAGACTGGTGATGAGTTGATGGATTTTAGTAATGATTTTCAGCCCTGCGTTTGGAGGCTATCATTTTTATAGACTGTTGATGATTTATCACTTTCCCAGATGTTTGAGGATTTGATGGGTTAAGTTAATGTGGTGATGATCCTGCCATACATGTTGGTTACAGCTATGATTAAAATTGTAGTCAGTGATGTTTTGATATTTATCATAATGAGCATATAACAAATAAGTTTAGTATTATTGAAGCTATTTTCGTTTAATTTTGAAATAAAATAATAATTTATTTCAACCCTTTCAATACATCACCTTCAAGCCAAAACTAAACCCTCAGGTACTTAGGTATTCGTTTTAAACACACATTCAAAACTTTATTAAATACCACTTCAACAGATCTCAAATATATTATAGACACTCACGTCAATAAACATACAATCATTTGAGAGATCCAAACATTTCTATTAACACTAAATCCATTACTTCATTTCACCCATAATAACCTAATCCATTTTCCATTAACAACAAAATAACGTTGATGGATTGAAATTCCAAAATAAATCTGAAATACATTAGAGGTCAATTAACACGGCAAACAGAAACATTTTGAAGAGAAAAACTGACCTCATCTATATATATATTTTTTTATCTATGTATTTATCTACTTAAGAACATTTGATTTCTCTCAACGCATTTACGCACACAAGGATTTCGTTAGACTAAAGTCAAGTCATGTTTACTTTACAGATTATAAACACATTTTTCTAAACTCCATTATCATAAATTAAAATGTCTTACATGCCTCCTTTTATTACCCATAAGGATGAAAATAACGGAGTTAATATTATTGATAATCATATGAGCACATGTGCACAAAAATCGAGATTTGCCAAATTATCTAGACTTCAGAAGGCTCATTTTGACTTTTTTCTCAGGTCTTGATGACAGACTAGACTTGCTTTGACAGGGTAATAATGAAACTGAGACTGGAGACGGTCTGTTACCCAAACATTGCCCAAGACAATGGTATATAACGTGTCCTATAACAACACCGATGGAGGGTCTATGCAGAGCGGAATGTAACCTCAGGGCAGACTGAATAACTCTCATACCTGCTCTTATCTCAAATATGTACATTGCAAATAAATAGTATCAATCAATTTCATTGTGTTTCTTAAAGTCTCAGTCTTTTAAAGCAGTGTTTATAATACACATTAACATAATTTAAGTAACTTTTTAATATTTTGTTCAATAACAAATACATATATATATGTTAACTAGGAAAGTTTTTTTAAGTAGCTTTCTTTCATAAATATAAATATACATTGAATCAAGGAAAATGTATTGAAAATATTGTGTTCAACAAACAAACAAAAAATCATAAATTACACACTACAGAACTGTAAACCTATATCATTCAAAATCTATGATTGAACAAGATTGTTTAAAATAATTTAAATTTATTAAGTCTAGACCTAATACATGAGACAAGAGAATCAAACACCTAACCTGTGTAATACAATAGATCCATAACCTGGGTAAAATTGTACCACAAACTAAATTGTTTGGGTATAAATACATATTCAATCACAACCTTGCAAAAACTGGCAACTCCCAAAGCTTAAAACCATCTCAAATCTGAAACCTACCTCCCTCCCTCCCCAAAGATCAAACCTAACATTTTTGAGTACCTGTTTAATCTGTGAAGAACAGGTTCACAAACTGTCTGTCTGTGACTAATCTCCTCACAGACACACCCCGGGCAAAAATGTACGCAACATTTCAGACGAAACATTTCAAACTGACCGTTGTTCAACAAATGTTGACCCAAACACAAAGTAAACACTTCCAGTTAATCCTGATCCAGAAACATTGTGTGACTTCTGTAATTGTGCATGTCTCTTGAAAACTTTCAATTTCTGAGAAAACAAGATTTTCTGGATAACAACTTCTTTATTGTGAACATGTACAACGTTTCAGAGTTTATGCTGACCCCTTCATCAGGTGAAGATGTGACATGGTATAGGAGAAAGCATAAACAGTCAGTTCTCGTTTAACCGGACCCCGTTTATCCGAGCATCCACATGGTACTATTTCAAATCTTCTCTGTGTTTTTCTTTACAAATGATGATTCACTTAACCTCACACCTTGCTGATTTTCAACTGTAACCAAATCATGCAGATAAACGTGGTCTAAAGGTATTCTGAAACATCATGTATGGTTCACAATAGTTGCTATCCAGAAAATCTTGTCTTATTATGTAATCCACTTCTAAATGGTCTCAAAGACTTTCAGTTTGTGATTATTGTTGATTCATTAATGAATTTGTGTTCTCTTCATTAACTCTTTACATGCAGGTCCGATATTTTTCTATGAAAGTCTATTACTGATTATACCCTTTATTAACAGGTAGTAGTTCCTGTAAATGGGTTATTCAGAATGGTTTGATAGAGATTAATTCAACAGCTTAAGTTTTTAATGAAAATAGCCAATTAGTTAAACCAGAAAAGGTTTTGTTTGTAAACTTTCATCCATTTGTGATTTATATAGGATTTGTTAATGATTTTATGTTCTCTTCATAAATTTGTTGACTAAATTGATTTGCAAGATGCATTTATAATATTGGTAAAATAGATGGGTGTAAAAAATTTATTAGTGTTTTCTATAATTTCACGGACATAAATGTTTGAATATGATAAAATGTGTATTTTTCATCTCATTGACTATTACCTAATATTGTCTAGTGGCAATGCTCTTCATAGATGCATATTTTGTTGGGAACTAATGATTTTGGACTTCAAATAGAATATCACCTTAATGTCTTCTGAAATCAAATATATCAAAACTTGTTAATAACAGCTTGTGTTGATATTTATATACTCCCTATTTATTACACCATGTGATAATACGGACAAGTATTGTACTGATTTCCTCATTTTATCAGATGAAATATGATGAAATGAGCATTTTGGTTCGGTTAAAGGGATAAGTAAATTTTTTTACAATAACACTTTTGACGGCTGTTGCAGAATGAGATATTAATGATGTTATCATTTTCTATGTAAGTAACCAACAATCTCCACGACCGGCTCAAAGCATACAAGAATCTTAGATAAATAGAATTAGGTTTGTGTCATTTTGTAGCAAGACATTTTCAAAAAGCTATCAGTTATGATTAATATTCCTATGTTGAAAAGTCTATTTGCTTCGTCACTTAATGACTGATGTTGGCTTTGATACTTTTTTTGGTTTACTTGTTGATACACCAACTCCATAGCAGTTTCTCTGTTTCAAAAGGCTGACAAAAAATTCCCGAAAAATCCATGATTTAAACAATCATAATTCCAAAAGTGATTTTTTTTTGCGTGAGTATGTGCCTTGACATCATGGAATTATGGTGCTGTAACTATTGGTATTTCTAACATATGATATATTAGAATAATCCCAGTAGTTTACCTTGAATAGGAAACAAATACAAATATAGCAAAGTTAATATTTACAAAATATCTGAAATAAAAAAAATCTAAGCCAAAATATAAAGCCATTTCTCAATTGCGATCAAATTTTACAATATAAAAATTTTAACCAATCAGTACTCACCTCGCTCTGTTTGACCGAGACTGGTTCAATGACCGCTTCCGCAGTAACTGCATCCACATTATCACTGGGTGTTGCCTCAAACTCGTCGATAGTAACATTAGCGGGAGACACAACCTCCTCAACAGTGATATTGGAGTGAGGGAGCACTTGGAAGAAACACATCAGGTACGTCATGATCGACTTCTTGTCTGGCTGGTTCACGTCAACGTCTGGAATTAAATGGAAAATTGACACCATTTTTCAAGTCTGAAAATTGACTTCAAAATCAACATAGGAATTGAATGAAAGTTGCTACTTCAAAATGTTCAACAGTGTTAGAAATTGAGTGTTAGATGCTACTTAACATTTTTCAAGCATGTTAGAAATTTACAGCGATATATTATGCATGTCTTATATCAATGGCTTGATACTGGAGTTTAAATCTACACAGAAATGTAGATTCATTGTACAAAAATACTTGACAATCTGCCCCCATGTTAATCAAAGAGAAAACATTCATCAATGGAAGCAGTTGATCAGTGAATGGGTTGAATGGTTAGTTCACTGCCCCACGCTCAGCAAAACTTAATTCAAAATGTGCCTCTGTTCATCAAGCAGTAAATTGTGTACCTGGGCCTCCTTTCACAAAACAATAAGTTGATCGTAAGTCCCTAAGGTAACCTTAGTGCAATTCTAAAGAACGGGAGTTAAGGTTAACCCAAGTAAAGGTTGCTTTGTGAAAGGAGCCCCTGGTACAGGTTATGTGCAGGTTACTTACAAGATTTATATAGACAGCTCAGGTATGATTATGATTGAAGTTCATTATTATCATGATTATCAAGCACTGACCCTCTGGATCCAGCAGCCTGTCAATGCCCAGCTGGTCCTCTGCTGTACGAAATGCATGCTCCAGGTTGGCCTGGTTACTGGACGATAACAAATCATCATAGTTGAACAGCTCCGGTCTGAAATAAACACATAATTATAGAAAGTGTTTTAAGTTTAATTTGATTAATATCATACTTGCAATGTTTCGTCGATTGAGGTTAAAATGAGAAGGATGCTGAAACTCCCCGTACATGATCCCTTGACAATGTTTTTTCTTTCTTTTACAAACTATTCAAAATGTCCAATGAACAGTTACGTCTCACTTTGGAAAAGGGCTAAACTAAATGTTGTTGAGGTTGAGTAATGCTAGGTGAAGATAAAACACTGTTTTAATTTGTTTATAGGAAGCCATTTTCTTTTTCAATTTCGAGGTAAAAAAAAATTGCCTTTAATAGGTCATCTAGCCTGATACCAAATCATACTGAAAAAAAGCATTTTTGTCCAGAATCAGATTATAACTTTTGCACTTGAAATGCATGTAAGTTTAAGCACGGACCTGAACCTGTGTATGAGAGCGTTGAAGGCGAGGCCTGTTCTCCAGCTGCTTGTGAAGTTCCTCATGTCCACGTTCTGGTAGCTGTCACGTAGAGGGGAAATGTGATTGGATTAAACCATGTCAGTTTGCAATTTCAATAGTTGGAACAAGATTTGTAAGTTTCAGACAGAACTTTCAGAGGAAAAAAAAATTTGTAATGCTCCAAATATGAAATGATATATAGTGAGTGAGTTATTGTTTTACGCCGATTGGACAGTATCACAGCCATCAGAGGTGATGAAATGGTGATGATGAATGAAACAAGGATTGGATTATGCAATAATCAATGGATTAAATGCTACAGCACTATTATAAAAAAGGGAGGAAATTATTTATGGAGAATACTGTATGACATCACGTTTAACGTCATATTTATGACAATAGTAAAATGGTTTGGTAGTAAAAGAACAAAAACGAGCAAGATACTCAAATCATTTACTACTTTCATAAATATGTTACTAAAAGGAACTGAAGAAAGTAATAACCCGTTGATTTAAATCAAATTATATGGCAAAAAAAATTCTTATTTAGGGAGCTTGCTGTCATTACACAATAACAAAGTAAATTTATTAAATCAATATCTTTAACAGGCGATTAATAAATGTTAATATGAACTATATCATCCTGCTTTATTATTGATTTATGTAACAATGATATCTTCTGCAGGCGAGTTATAGATCATTTCTCCTACCCTGCGGTACACTGGCGACACCAGGCGAGGAGGGTCTTCTCTAGGTTGGTCTGTCTCAGATCTTCCATCACGTGCTTCATCACATCCTTCACCTACATCAGACAGACAGACAGACGATACTGTCAGGAACTCTACTTTAACTCATTCAATCAAATATATACGATATTCGACATCACTCATCAAATACAAAAAAAAACTTCACTGAGTGATGTGTGGGGTAACCATGAGTGTAAATGTGTATGTTTTCTACATCATGAGATGAGATCATGTATTTGATGAGAATTGTCAAATGTTCTATTCATTTTATTTCTAAAAACAATGTTTAGAATGACGTTCATTTTATGAATGAAGTAACCATATTGCCTGGTTTAATCACAGTCGTCTAATGGGAGATAACTCTGGTTGGCTTGTTCTCACAACTTCTTGAGAGACAGAAAATTTCACACTTGTTTTGTAGAAACTGTATAACACACTTGCTTGTGTACTAATGTCTCACACACCTGCCAGTGAAGAATGATGCTCCAGACCAACCCGAGGGTCAACTTCGCGTTGCCGTCAACTATGTCATTGCTGCTGATATTTACAAGCTTGATCTGAAACAGAGAAATTTTGTTTTAGATATTATTGAAAAATAATTATAAAATCAAATTTACTGAAAGAAAATTAACTGTCTCATCAGAGAGTACACAAATTATAAACAGAGTTCATCGATGCAAAAATAAATACAGACATTACACTCAAATTTAACTAAAACTAACGAGGTCTCATTAAAACCAAATTCAACTAAAACTAACGAGGTCTCATTAAAACAATCTCGTCCAATTTGAAGACAAATGAATTCCAGTGCCAAACATCCCCAAAAGCATTTAAACAAACTTTTTAGAGCTTGACATTTGAATAACACCTGCCTATGGATTGTTTGTTCACCAAGCACATGTTTTACCTATTACCACTAAAAATAGGTGTTCCATGAAGCTGAGATTTGTAAAATGTACCATAGGCAAGTTGAACATGCAATTAACTCTCTAATTCAACTGTGCTGTGTATTTGAAAATTATGCTTATGAAGAAGGAAATGTAGGGAAGGAGTTATCTATGTTTATATATATACATAAGTAATGATTGTTGATTTACAGAGCTCAAAGGACTTGGTGAATGACTTGCATTTGCTGGAGAATTTTGAGAATTCCAACAAAAACTTTGCAATAAAATATATACAGCTGAACAACAACGGTGGTGACATTTGGTGGAATAATAATAATGGCTTATAGTGCCTTAATAATAACAACACTTTATTGTCCTCATTACAAAGTAAATTGGAAATTGGAAAAACCAAAGTGTCACCAATGAATTGAAGTAATGCCAACAGTAAAATAGTAGTGTCAATTCTTAACAAATAAACCATCTCAAAATATATTAACTTTATTTCAAACCTTTCATCTATGAAGCACAATAATATCCTAAATCACAAACGTTTGCCCCACTCCATGAGGAGTCTTCAAGGTAAACCTCATATGTCAGTAACAAGATTAACAAGTCATATAATCTGATTGTAAATAGATTCCTGAGAGACAAACAATAACATCTAAACCCTGCATCCTCACTGTCTGACACTTTAGACAGGCAGATAGTCTTCAGAGAGGTTCAAGCTAAAGTTCATGAACTTCACCGATCTGTTCAATACCCTAGTGGAAACATTTCTCACAATTAGCGACGAATCGTGGCATAACCACACCTTTGAAGCTGAAGATGGGGAGTTCCTGCTTCCTGGAAGTCTAGGAGGTCTGTGTCCTACTTTGAATTGAAATGTTGGGTTTTCAAATTATTTTATATCTGTTATAATTTGTCGATAAGTTTGGCATCAGGATCTTTTAATCCTTGATTGTTTGGAAGTTCTACGATTTGAGAAAGTCTAGCAGGTCCTTGTCATAATTTGATTTTTCAATTAATTTATTATTTTAAAAAAGATTTTTGGGGTCAAAAGATTCTTTATTAAAGCATTGAAAACTTTGGATTGAAATTAAAGATTGTCAAATTATTATAATACATAGAGGATATTACATCAGTGTCATACTAACAGTGCTTGAACATTAGCATTTCTCAAGCAAGAGCAATATTAACTAAAACTGATTGAATTTTGTAGTTAATTTGTGTCGAGTAACTTTGCATCATGAAATTATTGAACTTGTGGAAGTGATTCCTGAAACTCGTGGAGCTATTTTATAACAATGTTAAACAATAAATATTGTTATTTTGTGTGAATTTTCATCCATTTTCATTTTCTAACATTCCTTGTCTTGGAACTTTAGGGTGAGCACTTCAATGATTCATGATCTTTTAGATGTGTCAACGTTAAAAGTTTGATTGAATGTTTAAATTTTTGTGAATCATTCTTTTGTAATTTAATTAGCTGAGCATATCACAAGCACAAGTCTTAAAACCTGTGGTATCTGAATTTTAATATTCTAAGATTTTCAAATTCCATTGGGTCATTTGTTTTAATAAACTTTATAAATAAATTAAAAAAATACGCATGAATATTTGCAAGAGAATATTTTGCAAAACTAATTTTTTTTAAATAATTTTATGACTAAACAAGTAAAGATTGTTTGTGACGTCAAGATGACTTCTAACTGAGGTTCTAACATAACAGCTATAAGATATCTTCCGTCTGGTCACATGACCTCGTCAATATCACCCAGCTTCCTGCACTTATTACACGCAACTATTTTGATATCAACAGGCTGTTTTGTCGCAACATGTTTACGTTTCAGAACAGCTCTAAAATAGAAGAGTTCAATCACCTTGCAGTTAAGAAAACAAATTTTTGTAAATATAAACGATGAAGGTTTATTTTACCTAGATATTTGCCATGTTAAAATTTTTGCACTTCAGAAAACTACTAAAATAGAAATAGTTTAGACATTTCAAAAACATTTTGACATTCTGCATTGCCAGATTACAAGCAGTTTTTGCATTAGCGTTAAAAATAATTTTAAAACATTTTCCAACGCATTTGGATTTTCTTTTTTTGCCTTTTATGTTTTCTATTCAGAAGTTTTTATTGAACAAGAATCTAAATTTATCAAATGTGTTGAAATTTTTACACAGTAACAGAACAAGACTATTGTGTGATTGTTTTGGTGCTTAAAGTTGGAGTTCAGTTATCTCTGTTCACAATAAAGAAGTTGCCATTCCCAAGTCTTGCTTTTCTTATGTATTGCTCTTCTAAATGTCCTTCAAAGACTATATTTCTGTTCATCCAAGAGCAAAAAATAAATGGAAGTCTGGAAATATTGGCCAGTCTAGTTGCCTCAACCCTGAAACTAAGTATTGTTCAGGTCTTATTTTAGTACCCATTATGGTTGAAAATAACAAAGTTAATATTATTGATGTGAACACATGTGCACATATCATGTTTGCCTAGCAACCATTGTTTCACCAAAGGTTGTTCGTGATGTCACTGTAGCTTGCTGTTGCAAGAGAAGTGGACCATTTCCTGACTAATTCTATGCAAATGAAATGGTATAGAATGGGTAATAAAGAAATTATTACACTAAAAGTGTGTCATATTTTTACGAAATTCGTGCAAATTTATGTAAAATCATTGATCTTGCTCGAGCAATACAAACATTCACACTCGTTAATGTCATAAGACACACTTTGTCGGATAATAATCTCTATTTATTTCATATCATTATTAAAAAGTTAAATATCAGTAAAAAATATATTTTTTTCAGGGACTGAATGTTAGTGGAGCAAAGCATCTGCAGTGTCACAGAACCATGATCCAGTGAAATATGCCGCCTGTGAAACTGCAATGACATCCTGCAAATGTTAAGTATCAATTACTGCTCGTTGAAGTTAGAGAACTAAACACCAACGCTTTCCTTTTCTTAATTACTTGAACTCATTCAATTATAGGAAAATGCTTCTTGGCAACAGAGGCTGCTTAATTGTTTCCTCCCTGTCTCTTTGAATTAGACTCTGACTCTGAACTTTAAAACTTTAAAAACTTTAAAAAGGGTGATCTCATTAATCAAATCTGTCACTCACTCTTGCTGTGAATATATGAGCACCTATTCTCAAAAGTGTCCCAGCAACAATCGATCTCTGAACTGTTACATGTAAATCTTAGAGTTAATTAACCTAATTTTTGTATATGTTTGATAGATTTAATTACAATATCAGGATAACTAAAGTTATTAAATTATAAAGCCTTTATGCTGCCCCTTAATTTTCAAACGTTTATTTAGTTTTAAATCAAAATAAAAAAAATTATATATCCGAAAATTACTTTTTAATCAACATGTCCCTTTAAAAACTCATCAAGAAGTAATGACATTATTTTCAACATTCCTTACCGGTAAATTGCTTTGAGAAAAGTGTTGAAGAGCATGAACATCAGCCCACAAGAGTTTCTCTACATAATCACACCACCAGGTGTTATTGTGTGTTATTATAATATCAGCTGTTTCCAATAATAATTAACCAATCACAAAACGGCGCTGTCAATAACACTCTTGAGCAATTATGTAATCAAGCCACCGTATGTAATAATCAACATGCATGCGCTATTGCAATTTATTACTCGCCCGTTGAAGATATCACTGATTAATAAATCTACAATGTTCTTACACATTGTGTGATAACATCGCGTGCTGCCGATTGATGTGATGTCATAATGACATAAATATGACATCACAATATTTATAGCGCTGAGGTCATATTGGAGTGTGTCCCATTTATCGACGACTTCGTGGCATTTAAATCAGTTAAATACCAAACCACTCACTCGTTTTATGAATATGTTATTAAACAGAACATCGTTTAGTATTCTCTATATCTCCAATAACATGAAATCACAAAACTGAAGTGACGATAACACACATCTCAATCTGTCTTCACCCCGTCACCCAGTACAACATGCACAATATATATAATTGTCTTATACCCCGCCCACTTCTTGTTAATTTCATCGGTTTGTGGTCATGTGATGTGTATTCAGGTAGACATTGCCTCCGACAGCTGACTTTGTGTTTTGGATGAAGCATCACAAAGGCTACAGATAGAGTCTCCGAAATATATTTCATAAGGATTTGTCAACTGGCAGTTGACAACAAACTTTTTCTCAGTATTTTATTCTCAGTTTTGATCACTCTTTGGATGGCATATCTAAAGATTCAATTCCACAATTATCCCAAATTTCTCAACAAACTTCAACTATAATCCAAGACATGTGCTATCGTCTACCTGTGAGTGTTGATTGCTGTGAGGTGTAGGAACCGCCCACTGTGTAGGTGAGATAGCTCGTTATTTCAGGACTAACTAACTTTCTTGTGAAGATGGATCTTCCAGACAACTCACGCTGACTTTAACTTAAACAAGTTTCTTCTTTAGCTTACAATCAACCAAAACATCTTCTTGTAGGAGAATTAAACCACCTAAAAAAATTCTTCTTTTAACATTTTTATTTTTTAGTCAAATAAAATTGATATGTTATTTATATTTTTATTGTCCCCTTAAAAGTGTCGTCCCCCTCCCAGCCCTCTTACATGGTTCATCTTCTTGACATTGATCACTCTCTGTTGTTCTGAGACTCACTGTTGTCAATGGACTCCATTGGCTATGCTGGAATCTTAGCTAGATTTTTGCTTAGAATGCTTATTGGTTATGCAAGGTGGTGAACTGGTGGTATCGACTGAAACTAGTAAATCACTGGTGGCACTGCTCACAATTTCAATAAAGCATCAAATCCAAATCTTACTGCATACAGTACATAGTATATATATATATATATATATATATATATATATATAAAGTTTATATAGTAATAGTTCTCTACTAAAGAAATGTTGTCAAACTTCGGTGAAATTCAACCCCAGACCGATTCATCGAATGGCAAACATCCTACCCACTCTAGCTGCTCTCCCATCAAAGATCAAATTTGGATCATTTTGTTATAGACATAACCCCATTAAACAATTTCCAATATAAAAGCAGTGTTTACAAGAACCATATCCACTGTCATATTCCACTTACTGACAGGGTAATTTGCTAACGATCAATTACATGGCTTAACTCATCTTTTGTTTATATCGGCACCAGTCTCACTAAACCATGTTAGTTTGTCTATCTGGCAGACATCTCCCTGTACCAATACTGGCTCACATTAGTGCTCATGTTTCGTGTATTACGTATTGCTAATAGTGTTTACACCTACCAATTGCTGGGATGGGTTTCTCGCCATCGTTTATTTGTGATACACGTTCTCTATTAGGATATATACCTGAAGGTAATGATTCAGGAAAAGAATATAAGCATTTGATAATACTGACTTACATTATACTTTGCCTAAGTTTATATCTTTCTAACTCCTATCATAACAGTGTTATATCTGCAATGGTACAAATTCTTGTACTTTTTCAGGACAAGTCCATTGCAGGAATAGAACCAAACTTATATCCCTGTGAATCAGGCCCCAATTGGCAACACTGAATATCCAACACTTTAACTGTTCAGCCACCAAGTCCTTAGACTAAAGGCTCTTTCACCTTTGCTTATTTGTGATGAATTCCATACATATTTGTGTTCTGAAATGCTTCAAGGTTACAGATCACTTCATCCAGGAATCGGTGAATCACTTGCAAGAAGATGTTTTTCTATGTTATCAGTCTGTTTCAAGGTCATTCAAACAAGTAGTAAGAATGACCATGATCATGGACATCATCTGCAATCCACCAACAGTGTCCCTTAATTGATCACCAACCCATCCATCCTTAACCATGAAACCGAAGCAACCTCTATCTCTGTTAAATCAGTTGTACAGTCAGTGCATGATTCTATCTTCATAGGCCCATAACATGTTGAACACACTATCATCCTAGAATCAGGCATGTTTACAACCTCTTGCCTCTCCCACAATGCACCCTGTTGACCTTTACACTCTGACCTTTACCTCTGACTTTCAAAGGTCGAATAGTTCTCTCTCCCCCACCACATATTTCACCTCGCAGACATGTCATGTAGACTGTGGGGTTGTTTATTTGAATGAAAACAGGTAAAAGTGATCGTTAAGACCTAATATCAACCAACAAGAAACCTTACATTCAATAATCATCATCATCACCATCATTAAACACTTCTATAACGCCAATATCTGGCACTACGTACTTGATCAAAGCTGCACAATTGTCCTGTAGGCAATGGCAAAGAGGTGGGTTTTCAATTGAGTTTTAAAAACGGATAGACTGTTAAGTGATCTGATCGTCAGCGAGAGATTGTTCCACATTTTGGGGGCACAGATTTGGAAAGCTCTGTCTGAGTGAGAGAACTTATGAATAATACTTTACAGTAAGTCCCACAGACATAGAAGATGAGCTGAGATAATTTAGGATTCAAAGCTGCCACCGGGATTTGAACCCCAGACTAATGATTGTGCCATTTAACAAGTGTGCACCAATATGCCTCCCCATCACCTGGACTCACACAGAAGTCAATTAGCTTCCTCAATTTAAAACATTTACAGATCATACAAACTCCTGTGCATGGTCGGTTTCTTACCAAATAAAGTATTTATCTGAAAATGTTCAAATAAAGAACTTACCGTCAGTCTTCTACATCACAATCAGTCAACTAACAAAGTTTTGTAAAGGATCCCAGCAGCTGATTTAATTTGGAAATCTTTCTAAAAGTCTATAATTAAAACCAGCGTTTGCAAAATTATGGCACAATCACACTGGCTTCCTTTCAAACACATTGTACACAGCAGCTAATTTTTTTAGGCTCGTAAATCTCAACTGAGGTTTGCAACATCCAAATACCTGGTGATTTACTGCACCGTTCTCTAGTCTGAAGGTGCGTGCACTTCGGTGCATTCCTGGAACACTATAGACTGTCTTACCATTCTTTCAAGCATTTTCTCTCGCTAACTATCATTTTGTAAAATTCCTGATTTGCCAGACCTACGTCTATCATTGATTAAATGGACTTTTTCCTAGCACCGAATATGCATGTCCTGTAGTCCTCAAAACAGTTTTCATTCACTGGTATTCACATTCTCTCTTTTTATATGAATACTCCTTTTTTACTTGTTACTCAATTCATTTCTTCCCATGCAATCACTGTTACAAGTTGGCCGTTGAAAATGTGCAAAAAAGAAACTGTTGTTATTACTATCCAATACAAAATTGTATTAAAATTCCAACAAAATTCTAACTCCTAAGTTAAATTCAGTCAAAAAAATTCTATCTTGTAACAATCGTGAGCGTAATACACATGTGATGGAACTCTCTGCGGTTATGGGAACAGACTGACTGCTCAGTTTGAAATAATGTCCGAGAACGCACAACTAATTCTGACCAATTCCACTGAGGGCCTGTATTTTCGAAGCTCTCTTTGTGCTGAGACAACCATGAATACATGTACCGTACATCAACATTGGCTTACGTTGTACTACCTTAGCCCTAAGTCTGGACCCAGGATTCTGATTGAGAAAATGCTTCACTAGTGACAGAGGTTACATGGGAGGAGATGACTTGAGTAACATCTATTGGGAAAGAATGTAGTATTCATATAATTATAAATTCTTGAGTACTTGCAAAGTTGAAAATTCATACTCTATTAAAGACCACTTGAGTGTCAAAAGATCCCCTCCCCCTCCCCCTTCCCCTCCCCCTCAAAACCCCCTGGGCACTCGTGTTAGCGTCAGGTTTATCCAATCCTTCCAATTGACTGTTTAGAGAGGAGTGGGAGATTTGACCTGCCCTGGGGAAAATTAAAGATTTCAGATTACAAGCAGATGCTTTGATGTGCCCTCGCTTCTCGTCAGATAAAGGTCGAGATCTATACCCCCTGTCTACCTCCTAATTGTCTCCCTTGAACTGATATTCGGGAAATGTTTTGTGTAATTGATCTTCTGACCAGTAACGTTTAACCTTAGTTATCTGCCCGATCCATTCCATCCTTGGAGTATGTAGGGTATATGATATCAATATATTAGGCTTGCAGATAGAAACTTAATACTATAGTACATTTCTTTCCTTAAGTGATTTAAGTGATCTTTCCTTTACATTATTAGTTTATATTGCTTGCATGAGACATAGTCAAATATCAGTTTATTGAATAACTTGAAATGTAGCTGGACCAATTCATGACTCAAATTGAATGAAAACCTAAAAACTTTCCCGTTTTGGACCAAGAGTGACCAGGCTACCGTTTGGTGGTCAGTTTTTATTTCACATACTGCAAATATGCATCATAATCTCATCTCAATATTATTGATTGATTAACATGGCATAAATAAAATCCAAGGAAAGTGTTTTTGTCTTTGTCTCTTTGCATGTTAATTAAATTTTGTTTCTTGTTGCATGGAATATTCATGTAAATATATTGCATGTCAATACCACATACTACTGGGTCCCCAAATGTATTATGATTGTTCTCTGTTGTAAATGTTGTAAATATACATAATTCATATTGCATGAGCGGTGCATATATCTAGATGTGATTTAATTTATTCCTTACATGTCAGATAGACTTATATTGCAGTCCTGTAACATGTTTATTGAAATTAGGATTTAGTCTTCATATTACATGTATAGTGCATAATTCTAATAACATTGCATTCTCTCCTTATCTTGCATGTCAAATGCACATAAACTGTACTCCTATAACATGTTTATTGATTTGGACACGTTTTGCAAGTATAGTGCATACACATCATTTACCGTAATAGCTTGAATAGTTGGCCAAGCCTCTTTACTTTTAGCCACTCCTTTGTCCAGGTATTGTATCCTTGTGTTTATTTATTAGAGTTAAATGACCTATCTTCTGATACATTTCATGTGTAGTATACAGATCTACTCACATTATAGTTATGTTTGCATGTACATTTCATGTTTATTGCAGGTACATTTCATGTGTAGTACACAGATCTACTCACATTATAGTTATATTTGCATGTACATTTCATGTTTATTGCAGGTACATTTCGTGTGTATGTATATTGCAGGTACATTTCATGTGCATGTATATTGCAGGTACATTTCATGTGCATGTATATTGCAGGTACATTTCATGTGCATGCACACTGATCTACTCACATTGTAATTATGCTCCAACACCTCCAGGGCCCGGTTCACGTTGTTGATGTGGTGCACTCTGAGGCGACCCTTCTCTCGTTTCTGAAACAAGACCAAATTGGAAGAAATTAGCTCTATTGAAATAAGGAAATAAAGCATGCATTTTTAATAATGTACTTGTCAGTCAAGGGACGCGGAGAGGCAACTTTACAACACGTCCAACACTACGTTTTATTTCTTGATATGAAGATATGTACCAGAATTGCATACTAGATTATTATGGAGGTGAAGTGATTTGGTATTTACTATCAAGTATATTGCATTTTTCAAACAGTGGCTAGTATTATAGCAGAGAGACAGCCTGCAACATTTTGCTACCATGCATATTGGTAAATCCTGTGGGTGATTTGTGAACAATGTGTCTATTTCAAGATAAGTTTTCACTAAATGAGAATGCATATTGAGGAAAGTATATTTCTAAATTATACTGTATTTTTTGTAATTAAATAAACATAACAGCAATTTGATGTAGATATATATAAGTAAACGTACGAGTATTTTGATGTAGATATATATAAGTAAACGTACGAGTATTTTGATGTAGATATATATAAGTAAACGTACAAGTATTTTGATGTAGATATATAGAAGTAAACGTACAAATATTTTGATGTAGATATATATAAGTAAACGTACGAGTATTTTGATGTAGATATATATAAGTAAACGTACGAGTATTTTGATGTAGATATATATAAGTAAACGTACGAGTATTTTGATGCAGATATATATAAGTAAACGTACGAGTATTTTGATGTAGATATATATAAGTAAACGTACGAGTATTTTGATGGAGATATATAAGTAAACGTACGAGTATTTTGATGTAGATATATAAGTAAACGTACGAGTATTTTGATGTAGATATATATAAGTAAACGTACGAGTATTTTGATGTAGATATATATAAGTAAACGTACGAGTATTTTGATGTAGATATATATAAGTAAACGTACGAGTATTTTGCCGCTGAGGACCTCAAGGAGGGAGAGGAGGTAGGTCCCATCCTTCAGGTCATCAAACAGGTCGCCTAGCGTCGGTCTCTGGGCCTGGGGGAAAAAACAAATCATAATCAACAATAAAAACAAAGTACATAAATAAGTAAACCAATAGGCATACAGGATAGAATACCGATGGTCTGGTGGTCACTGGCTACCACTTTGTCTTTGATACTGATTTAGATAAAAACCCACCTGTTTATGAACAGTTATAATGTGTGATCAACTGTTTGAGAGGCATTCTAGAAGCTGGTGTGATGAAGAAGGCAAGGAATTTATGGATGATCAACTTCTTTATTTCACAATGGCAACGTTTCGGTATAGATCCTTATACCGTTATCAAGCATATCAAATATCCTTGCCTTCTTCATAATGTGTGATATTCCACATAAATTGCCATGTCAACCACTAACCAAGTTCTCTCTCTAAGTATACACACAGGGCCACCAATGTAACACCCTACAGCAAGTAGAATAGATCTCTTCGATCAGCATCGTCTTACGTTTAGATTCGGATAATTCCAAATTCATATAGGCACCTTTGAAATTTAAATAAAATGGAGATATTTTAAGAATAAATACTTTTTTCAGAGTCTAAGTTTCAAGTGTAACTAACCAACTACAACAGTCAAGATGCTGAACTGCAATCTTCTTGATCTCAAGTCTAATGTACCAACATCTGAATTATCTTAAACCAACCTAGCGGTGGAAAACATTAAAGTTAATGAAATGATTATACATAATCTCCAATCAATTTTTGAAACAAGCTTACCTTAGAAAGCTGTGAGTTGATCCATTTTGTAAAAGTCTTTCTCTGGATATCCTCCCGTTCATCTGAAGTAAACAAAAACAACGTCAGACATTTACAAATCGTACAAATAAACATCAAACACATTCACAAATATAGCTCCACAAACAGACAAGCGACATGCAGATATTCATTACTTGACTGTTGAAAGAAACTGAGCGAGACAGACCATCTATCAGTTTCTGGACCAAGTCCAAACATTCAGCTTCAAAGACATGAAATCATCATCTTGTTTTTCTACTTTAGAATGCCAAAATCATCAGCATTTGTTACAAGGAAAATGAGCTTGTAAGTGTAGACTTGTCATTTAGAGCGTATATCAGATAAAAAGAAAGTAAGTCTATATAACAAGACTAGATAGCTCCTATCTCAAGGGCTCCTTTTATGTATTAGTCAGATTAGGATCTTGAATGAAAAGATGAAAAAGCCTTGGGAGCTGCTTCATATTTATTTATGTTTATTTTTTGGTAATTTTATCATAGGGACTAAATGTAACCCTAAATGTTCTGATTAAAGACCTATCTTTTTTTTTTAATCCTATGCACATTGAAATTTTTTTACTTTCATGTGAGCTTCAAGCATTACACACAGAGCTGTGCGTGTTACTAATACACTATTATCATCATTATTATTATTTATACCACTAGGGTCCGTTATGTCTATTGTTCTCAGAGGGGTTATTTCACATAACCTTGATAACCGCCCTAGGGCAATTATTTGAATTAAAAAAACATTTTGTTTCACTTGTAATGATCATTTTCTTTACATCTCATTCATTAAACGTACGTAAAAACAATATTCCCACGTGGTATAAGCTGTTTAATCACCCAAAACTGCGATAGTTATTTAGATTAACTCTGCTCGGGCTAATGCCCTCGCATAGTTAATCTAAATAACTACCTTGTTTGGGTGATTAACCTATACATAAAGATACAGAGACCCACTTAATTTTGATTTTCAAATTTGGTAATTTTTTCACACTGGAAGAAAAACAATCCCACTCAAATACACCTATCACATAACTATAATGATTCATTTTTTATATAAATATCTCAGGAATACACAATAATTCAGAAATAAACGCCACTTGTGAAATTATTCATTTCTACTTCACTCGATGAGATATACAAGGTATTCGACCAGAAATGTCAAATGTCTCTTTATAAAGTTCACCACAACTGAAAATATCACAAGTAAAATATCAATTGTTAAAAGATAAAAGGACTTCAACATATAAATCCCATTTGATATCATAAATCCATCACTCAGTATGAAATGCCTCCCGTATACTATTTCAACAAGAAGTATGCAATTCAAGTACTCAAATAAACCATCCACTTAATCTGAATGACATTGCTGCAAGAAGTAAATCTGTTTCTAATGACAGTAATGTCCGCGATAAATCCCACTGTCAACATCGTAAATAGCAGCGAAAACAATTTCAAGCTCAGCAGATAATATTAAATCCCTTTCAGAGAAAAAAAGTTTTCTGGTGTTAATCCATGAGAAATATTGACACAGTGGAAATAAAGGAGCATAATGCTGATTTACTTCAAAATGATATGAACGACGGTCGTCAATTTCTCCCGCTCCACATTTCATCACATGTGGACAGTAGAGAGGATATGAGTCAAGATTGTGTTCTAGACTTTATCAACGAAACGGTTGATCAAATGAGTTTTTTAATTTGCCATTTTCAAAACTACTTCATTTGTCGGAATATGCAATGTAGTGTAGTATATTGGGGAAATCCAGCAACAACATTGTGGTTGTACATTGTGGTGAAGCCTGCAGGTGGCTTGAACTATCAAATATTAGTCGGTTCTATATATATACTGCAGTGAAATGTACGCAATGTAGCCTAGCAACAAAACTGGTTGGAATCACACCTAATCCTTTACTTTTTCCAAACTTAAATAAAGACATGACACTTCTGAAAACCTATTGAGATCTTGTTGATACCTGAAAAAAGGGTGCACATAAATTTTACAAATATGATACTTTTCATAAGTTATGGTTAGTGTGGAACTCTTTTTTTTTATTTACAAAAATGTCATACAGTATCCTGCCTGCCGCTAACAAAATGTGATTGTCTCTCCCACAACACTTTGATCTGCCTGTCTTAGGAGATAATCTGCCTCACAAGGAGACATTACCACTAAAGAAAAGTCTAATTGATTTGTTTACACATGGAGGACTGTGAGTGTTTACATTGATATATATTGAAGCTTTCTTTCATTCAGAAAATATTCCTACAGGCGACTGTGACACAGTCAAGTCTGGTGGACATTACCTATGTACTTAGTTGGGTCGGCCTGTTTAGATAGGCCCCAGACAATGAGTTTAAGTGAGTCGTTTATAGACCATTATCACTGTTATACCCTACATAGAGAATATGCACACTGTGTCACTCCTTCCAGACGGAGGCAATGGGACATAATGTTCTTAGACCTTCCAACTCTAATCTAGGGTAATGGAAGACGGACTGGGTTAGCTTGTTTGATCCTTGCTCTAATAAATGCCCTGATACTCTAATGCTTCGGCGTCAATTGGAACGGGTATTAACCTTTAGCATTGTAATATTTTGGTCTCCAATACCACAATTTTTCGTATTTTTCGAGACAAGCCTCTTACCCTCAGAGTCAGGCACCAAGCGCCAGCACTGACTGTTTCAACAGCTCACTCACTCAGCCATAGAGATCTCAAACTTCCTCTAACCACTTTTATACCTGTGGGTGTTAGAATATTGTGGTATAGCTAGATGTCAACCCTGATTATTCCTTTGAGAAACGAGTTGTGTTCCTGGAAACTGTCAACTCAGTCTGGTTTGGCACTTACTACGTGGCTGAATTCTTGAAGGAGACTAAGGTGAGGTGAGGTGACATTGAGTTAAACGTCGTTTTCAAGAGTATTTCACTTATATCGCGGTTGCTAGTATTATGGCAAAAAGAAAGCCCACAACGCCATATGGCTATGCACTGCTGTGAAAACTGCGAGCATCCGCTGGAACTAGTGGATGGTACCACGCTGAAATTCAGTGTAGCAATGCATCCAAACCTTACTGTGTGTAAAACAGTTCTCTACTGCAGACAAAGTTGCCGTGCCCCTGGCGGGATTCAAACCCCGGACCTCTTGATCCGAAACCGAACATGCTAACAACTGCGCTATCCTGCCCCCTACAGGAGACTAAGAGTTCCAGATTTGATTGAGCAGATCTCCTTATATTACAATCATTGTACTCCCAGCATTTAGTAGTATTGGAGCAAATATGGTTAAGTGAATTAAAGAAGTTACTAGTTGAGTCTGTGACTTAAGGTACTGAATGGAATATGGCACAGATTGAACAGACTTTCAGATTCACTGAAAAACATGTTAATTTGACGTTATAAAATTTGATGTTGAAATGACTCTGATTATATTGTTTAGCTCAAATACCCAATGATGGTCAGATTCACAACATGTTATCTACATTGTATTTAGTTGTAGAGGTAACATTATTGATTCAGTCCTTGAAATAAACTTCCATTACAGAAATATTGAATTACAAGGGCAGGTTGTAAGCACCCCTCTTTCTAGCGTGAGTAACTGAGTTATTGTTCAACACTGATTCGGCAGTATTGCAGCCATTGGCGGCGAGTCCTCTTTCTAGATATGTTATTAGTGGTTTTAAAACTAAGATGTGTAGTTCCAAAAGAAACATTAATCTAATTTTGTTGTTGTTCAGAGACAAGATAACAATTATTTCCAACTAAACTTTATCTGTTTGAGAGGCATAACTGTATAAGGATCTATACCCAAACGTTGCTACTGTTAATAAAGAAGTTGATCATCCATAAATAGTTGTCTTCTTCTTTAAACTTTATCATCACACATCAAAAAGAAGTAAAACGTTTGATTGATATCTGCACAAAGTAAAAACATAATTAAGAAAATAAATGATTTGATAGTCTCTTGGCTCTGCAGAGATGCAAATGTCACCAAGTATTCCATCATGGTCACTCTTTGATGAATCAACTTTAATCCAGTTCTCGGGGAAACAGAGAGAAGGATCAAATTGGATTTGTTTTCCAAATAATGGATTCCGGTAAGATATACAAGGATCAAGGAAAAGATATCAATTATTTGAAATAGGAAACACCATGTTACTGACAGATCAGTACTGCCTCCAGCAAATAATTATAGGAAAATCAGTTATACCTTCCACAAATAACTAGGGAATGTGAGTTTCAAAGAGGTCCTCTATTTTTCAGCACTTTTTTCCATATAATTAAAAAATGTACATCTCAATAATTAAGTTTATGTTCAGATGTTGTAATCATTGATTCAATGATTACAACATCTGAACATAAACTTAATTATTCAGATGTACAATTGATTGAATTTGTTATTTTACTTTACTTTCCAACTTTCAATACATGTTTTCTTTGATAGGCAACGGTACATCTATTGCAATAAAGAAGTTGAATATCTATAAAACTTTTCTCATACCAAGGACAATCTCGTACCTTTGAAAAACAAAGATAAATTGATTAAACCGTATTTCACTTCATGAACATTTCAAAATCCTATGCAACTTTTATAGATATTTACAGACCATATACTGGTTACCCAAGATAGAAAACATCAAACAATATAGGTCAAGATGTTCCGTGCCAGTCTAGATTTATAACAGCTGATAGGGCAGATAAGAAAGGTATCTGTGCATTGTGTAGATGCCTTAAATTCCATTAAGTAATTTCTTACATAATTACCTTGTAGTAAAAGATAACAAGCTAGAACATCCCCTTGTCTGAGTCAACTGATAAAACCTTCTCTGTTTTAAGGAACCGAGGTGCCTTCACGTTTTGATCAGAGATTTCACCATTATCATCTTGTACAGACAGCTGTGACAGCCCATTTGAAAATCAATTAGTAATTTGAAAGATGATTCCTGTCTTAGCATAGATTGTTTTTCTTATTTTGGTGTGATTTGTTATTTGCATGTAGTTTACAGATGTAAGAATTTAATCATTTGTTTATAGGTTAGAAAAATAAAACTTGTCATCTGAAGAAAACAAACATGAGTCAAATCGAGAGACAGAAATAAGCAGAAATAATTTGACTACTTGAAGCTTGCTGAGCAATCTTGAAAACAACCCTGGAATTTATGCAATGAGGAAATGGAACAAATAATCAATAATAAAGAGTATGACAATTAATCAATTGTTATAATTTAAGTTCTGACTTCATTCGTAGGCTTTATTGTAACACATAGAGACAGTAACATATTGCAGGCTTTCTTTTTGGAATAACCGTTTTGATATATGAAATAATTTTTTGCAAGTTGAGGTTAAAACATCATATTGGCTCATGTATACCACTACTTATTCCATATCCTGAATATTGAAAGAGCAAAATGAGACTGATATATAACAGCCATGATAAGCTTTGAATATAAACATACACTATCAAAAATGCATAACAAAATTCTGGAATGAGACTCCTATAGTTCAATAATGAAAGATTTATTTACAACAATCTCTTTAAAACGGACAAAAAGCTCTTTTTTCGGTTCATCAGAAAACTTTTATTGGAATATCACAAACTGAATAATTTCTTTTCCAGGTAAAGAAATCAAAGAGAAATATAAAACCAAACTATAAATTCTAAGCTCAAACAAAGATGGCTGCTGCCAATATCAACAGCACTGGAATCTCTTTGCAGCATCCCCAATCCAAACAGGTGCGAGGAGTTCTCAATCAACATAATGGACAGCTTGTGAGAAGTTCCCCTGTGTAAATCCCTTACTCATGGAGGGTAAAGATAGATTCTTTGAGAGGGAAAACTTCACTTGTAAAGTAAACTGTAAAGTTAACCATAACAACTATCACCATAAATCATCTTGTATGATCTAACATCCTACTGAGCAGCAAAATAGCTTGAGAGAAAATCTACTTAGAGAATTCATTATTATTGGGAAATTGAGATACTAAAAGGGCTTACTACTGATCAAAGGAATTTGGGAAATATTCACTAGAAATGAACCTTTGTCTTGCATGTTCCGAACTATGAAGAAAATGGGTCTTCTAACATCACGTAGCGTTATTTCTAATCCCTTCTGACATACCATCCTGAATTACATATCATATACTGAAATTAGACAACTTGATGACGAACATCTAAATGGAACATTTTTCATTTTGTAAGCAGATGGAAGGAGAGAACCAGGACGGATACTACTACAGTATGTATCCTGTTGATGAGACTTTGTGGTTGGAGGGTGCGGGAGCTGTGAGATCCACCGTGATTCAAGGGCACGTCTCTTGGCGGTGGTGTTGAGCAGATGGAATTAAGTCTTAGTTGAGGTGATTCAGGATTTAACATAGCAGAGGGAAAGCCTCCAACACCAATGTGGCTATACAAAGCAGTGGAGCCTGCAATCATCGCCTGGAGCTAGTGGAAGTGAACCATCAGTGGTACTCTGCTGAAGATCATCCAAGCTGTACTGCATGTAGAACCGTTCTCTACAGCAGATGAAGTTGTTGATCCCTTGTTGGGATTCAAACCACAGATTTCTCAATCCGAAGACAAACATGCTAACCAATGCGCTACCCAACCCCCTAACCAAGATTTAAGACTTTAGACTAAAGATGATATATATTACGGAATCACAACATGTTAACCAATGTAAAAGACAGATAGGCAATAAGGAAATAACTTATAAGCTACCAGTAACTATATTTGAGCAATTGAAGTGTTTCTGGACTTGATCATTTGATTAGTTATGTTTAATAGTCCCAGTACAACAAGTAATAGCATTTATATTTCACAGGGACCAAGAACAAGTCTCGAAAGATATCTTGGAGAAGCGATTAGAGTGAGAGAAACAAAGAGCTAGGTGTTGACTTGAAAGTGTTTGCTAGGTAAATGTTGGCAAGGAGTAGACGTTCAACAATCTCTGACCACATCGGCTGACCAGCCCTTCAACAATCTCTGACCACTTAGAGTGACCAGTCAAGGTACTGGGATACTTTGAAGATATATCCCTCTAGTAGGTTAACAACAGTGCCCACTGATAAATGTGATAACGTATAGTCTATGTGGGTTGATATGCAAAATGCTGGTCAAATTAATCACCAAATAATCTGACCACCAGAGTGACCGCCTGATGTACTGGGATCACACTCTTGCATGATAATATGCAGAGGGAGGGTTAAATCAAAATGTTGGTCAAATGACCCATAGCTGTGACCACAAGAATACAGCTATGGGTGATACAATACCAGTTTTCTGGGTGATTTGATACAAGAATGTATGGATACTAGCTTTGATGATAATTTTCTGTGCGAACAAAAGTGAAATTGTAAAATTGAGTCAAGTTTGGGTTAAGATTTTTGTTTCACCGTTATATAAATCAAGATAATAGCTTAACAAGCTTCTTCATTCATCCCTTAACCGGAAAATTGATATGAAATGTCACCTATGAAATGTCCTAGATATTTCAGCGTTGGACCCTAATTTTCAGGAAATCCAATTATCCCCTGATGTTGGAAAGCAATTATAGAGGAATGTGTTCACATTTACCACACACAATACACATCAGGCGTGGAATTCAGGACATCAGGAACAGGTGCAATAACGAGATCTCTCAACAGTTGGTGTACCTGTCTCTCCAGGTGAGGTCCAATTTTCCAACAACTCAAGATATTGTAGACTGGCTTAAAAACCAAAACGTACTCTTATATCAAGGTAACGTCGCTTTTTATTACCTGGTTGAAAAAGAAAAATGGTAATAAAACACCTAAGCAGAAATAAAACACTAGTGCATTACCACTAGATGAATGACAACATAACAGTTTATAATGAGACACAATTTAAAGCAAGCAACACTACAATCACCACAATATGAAATAGACCTTCCTTGACTTATAGTAAGGTGAGGTGAGGTGAGTTGGGGCTTAGTGCTGCTTTCAAGAGTATTTCACTTATATCGCGGCTGTTAGTATTACGTACGGCAGGGAGAAAGGCCGCAACGCCATGTGGCTATGCATTAAGGTGAAACCTGCGAGCAACGTCTGTAACTAGCGAACCATGGGTGGTACTACGCTGAAATTCAGTGTAGCATTGCACCGAGACCTTACTGCGTGTAGAACAGTTCTCTACTGCAGACAAAGTTACCGTGCCCCTAACGGGATTCGAATCCCGCACCTCTTGATCCCAAGCCGAATGCGCTAAACACTGCGATATCCCGCCCCCCTTATAGTAAGAGAAATGGCTTCATGCTAAATCCATTTATATTGAATTTCTAATAAGGTGAGATGATTTGGGGTTTAATGCCGCTATTAATATTATTTCACTTATACCATGGCTTCTAGTATTATTGGAGGGAGAAGATCACAATGCTTCTGTAGCTAAGCATTTGGGTGAAACCATCGGCTGGAACTAACAAACCATGAAATTTAGTGCATCCAAATCTTACTGCATGTAGAACATTTCTCTACCAGAGACAAAGTTGCTGAGCCAATGACCCAATTGGAACCCCAGAACTCTTGATCAAAAGCTGAACACTCTAACTGCTGCACTATTCCGCCCCTTGACTTTACAATGAAGCATTTCACCTAACATTACTACAGGTAGTATAATCTATTCTCGGGATTTGAACTCGGACCTCTTGCTTTGATCATGATAGAAACACATAACCCATACCAATGGTGCAATGCACAGCCAGAGCCTGGTATCTCAAAAGTCAACAGACACTGATCTAGTCCATGTAAACACTACCAACAAGAGACAACCAACACAAACAGAGTTTCAAACATACAAGAAACAGTCCCATTAATCAACACAGTTATTTTTGCAGAGTCAGCAAAGTTGCCAATGTAAACACACCTATGTTCTCACCTTCCCCATGCAGGCAGGTAAGAAGATCGTCAAGGTAGCTCATTGGTACTTACGTCTGATAATGCATGGTAAGAGTCTAAATACTATGTAGATTATTTAGTTTAGTCTTCTTGGTTAGTGTTTACAAATTGTAGTTTGAATTACTGACTGGTAGAATCAAAAAAAAAAAAATTTCAAATTGTCAATTCTGAAATTACTAAAATAACTACCTCAATTATAAGTAATGTTTCACAAATCAAACAAATAATCTATCATTTGTAGATTTATCAATAAATGATCAATCATAAAAATCTTGATTGATGAAAATGATAAAATATAATGATTTCCAAATACATTACAAATTCATTCTTGATAGTAGTTTATCAATTAACTATCGATTGATTAAAGGGTGGGTTCAATATTAAATTATACTTTTGAAGGTCAACTCCCAAAACTAGTAATATGTTCCATAAATTTCTGTCGCCAAACACACAACTCACCTTCCTCAATCCTCCCTTGAAAGAAATATTTCCATATTTCAAACACAAACACTGAGAGAGTCAACATTGCTTAAATCACTAATATTGATCCACAAAGAAGAATTGTGACCATTTTCCATTTGAAACAGTGACCATTTTTTTCACATAGAAGAGTGACCATATCTTTTCAATGTTTACTCACACGTGACCATTTTTCACATGTATGAAAGAATGACTTTTTCACATAACACCGTGATTAATTTTTTCACATAATACAGTGACCATTTTTCTTATTCACCAATATTCAGGTAAGAGTATCTTTACACAAATTGAAACCTTTATCCATTTCTTATATCATTTACTGGTATATGCACGTTCCATGTTTCACACAACAAATTCTCCAAAACGGTATAAGAATCTGTACTGAAACATTGCACCCTCCGAATAAAGAGGTCGTCATCAATACAATTGTCCTTAATTAAATCATCCAATGTCAAGAATAATTAAGGATACATATTTTCAGAAAATAGTGTTTTCAATCCCATTTTTACAGTTAAATCAGGGTCTGCATCAAAGACATACTGATATCCAATTCATCTCAAGCCACCATCCATATTTTCAACAAATTTGGTATCCATTGCTATTTTCAAGTCGTGATGTCCATATTTTAAGACAAACTTGCATCAAACAGCAAAATATTTGGGAGTAGAAAGCGGCATCCATTGATTATATCGTGTTCAAAATCCATATATTTACAGAAGCTTGTGGTATATTTACATCTTGTGACCACTGAACCATCTAGGTCACCTTGTCAAAGTCTGCGTAATACGAGCCTACATCTTCTCCAAATCCAAGATTAATGTTTCAATTCTCAGTCTCCGTCTCCTAAAGGTTGTATATGTCACACCTCTATATATCTATTAGTTGTGAAATCTTCATCATAATTGAAGATCTGCAGTCAGAGTCCTAAATCCAGTCCAAATCAACAAATAATATTATTATTTTCATTTTTGATCTTATATCATGTTGGTCACATTTAGGCTGGAATTACAAATTGAATTCAGTCGTAATATCCTTTCCAAATCCATGTATGTTTCATTTTCATTCTGAATCGACATAAATGCCATGAAGGATAATATTTTTCTATATGTCATTCTCAATAAGAGTCTTAAGTCCTGTTCGAATCCACAAATAATATTTTCATTTTCATTGTGAACCTCAAAAAACGTCTCGTCTATTTCTCATCTTGTTATATGTGATATCATCTAAAATGTATTTGTCATGTCCATATCAATGATTCAATCTGTCGGTCTCATTCTGGATCTCCAAAAATGCCATTTCGGTCACATTTCCACTTCTTCTAATCATCTGTGAAATCCACATCAGTTGAAATTGAAGTCATAAGTCCTGCACTTAACCATTGCTTACATCGCCATTCTCATCCCGAAACACAGAACTGTGATATTGGTCGCACACAGTTGAAATCAAATGATCCATGAAATTGACACTTCCAGTGTATGAAATAATGTTGAAGACGAGTCAGTCTGAGTGTAATCATGTCAATCTAAATGGTAGAATTTAAGTAAAACCTTGAAGAGTTACGAGACCAGAACATAAGTTACAAGGTTCTCGTCTGACGGACAGGTTTTATTTCCTACACTGACATTTCCATGGCATGACATTGACATCATTTCACATAAAGGACATGTGCTTTATTCAGAACGTACGCACAATTAGGCATATCTCCACACTACAAGAAACGGTTGGGTCGATCGATGGCGTAATCGTCACTATTTATGTCTGAATCCACCAGTTGCTCATTCCATTGATTTGTTGGGATAGACACATTTTCAGCGATACCAGTGCATTATTTGAGGAGAGTTGTTCAACTATTTACACTTTCAGCACAAATCAAGTGATCCATCGAAACACCATAGTCAGAAGCCACCATTTGTACATGGGTCATCTCAAACTGCTGTATCCATATGTAATTGAATACCTTGGAATAAGCACATGCTGTTGTTTGATAGATGATTATTTTGAACTTTTTCCTTGTTTAATATCAGTGAACATGGCAACCATCGAAACATCACCATTTGTGAAACTTATTTCTAAATGTTATTGATGTACCTTGGAATCAGCACATTTTTTATAGGTGTCAACAAATGCGATTGATCGATAAATGATATTTTGTGTTTTTCCACGTTTATTATCAGTAAATACAGGAAGTTAATTCAAACTGCATTTCCTCAGGTACTACTTCCTTTTTCGTTGATTAGTTTGAAATCGACACTTTCACCTTTGGTTACATAATATTCTTCAAAATATAGTCCTTCTAAATTATTTCCTCGTCGGGTCACTTCAGGATATTTCCACATTTATCACTGATGGCATCACTCAAGGTCATTTTGAACTTCAATTTCCACATGTGAATATCTTCCTGACAGCTGTCGTCCATATCGAAATGCACATCAACAATTACAGCGCTGATACTGAGTTAAATCGATTTGAAGAGACACAAAATTGACAGAATCTGATTATTCCAGTTTTGTTCATTCTGTCGAAGATAAAGGTTCAAAGTAAATTCAAGTCATGTTAAGGCTGTTATCAATTTTGCTGCCAGTAAGCGGATGTTCAATGGAGATATTTGTGCTTGACTTTCCGTACGGGATAAATCCATAACATGAACATTTAATGCTCTGATTTTGATCATAAACCAATACTTTTGACGTTTATAACCTTAAAATTAATTTCGTAAAATGTTAAAATAGCAATCCATTTTCATTTACATCACATTTAATCCAGTTCACATTTAATCCAGGAATTAATTTTGAAAGACTGAATAAAAGTTCCAAATTGACAGATCAGATTTCTTTCTTCAATCCAGGATATTTACGTAATTACACATGATTTTGAGAGAACATGTTGGAAAATGTCACAGCTGAAAATTTCACCTTTTTGTCCACCAAAAACAATCGTAAATCCTGACTTTCAGCTTCCTGGCCACATGTTGCACAACATATATGACCTGAAAGTTCTTATTTCAACCCCAAATCACCAACAGATTGACACTTGGTGGTGAAACAGGGAGTTCATAGCAACTGGTTTGAAACTCACATCGACTTTGAGAAATGACATTACGTTGGAACGTTTAGAGTTTATATGGAGAAGCTTGTGCGAAAAGTCACGTATGTTTCATTAACGTCACGTACATTTCATTAGTGACACATTTCACAACTGTTATTCAGTGATAATGAGACCAAGTCTGTGATAGATTTCATCAGGTGTTGGTTTGTATACAAATGCATAGGGGCAAACTGATAAGGGGATGCATGTATTGTAATATATACCACTCGTTAGTGGCTTGAATGTGATCAGAAGCATGGCAAGGGTAAAATCTAAACATATTGTTTGTTGACAAAGTGGTCTAGATGTCTGATACGTCCAATATGAGTGAGAGAACAGTTAAATAGATAGTTCTAAGGTCATTATGTTTGAATACTCCAAACAAATATTGAAATATATAATGCAAATAAAATTCAATCTTTTACCCAAATATAGACAGACACAATAGGAAAATATCATCTATGAAGTTAAATTGCACACTCAAAATGTGCACATTTTGTAAAATATATACTTAAATTTCCCAATATCAATGCATTACTTGTAGTTCTCAACTAGTAGCATATACAACGTTTTGGTCAACTAAAGTCAAAACATTGTTCAAACTAGCAAAATAAATCTACATGATCAAACTATCTTTATATATGACTAACCCTTCAGATCCACTCAATTCTCAAAGGAAAAACAAAGCCTATTTTCAATGAGCTAAGGGGTATCCATACTATCCAACCCATGATAATGTGTGACATGTTATTCTTACATTGTCAACCCCTCATTCCTGACCGCCCCATGCAGAATTAAGATGACAGCCCCATAATCTCTCTATTCACTTAATGGCGGTGAATCACAGCGCTGGATGTGATTTAGATTTACATTGTCATCCTATTATCAATGTGTGACAATGACCGTGCCAAATATTTCAACCTTGAGCTCTTTTCCTCATTATTACCTAGAGATAAACATACTGCCTGCATGGGTATATTCACAGTAGATCGACACAATTACCTGCCAATAGTGACAGATATAGTCAGGACAACCTTGCAGAATTTTTCGATTTTGTTAAATATAATTTGTTTAAAGAGCAAAAAAAAAGGATTGCCTTCCAGTCGATTCCAATTTGTTATTGTACTGAATCATTTCATAACATATTTAAGATTTTCAAAATTATCAGATGAAATAAAAAGTTTTAAAAATTTTTTTCAAGGGACAAAGAGCAAACAGTAACAACAGGTTCATGACCTATAACCTTTTAAAGGCGCTGTAGCACCTAATGAACTCTCTTTATTGATTGAGGAGTATTGTCTAGCCATTGGTAACACTTATTTACCTTTTCGTATGATCACTTTATTTCAGTAAGAACGGCGTGCTACAGAACCTTTAAAGGCACAGCACTATGTGAAATGTTTATTTCCAGCGGGTCATCCTATCATTACCAATCAGGTGACAATGACCGAGTCAAAATGGCAGCCTCATACTCTCTCCCTTCCTCTCTTTATCGGGACAAGAGACGGCAGATATTTACGAGATAATGACGGTGTAAGGTCAGGCTGGAAGCACTGGACAATGACAGAGATCAACTGCATGTGTGGCAGAGATCAGGAGGTCCTGCTGGGAGTTATCCCCCTTGTTAGCACCCATTGTCAAGGATACAGTGACACTGATCTACACCCGGACATTTGCTTCACTCGGTTGACCCTATTGTCATCTGTGATCACTGACATTTCATGCCAGGAAACTTGATTGTGTATATACAGTCTAGATGTTGTGTTCAGCAAGTGAATTTGTCTACCCATTGTTCAATAGTCTAATGTCACTTCATGCCAGAGATGCTTTTTTGTGTATACATGTCATCATACAGTCTAGATGTTGTGTTTAGCAAGTGAAATTATCAGAACCTTTCTATTAAAAGGCCAATGATGATCAGTCGTTCCCTGTCAAGGTGAATATCTTGCATACATGTACGTGTGTCATTATAGTCAAGTTTTTGTTTTAGCGAGTGTAAAAACAAAACCATTTGATCCATTTTGGGGGCTGGCACTTGAAATCCACTGTCGTCATCATAAAGCGTTTTTATTATCTTCAACAAGGTTTTTATCAACAACATCATCATATTATTCACCATTATAATCATGATCTTATCATCATCATGATCTGTAACCATGACAATCATCCTCATCAAATATTTTCATCAACAGCAAAATTATCATCATTATTTTTTATAAAATTATTTTATATTATAATCATTACATTACATTATATTACATAATAATTGTTTGATATATTTATTATCATCATCCAAATTAATAAACATCAGTTGTAGCAGCATCAATCAATCACCATTATCAATCAATTATGACATCCTATGTACCTCATGACCTTATTCTCATACTTTTGCAAGTTGACTTTTAAAGAAGATCAAATTCTACCACCTAGACCTATCAACTCACTTCCATCCCTGGGGGCAACTCCACCTAATGAGGAGTGATTTCACCTTATAATGGCAGACTCTTCCAAATTTGACACATGACAAGTTGGCACCATCATTATGAGGGCAATCTTTTCAAACTTGTTCTAAAATTATCAGGTAGATTTTTCCTTGAAAAGAAAGTACCCCTATTATCTGTAATATTACGGAATAGGGTTTTTGAATTTTTTTTAGGTTGCCTCAACTAAAAGGGACAACAATAAACACATGACAAAATGAATTCATACAGCAAATCTGATACGGTTATTGCATCAACTCGAGTGGAAGTCATCTCGTTAACGCTACTAACGAGTCACATTTCCAACTCATTCGCCTTCTACTCGGTTACTAGGTGCCTTCAGATGCATGGTCCTGAGGCAACGGTTGCTTTATAGTCAAGATTATTAACTAATTATTATGAAACTTAAGTTGAGGCAATTTGTGATTTACAACCATTTCCATAAGTATTTTACTTCTATCATGGCAGGAAACTTCATTGTAGATCAAAGCAATAAAAAAATGCTTGAACTGGAACAAGCAAACCATAGGTATATACTACACAAAACAACTGCATGACTCTACAGCATATAGTAAACCTAATGGTGGGATCTAAACCCATGAGCTGTAATCCAAAGAAGGAGACACTAACCACTGTGCTATCCAGAAAGACTGGTGATAGAAAAGCCATTATAAAGATCACATATGATTCAGTATGAGTGAGTGACTTATTGTTTATAACGCCATAACCACAGTATCACAGCCATATTAGCGGCGAGATTCACTTTGAGACTTCCATTAATTGAATGTTACAAAAGATACAAGCTTTAAATGAAGTGAAAGTATGTTTTAAGAAAAAACAAGTAGTTGTCACTAAGGTGACATGATCCCCGCCGCAAATTAATACTTCGAAATTGAAAAATAATGTCATCATAATCTAATCAGCCCGTCGTATTCCCTAGGAAGTGCTTTGTATAAGATATGATGGAATTCCGGTGAATGGTTCTTGAGATATCCCGCTGACAAGCTTTACATGTACATTAACATGTAGAAAAATCCAAAGTTCCACTGTGACCTTGAAAATAATGTCAAGGTCACCAAAATCTAATCAGCTCGTTGTCTTTCCTTGGAAAAGCTATGTGTGAGATATGAAGAGAATCCAGCGAATGGTTCTTGTGATATCCTGCTGACAAGGATAAAATGACAGTCTCGTTGCGACCTTGAAATGAAGGTCAAGGTCACCAACCTCTGTAGGAACATAATTCTCCCTATGATGAACCCATATGCAAAATATGAAAAGAATACAGTGAATAGTATTTGAGTTATTGCATTTCGTATGAACGGTACGGAAGGACCGACGGAGCCGAATAATATATTCCCCACTTTGCACTAAATGCGCGGTAGGGGATGACAATCTATATAAATGTAAAATATGTTTATTAGTTGAAGCAATGCAGAAGCTAAGGATATAACCAATCATTTCCAGCAACGCTGTGTGACCCCTATGCAATATAAGCCATCTATTTGTACTTGCAAACTCGCAATCTTACACCAAATATAACAGAATTGTGTTAATCCGAGCTAAATTGTGAATTCCAATAAGACAGAAAGCAGGTTGTCTTGACAGGAAATAAATAGGTCACGTGACTGCAACGGGGTCAGACAGGAAGTGAAAGAATCCCCTACACGTTCACCTTAAGAAACAGGAAGTGAGGGAATGTATTTTTCACACCCACGCCCATGTCGAAGAAATCATAACATGTAGGTGGTTTCAGTTTTACTCTTCATCAGGCGGGATCCATCAATTAACATCGCACCTTGTTTATTTCAAAGTTCTTTAATTTATTAAATTTGTTTATAATGCAATTTTGACCCAGGTATACTTACTGTAATGCATAGTTACAGTGTAAAGACTTTTTCTATGCAACAATACTAGCAGTCATAATGTAAAATGAAAATGTTGTTTAACTACCGGTAACCCAATTCCTCAATGAAAACGATTCCTCAAGTTTATCTTAACTGTTTTTAAAATGTATTCTTTAAAATATTAAAGGGACACTGTGTCGAGGTTAAAAATGAGTCCCATCTTTATCTCACTAAGCTGATTAGAGTGTCTGCTAACGAGTTACGCTTCACTTCACTGTCCACATGCAGTAGTTTGTATTACCGGTACCAATTACGTCAATTGTCTGAAATTTGGTGTCTGTGACTTGTTAGCAGACATGAAAATTAGCATAGGTAGATACACATGATCTGATTTTTATTGTCGACGCAGTGTCCCTTTAAACAATCTTTAATAAAACACACTGATATATGACATGTTGAAAATATCCTTACTATACACAAGAAAAATCTAAATGTCAAAATAAATACCAAATGAAGTATCTTATATCAAATAAATATTTACATAAGCCATTAATACCATCTCAATATGAAATCCATCTTTAGTAATGTCTTATATCTTGTATAATATATACATGAGATACATTTTGTCAATATAAATTACAAATTGCATATCATATTACTAATAAATACACACATAAAGAATGAACCACACCTGACAGATATCCATACGACACTGCATTCACCAGACCAGGTGATCTGATAGCACACCTGAGTGCCTACCTGGTTCATCTCGTTAACTTGGACAGGTAAATCATTTTTTTTGTTATCTCATTTCTGTTAAATATACATACTTGAACGCATCTGACTGATAAAAAAACAAATTTGAATGAAAGATACCTTATGTTGTATCTTATTTCTTTAAAGTTGGACAAGTTTGTTTCATATAATCCTGAACAATCAAAATAAATCTTCATGAAATGTTAAAAAAGTCTATCATTTGTTGTGTCTTATTTTCCGACGAACACACACATGAAACACTTAGATGGAATTAAAGGACATGATGCATTCACCCCACCAGGTGATCTGATAGCATACCTCAGTTTCTACCTGTTTCATCTCGTTAACACAGACAGGTAACCCACTGTTACACCTGTAACCTACACCTCTCATTGGCTATGGGAGGGTCGAAGAGCTAAGTCTGTCTCAATGTCTAAAATATGTGAGGATTCTTGACTATGACTCAATTGAAGTCAAACAGCTCAATTTGAGTGAGGAAACCACCATAATTTCATCTCACTTGTGAAAGATACCTCCCAACAAAATTTCAGCTAGCTTAGCAGTTCTGCCAGAGCTAATGCCTGCCACAGCCATATTAGAGGAGGCAGGCATTATCCCTATGTACAAACTTCGACCTTAGGTGCAAAGTGCTCCACCGCCCACTCTCAGCTTTGGGAGTGTAGTGGTTCTTGAAGAGAAGTGGAAAATGTGAAAAGTTTATGGATGACAGTTAACAGACACTATAAATTTTATTTTGTTTTCACAAGAAAAGTAGACAGGTCCCTGAAGCGACTTTAATATTTATTAGTACAAAAATAGCATAGCATATACCATTTTTATTTAAAGTTAAAAAGTTAAAAATGATATATTGAGATATTTTAAATTCACAAATTGTTGGCTTCAAAACGGAAAGTGCTTAGAAAACTTATTTCAAGAACCAAGGTTGGTAATTGAAAATATTCCATTTGATGACTAGGATTATAAGCAATACAGAACTTAAAAAGACATGGTTAGTTTAAATCAGACATAATGCTTGTAATTCTATCAGCATCACTTAACGGAAGTTTTTCAATTAAACTTCCCCTTTAGAAGTTTGTCCGTTAATTCGTTACCATGGAAACTGTAAGTGTTGAAATACCTTCCACTGACAGAAAATGCCATGAACATTTACAAGGTAAGTTGTTGGAACAACACTTCTAATTAATTTTATGAGAATATTTCTTGAACACTATGAAACTTCTGCCAATGTATGTTGTTCTAGTTAATACACAATAACTGCTGACAGAACATACAGGATTCTTTAAAGAAATCATTTTGCAAGTTTTAATCTAATTATCAGCACAAGTTGTCCTAAAACTAAAATCTTAATTGTTTCCATTTTTGAAATAAACAATCCTATTGTCGAGTCTGAAATACACTATCATACTGTTAAATCTGAAATATACAATCCTGTCGTTAAATCTAAGATACACTATCATATTGTCAAGTCTGAAATATACAATCCTAGCTGTTGTCAAGTCTGAAAATTAAACAACTTTGGAATTAAATGTACTATCTTGTCAGTTATGAAAAACGCAATGGGTTCATAAAGTCTGGACTTAAAATTAAATTCTACTTTTTCAGTTTATATGCTAGACATTTGAAGTCATGTATCCAATATCATAAAATTAATTATTTTTCCCAAAGGTCATGTCCCAATCTTCTGTTGAGGATTTCTTTCTCTTGCAAAATAATCAACAGAGACTAATATAGCAAAGATTATTGACAACATGTTTTGATTATTTCATCCGTCCGAGTTCGAGATTAGTTCGCTGTCAACAGCAGTCTCAATATCCGATCGGTTCTCTCTGGGCATGACAAGGAGTCAAGGTCAACTCGAGAGACAAACTTCATCAAGATCGGGGAATCTTGAGTATGTGTACTCTTAGTATGACTGAGGGCAAGTTTTGGGGACATGAAATACAGAAACTTATGCAAAATAATATCCTGAGTAATATCGTTCCAATGGACTGTGCTTTAATTACATTATTTTATTTTCATGCAGAAAAGAGAAATAAACCGTTGCATTGCCTTTCAAAAAGGGTTGATATAAAAAAAAGTTCTATATAAATGGCAATTGTCCTTAAAAAAATTTTTTTTAATTGTTTGTCCAAGGATCAGGGGGAAATTGAAATATTTGATTTATGGAATAAGAAATCATTTCACTCATAATTTTTTAGAATACAATAACTACTTGACCTGCCAAATGGCCTCAAGATATTATTAAATTGTTCTCAAACTTATTCATTTTGGCTTTAAAATATTTTCATTCTCTCAGCTCAAGAAATCTATTCTTGTCAAGATCGACAACTACAAATTGTTAGCCCGATCTGTGATTTCCTCAAATTGACCTTCCAAATTACTATTGATGAAGCATCGTCCACATGCTGGACGGCGCTTGCTGCAATCAATGCTGGTAACATGTACATCACGACATTGGTCAGCGTCAAGGCAATTGATTTGATTGGTTAGTTCGAGTGGTCACGAACGTGCTGAAACTTTGATTTTATTATTTATTCTACTAATAAGTGTTTGCACTGTCCATGCCGTGCCAAGACTGATCTGCACATTTTGTTGGATAGACATTTGGGAGAATATCTTTGAACTTTCAGAATAACTCGAAGGACCAATTTACACAAAGCTCACTTATACTAAGGATGACCTTAGCCTAAATGAGCTTCTAGCGACTGGGCCATATTCTCTTTGTTACACTTGTTTCACTAAGCTGTTATACACAGCTTTTTGTACACAGTTCTTGCATAAAGAGGTGGAACTTGTCCATGGGGTTATTTGAGGAGGTTGATCCAGGCGGTTCATACAGATCCACTGAAGGATAACGACAGAAACCTGTGAATATTAGTTAGTCAAACGAAAGAACAACCAGAGGGCTACATCTTCATGTAACGTTTCGTCACAAGTGAGGGTGGCTTAATCAGCCAAAAATTTGGCAGAGAGATACAGCTAAAGTACTAAAATATGGTGGCCTTTTGGTGAAGAACAAAAAGGCAGTATCCACTGAACGTAAGAACAACGAGAGGGCGACATCTTCAAGGGATATGTTTTAATGTATATTAAATGTACCATGTTTGTTGAAGATGTCGCACTCTCGTTGTTTGGTGGATACACCTCCTTTCTTCTCTACAGTTCTTGCATGAAATCCAGAAACAGTCCCAATATTTCAAGTTGAAATAAAGTTATTCTGAACAGCTTAGAAGGACATAATTGCATCTCTTAGATTAAATTACACTTGTGTCGTCATCCTATTGTCAATTCACTCCATTATTTTTCAGTAATGGACACTTACACATCACATCATATTTTAAGCGGAAATTTAATTTCTTTAATTATTTAAAGTAATTTTTATAAAAGAACATTACTTTGAGTGTAATTTAAGTAGGTTAATGACCTCATAACTCTCCATTCCTTTTGATCTTGGTTCCATTATGTTCAAGGAATGGAGAGTTACTCGGACATTCACCTTTACATATTGTCTCCAGAAAAAAAACATCAGTGGTACTGCTCCTTTAAAACACGGATAACATAGGAAGACTTTCTATTGGTCTCATTCAAAGCACTACACGTTGCAAATATTTGTTACCTTTATCTGTATAATTATTGTTACCCACTCGAAAGGGAGTTTCTATTTGCAATTAATTGATCTGTTTTTCAGCAACAAGTTCTGAATAAACATAATTATACTCTGCTAAATACTGATGGATTGTTTAATGATATTTTCCAGTAGCAATTATTTCACATTATTCCAAAACATTCTGATAATAGCATTTACAGATAAAAACTATCATTTATTCAATTATTCACAGCAACACTGCCATATCTAATTATTATTGATTGCAACAAACAACTTTCACAACACTGACATCAACAGTTTCCAAATATTTGAATTCTATGCTCATAATAAATAACTTGGATAATTCAACTTTCCATTTTTTTCAAACAGTCAAATCATCGTTAATTCTAAATGCTAGACCCTTACTATTGAGATTTCCAAATTTTGTCTTGGTGACTCTGTAATTTAAATCATGGCAGTGGTATTCCTACAATGAAGAAACCCTCAACACTCAAAGATATATCCAAATGTTCAAAAGTGAATGATTTATATTTTGAACACCACAATGCAATAGACTGGTACAAAGAAGCTGTTCAGGCCATGATATAAAAATATTCTTTGAATAATCTACATTTCCAAATGACCAAAAGGATCAAAGATTGATGGGACTCATTTGAAGATAAAACGACTTTAGGCCAAGATTTATAAGTCAGCCCTATACATTTTGCTATCTTAACTACAGGGGTTTAGCCAGGACTGTTGTGCCGGAGGGTCAAGATTAACCCAGTGATCAATAACTGACCTAGATGCTGTGTTTGCCAAGTTTTTATAAATCAATACATTTAGGGGTCAGCCTTGCGGGTCGAACCTTCCAACAAGTAGTTGTGTTTTAAATGTCCAGTTTCATCATATAAATTAATGGGAGAAAGCATTTTACTAGGATTTCAAATTGAACAAATATTTAAGGGGTTCAGTACTTTTTAGAAATCCTTTCACAGAGCAACCTTTACTCTGGTTGACCTTAAATCCCATTTCTAACAAGGCACTAAGGCTATGACCAGATAACTTACTATCACCTTAGTGCTTTGTGAAAGGAGCCCAATCACTGTGGTTTGAAGCTTTAGATAGTAGTTCTGGCTTACAAATTTTGGAACATATTTCAGGATTGTATCTTTTTGAAGTTCATGGTCATTGTTTCTGGAATTTTTCATTTGAATGCATGGATGTTTCAAGGGTTTTTCTATGTTTCAATTTGCATTGTTACAATGATGAAAGAATGTCCAAATGGTGTTTTTGAGTTCCATTTTTTAAAAATGATTCCATTTCATTTTGTGTTCTCCACTTTCAAATTGAAAAATGAAAATCATTACTAAATGAAACATAAAAATACTTCAACAATTTGTTCATTTGACAAATAGTTTAACCTTCACTTGGACCCCCATAAAGCCCAATAAATATAATTTACAGCCATCATATTCAACTCATAACAGTATGATTTCCATAATCAAACCATTACAGTCAATATTGAAGTAGAGCCTATTGACATAACTCAATTTCATAGCAAATAACAATCCATTTGGTTTATTGAGGCTTCATCAATACAGTTCTATAGCATAAATGGTCAGCATCAACGCTAAATAAACTACTGCCAACAGCCAACAGCTCGTTCTGTTTAATGAAGTTATGAAGGTTGCTAGAAGCTGACTCGCAAACATTTACAGAACAATGCAATCATATGACCAATAAAAGGCAGAATATTTGAATAAAAGGATGATATATTCATGAAATTTTATCCCTCAAACTGGAAATTTGTCTTGATAAAATTTACCTATCTCATCAGTAGAGTACTGATAGGGAAAAACTTGAGTAAATACAGTTATTAAATACTTTATAGATGAGTGTTTGATTAGAAAAAGACGCTTAGATTCCTGGAAGTCTTTGGGTATCATAGATTACCTTCACAAGAATAAGGAACTTTCAAGATAAGAACAAAAGACATCAATACATATCAATTCACAGTTACTTTAAACATCAAAGAATTCAGATTAATGTACAGAAGATAGTATCTGATACTTGAGATAGAAGGAAGACATAAGCAAAAGGTCAAATAGTGACAGACAGAAGTTTATAACTTAACTTCTTACAGGAATTCTTAACACAGAACCATTGAAGACAAGAAACCGAACCATTGGCGTTGCACTTCCTGGAAGTCTTTGACTAACAGAGACGACCTTCACAAGTATATAGGATCCTATCAAGATCACTGACACTGAAGTCCAAATCTAGAGAAAGTAATAACATCCTATATATGCAGGAATGTCACATATCAAAGACCATGAATATCAAAAGCAATACAGACACGATCGTAACCTTTGAGTAATAATATCGCATGACAAGAAGAGGGATTCAAGTTTCTGATAAAATTCAAACGCTACTGTCAATCTCAAATGAATATGTCTGTGTTATCAGAACCACTTTTCAATTACATATGTTTTGATATTGACTACCCTGTAGTCCTTTGAAAATTGACATGAAAATGCAAGTTCATCTCAACACAAATGTTTTGAAAATATTTCATTTCATCATATATATTGACTATCCTGTGGACCTATCAACATTGACATGAAAATGTAAGTTCATCTCAACACAAATGTTTATTCATTAAGTAAAATGATTTAAAAAGAAACCAAACTATCATGGAACGTTGTATAGCACGTTAATCATTTTCCTGGAATCACCTCTCATAAGGTTCTTCTTCCCCGAATTACCTGTCATGAGATCTTTCTTTTAAAGCAAAGTAAGACATGGTAGTTTTCTTCTGAATGTAAGAACAGCTGGAAACTTTTACAATGACCTGTATAAAACCTACAAACCAATTCTTATCACAAATCTAATCACAAGAAAAATGCCAACATTAATACTTTAAATGATAAATACCCTGATCCACACTAATTCCCAAGCAATCCCAACCCCCCAATTAGATTTGCCTTCTCCAGGGGTTGATCTGTGGTCGAGGACACTAAAAACAGTTGATGTAGCACCACATAATTTGATTCAGAAGTGATAGCAAGGGCTACTTCGCTAGGATAGCTGACGACAAAACAACAGGATTCATGTCGAGGGGTTGTAAGTTCACTGTGAGACTTCCTTGTTTTGAGGAAGAAATCATGGCTTCTGGCATTCTTTGAAAACTGGTCAACTGTCCACTCCTGAAGGCAGTGTAACAATGGGGTATTCAGGGGCTGTCAGCTTCAATGGGGGAATTAATTGACTTATTGCGATCAAGTCTCTGATGATTTTGGTTCGGTCAAGGGGATTTCTGGACAATTTCTTGATCCTCAGTCACTCACAGTCAGTATCCCTGGTTAGCAAGCCAAATTTGTTTCCATTCAGTACAGTTAGGCTAGCCATGGTCAATGTCACTGGTTAGAAAAGATTTCAAATAAGTGAATTGAGTTCATCTGACTAGGGGGTGGTATAGTGGAGTGGTTAATGCGTTCAGCTTCAGATCAAGAGGTCCGTGGTTTGAATGCCACCAGGGACACGGCAAATTTTGTCTGCAGTAGAGAACTGTTCTACACTCAGTAAGGTTTTGGTGCAATGCTACACTGAATTTCAGTGCAGTACCAGCCGTTGCTTGCAGGTTTCACAACAATGCATAGCCACATGGTGTTGCAGGCTTTCTCTGTGCAATTTTACAAGTAGCTGTGATACAAGTGAAATAATCTTGATAGCAGTGTTAAACCCCAAATCACTTCCCATCTCGCCTCATCTGACAAGAATTGTTTTTAAAACGAGAACTTCTATAACTATGAAAATTGGTCACCAAACTGTTATCTTGCAAACTATTTCACTCGTTTGACGGAGAGATATTTAGAATGTCAGATCTTCTTAAATCAGGAGACCTCTGTTAAACTTCTTTATAACAATGAATGTGACCTTTAATTTTAAGGAATAACTGGCGCTTTATACTCTAGTGGAAATAAAAATAGATAATCTATTGATATATATATGAAAACTCATACTCCGTACTTATTGTTAATCCAGAGCTTATTTCTTGAACACATGCTTTACCTAGTCTAACTACTAATGTATTCATAAAATATCCCCATTCAATTAAATATTGAAAAGAAGAGTATGACATGCTCAGACATTTCAGAATAAATACCTTTTTCAGAGTCTAATTGTTAGACTATTTCTTTAACTCTAAACCCTTTTGGAGGTTGGGAATTATTAGACGTCGAGACTAGGCACGATACAATATGCTTTGTGAAAGAAAAAAAAGATCAAGGCATTAGAATTTTACAGATACATTGCATGTGAGAATATTTACGACTTGCACCATGCAATAATCTCATATATTTCCAGCTTTCATTATGTTTACGACAAGCCAACACGATTCAGGCATGATGGTTAATTCATCCAACTTTTGAAATATATTTTTATATAAGTTTTGTAATGCTTTTTTTTTCATATTTCATTCTTAAGAAAATAACAAAAGTATATCCATGTCTTAATGTCATTTGGTCCCTAATACAATATTGCCAAAAAAGATATGTTTCATTAATTAAATTTCAAATAAGACAAAAATAGAATTAGTTCCAAAATGAAAGCGACATTTTAACTCTTGCGACATTTTAACTCTTGCCACAGGCAATACGTGTCCAAAATCTGTGACCAACTTCACATGCATCGCCTTTAGCAATGTTCGAGTCATTAAAAATATTCTTAACGTCTTTTAAATCTTTTTATAGAAATTTCATAAATCTCCTTGAACTTTAGACGTTAATGCTTAGGTTATGACAATTGTGAAGAGGTTGTTAGAATTTTAAAATCAAAGCAATAAATCATTGCAGTCCAGAGTGAATGCATACCATAATATTAATACAAACAGGTTATCAAAGTAATTCATCAATCTTTTAAAACAAATTTTATTTAAGGCAGCGGTTTCCGTAAAGATGTGTAGTAGAAATTAGTTCTATAAGCAAATAAACAAAATTCACTTTTGAAGAACAGAATGACAGAATAAATTTTAAAAGACAAGCAAGATTTTTTAGAAACATTGAGTATGTTCACAATAAAGTCATTGTTATCCTAAGCATCTTGATTTTGTTATTTATTCCACTTCTAAATGCCCTTTAAATACATTGACAAAGATTGAATGTTAACGGTTTTGTTAAAGGACCTTTTTTCAGTTAACTTATAGTTGCACAATATCCTTGAACTTTGATATTCAGGTGCAGTTATCTTATAATAACAATATTTTTTCTTTTCATTTATAAATGTGAAAGGTTTTGTTGAAAGGCTGACATTTAAGCCATACTTCTCATACAGTTCAGTCATAATATTTCTGACATTTCATTGACAATTACAGTATTTGTAGAATGATATTTCAATCCTAAACTCAAAGAGAGATCGTGATAGATAATAAACTTTTGAATACAGAATGACTGAATAAAATGTCCAATATTTTAAAGTGAAATTAAGTTGAGTTTAAAGGGCAGAAAATGTTTTTGAGTTTTCAAGAGTATTTATTGATTCATTCAGTACTTAGCCAGGCCAGTATCGTTGAATGAAGAAAGTATGAAATACCATATTTTGCTTATATAACAACAGCTAGTATTATTGCATGGAGAAAGGCTGCAACACCATTTTGGCTATGCATCGTGATCAAACCTAACAGCATTGGAACTAGTGAATATAAGAGATACTGCATTAGATTTTAATGAATTATTGTATCCAAACCTTTTATGCACATACCGGTACACAACTGTTCTCGTAGTCTGTCATTCTGGTCCTTTAATCCTTGAAATATTTAGAGCCTAAGAATAGAATTCTTAAGTTTGATTGTAGCCCATGTGTTAAGACTATTTAAGGAGTCTATAAGCATATGAACAGTTCAAGAATTGAGGCCTCGATCCCTGATTGTTAAAAGCCTATGCAAGTCTACAACAAGGCTACAGAGCTCAATTCAGAGGCTCCTTTCTATTTTATCTTAATTTTTATAAATATGAAATTTTACCAAAATTCATTTCAGAGATTAAATGTTACTAAAGTTTTCTAGAGTAGCAATATTGCACGGGATTCAAACCCTGGACCTCTTGACCCGAACGCACTTACCACTGCATATCCTGCCCCTCCTGTATTTGAACGTAAAAGGTTAATTATGTTGAAAGACTGACATTTAACAATCACTTCTCAGATAGAGCACTCATGATATTTCTGACCTTTATTGATGATGCAGCAAATTTTTCTAAATGATCTTTGATGCCGTTTACATCCGTAATAGTATGTTTTAAAGTTGATTCATACCAATTTACCAATAATATGAGAGAACATCATATGATAATAACATATTTGTTCTGAAACATTTGAATCATGAATAGGCATACGATTATTTAGTTCTCCGAGGTGAGGTCAGTTCGGGTTTAACGCCGCTTTCAAGAGTATTTCACTTATATCGCGGCTGCTAGTATTATGGCAGGGAGAAAGCCCACAACGCCACGTGGCTATGCTTTTGCATTGAAACCTGCGAGCATCGGCTAGAACTAGCGAACCATGGGTTGTACTACACTGAAATTCAGTGTAGTTAGTTCTCCGAAACTGATAATTTTCGAGAGATACCATTATAGCATGCCAGGATGCCATAAACTACCACCGAAAACCTCTTTCCACAGCTCGCTGATCTCTATAACTGATAAACAGTCTTTATAGTTCTATCAATACTGGTTCGCTGATGGTGATCAATATAATTGATAACGGGTCATTATTTCTGATTTATCAGAAGCAGTCAATCGTCCAGATCTCCGTAACTGCCCACCGGTCAGGGATACTGATATGTCGATATCATAAATAGTTCCAGATCATTCGATATGACCTGTTCCCAATGGTCAAATTGCCTGTAATTGTGTCCACTGATCCTTCAGATGGTCAAGGTCGAGCAGTCAGAGTGAAAATATATCTGACCACTCCAATTTCGGACAACACTGACCACTAATCAAGAGAGGGTGAAGGAGGGGAGTTGGGTAACAGAATGGAGGACAAAGAGGCAAAAGATTATCTTCATCTGAAATCGACATGTGGCAGGCTGTTGATGGATTGTAAGGGTGTCAGAGTGGGATCTAAATATGGCTGTCGTGAAAGGGACAAAATCAGCAATATTTAGGTGGAGTATTGTTCCTAGGTGACCATTTGAGGGTTTAATTTTTTCCAATTCTACACACAAGGAACACTTGCACCCCCAATGCAATGGTAAAAGTATTCAACTTCTCAAAACTGTCAAGCCCAAAGGTCGAGCGAATTTTCCAAATGACACACAAGGAACCCTTTGCAATTGTTATGTACAGTCATGCCGCGATAATCCGGCCACCGATAATCCGAATCTCGCAGTTTCCGAACGGTAGGAAGATGTAACCAATTAATCTCTTTAGTAGTCCTCAGTACTCAGTAATCCGAACATTTCACTATCCGAACGTTTTTGATGAAAAACGGAAGCGTTCGGATTATCGAGGCCTGACTGTATACAGAAAATTTCCCTAGGACCCCCTCTAGGAACAACACAGTACGTGTATATAAAGATGATAATAGAATCCAGAAACAAAATAGTGAACTGCATTTACAGTATGAACAAAATCAACCATGTTTAGAGAAATAATAAAATTTGTCATAAATTAAGTCTCAATAGAGGGGGCATTAAAAAAATTAAGATTTTCTAAATGGGTAATGTGAGGAAATGACAAGTCTCAATATCTAATTAAGCACCTGTTTCCTGCCTGCCACCTGTAACCTCCCTGACAGTTATTCGTGTCAAGTGGTTCCTAGTCAGTGTAAACATAGATCAAAATCTAAAAGTAAACATAGATCAAAATCTAAAAGTAGAGCACAAATAAAAATCATAAATTTTATTTACTCTTCAAAGTTTTTTTTTATCGGCCGAGTGACATATTTCAATTTTATATGAGCCCCTTGAAAAGATAAGATTAAAACTAATACACAAACCATAAAGATAAGAAGGTCAACACAACTCGCACTATTTGAAATATGGGAGGTATTACCAGGTATGCAATGATCTTGATAGAAATAGTGATGCCTGACCTCTCTCAAACATACTTGAAGTATGTGAAGTATTAGTAGGAATGTAAACAAATAAATAGCAACATTTTTTCCCAAAGCAATCCATGAATAATTATAAAAATATTACAACGGTCCTATACAACGTTTTACGCCAGAGCCCTGCAGGGATTATGGATCAGCGGATTTATTGAAATAAACGTCAATTTTCCCATCAGGTAACTTGTAGACATTGTGAGTGTGACGCTATAGACTTGCTTATAACCCTATGCACCATATTTCCTCTAAAATCATGAAGATTTTTTTAAATAAACATCAATTTTCCCATCAGGTAACATGTAGACATATTGTGAGTGTGACGCTATAGACTTAATTATAACTCTATGCACGATATTTCCTCTAAAATCATGAAGATTTATTGAAATAAACGTCAATTTTCCCATCAGGTAACTTGTAGACATTGTGAGTGTGACGCTATAGACTTGCTTATAACCCTATGCACCATATTTCCTCTAAAATCATGAAGATTTTTTTAAATAAACATCAATTTTCCCATCAGGTAACATGTAGACATATTGTGAGTGTGACGCTATAGACTTAATTATAACTCTATGCACGATATTTCCTCTAAAATCATGAAGATTTATTGAAATAAACGTCAATTTTCCCATCAGGTAACTTGTAGACATTGTGAGTGTGACGCTATAGACTTGCTTATAACCCTATGCACCATATTTCCTCTAAAATCATGAAGATTTTTTTAAATAAACATCAATTTTCCCATCAGGTAACATGTAGACATATTGTGAGTGTGACGCTATAGACTTAATTATAACTCTATGCACGATATTTCCTCTAAAATCATGAAGATATCCAGATACTGGTTGGTTGTAGTAAACCACAAAGGTCAGTCCTTAAAGGGAGGGTTCTAGGGGAATGGGTAATAATTATCAATACCCTAGATTATTTATTTAAAAAATAATTATATCACCTATATCAAATGAAACTGAAAATTTTTTTTACGATTTCCAGGTAAGTATAGTTTAATTAATTCCATAGATCGCATTAGAGGTGACATAAGAAAACTGACTTCTATGGAAGGGGAAAGAGTTACAGATGCAGGATAGTCTGCAAAATTACTGTGGCTATGCATTGCAGGAAAATCTGCAAGTGACGGCCATTTGTGATATGCTCCAGAATTACGATATTACATTGATTTTATTGACTAGTTATGATATACAGTAGCTCTGAACAAGCTAGGGTTCTGAATATATTGTCGATAAGAGTAAATACGATATATCTAGACAAGCGAGGGTTTTGAATATATTGTCGATTAGAGTAAATACGATATATCTAGACAAGCGAGGGTTTTGAATATATTGTCGATAAGAGTAAATACGATATATCTAGACAAGCGAGGGTTTTGAATATATTGTCGATTAGAGTAAATACGATATATCTAGACAAGCGAGGGTTTTGAATATATTGTCGATAAGAGTAAATACGATATATCTAGACAAGCGAGGGTTTTGAATATATTGTCGATTAGAGTAAATACGATATATCTAGACAAGCGAGGGTTTTGAATATATTGTCGATAAGAGTAAATACGATATATCTAGACAAGCGAGGGTTTTGAATATATTGTCGATAAGAGTAAATACGATATATCTAGACAAGCGAGGGTTTTGAATATATTGTCGATTAGAGTAAATACGATATATCTAGACAAGCGAGGGTTTTGAATATATTGTCGATTAGAGTAAATACGATATATCTAGACAAGCGAGGGTTCTGAATATATTGTCGATAAGAGTAAATACGATATATCTAGACAAGCGAGGGTTTTGAATATATTGTCGATAAGAGTAAATACGATATATCTAGACAAGCGAGGGTTCTGAATATATTGTTGATAAGAGTAAATACGATATCGATATATCTAGACAAGCGAGGGTTCTGAATATATTGTCGATAAGAGTAAATACGATATATCTAGACAAGCGAGGGTTCTGAATATATTGTCGATAAGAGTAAATACGATATATCTAGACAAGCGAGGGTTCTGAATATATTGTCCATAAAAGTAAATACGATATATCTAGACAAGCGAGGGTTCTGAATATATTGTCCATAAGAGTAAATACGATATATCTAGACAAGCGAGGGTTCTGAATATATTGTCCATAAAAGTAAATACGATATATCTAGACAAGCGAGGGTTCTGAATATATTGTCCATAAGAGTAAATACGATATATCTAGACAAGCGAGGGTTCTGAATATATTGTCGATAAGAGTAAATACGATATATCTAGACAAGCGAGGGTTCTGAATATGTTGTCGATAAGAGTAAATACGATATATCTAGACAAGCGAGGGTTCTGAATATATTGTCCATAAGAGTAAATACGATATATCTAGACAAGCGAGGGTTCTGAATATATTGTCGATAAGAGTAAATACGATATATCTAGACAAGCGAGGGTTCTGAATATATTGTCGATAAGAGTAAATACGATATATCTAGACAAGCGAGGGTTCTGAATATGTTGTCGATAAGAGTAAATACGATATATCTAGACAAGCGAGGGTTTTGAATATATTGTTGATAAGAGTAAATACGATATATCTAGACAAGCGAGGGTTCTGAATATATTGTTGATAAGAGTAAATACGATATATCTAGACAAGCGAGAGTTCTGAATATATTGTCGATAAGAGTAAATACGATATATCTAGACAAGCGAGGGTTCTGAATATATTGTCGATTAGAGTACATACAGTAGCTCTACACAAGCTATGGTACATAGGGTTATAAGCAAGTCTGTATTGTCACAATATCACAAAATGTCTACAGATTACTTTTGTTGATAACAGTAGATATGGTAGCTAGTCTTTTGAATATATTGTCGATAAGAGTAAATACTGTACATCTAGACAAGCAAGGAGTTGGTTCACTAGGCTGGATACAGGCCTCTATTGTTAACGGAAGCACCTGCTGTGTTAAGGGAAGAAATTTACATTCTGAAATAAACATACTTATGAAATTCACCTCAAATCTCATTCAGATTTTCTAAGTATAGGACATAAAATAAGATTTATGGGGTTTACCACATTTTAAATCTATTATTGGTTTTGATTGAAGCGAAAGATTTAAAAATTGCGGTTTCGCTTACACTTCCTCTCTAGACATTTAACAGCATGTTTATGAGATTTATCATCTGTAAACATTTTGAATTTTGATAAAGAAATTTGAATCGAATACCCAAATTCACACTTTATACTAAGAGACATTAAAGAAGATTGATGGGGTTTATCACTTTAAATTGGTTTTGATGGTAAAAGCTTTTAAAGAAATTGAAATTAATCACATTCATGTTTTTCATTGGCAGATATAAACTGAAAATTAAAATGTGATTTACTGCCTTTATAACTATTATTCCTCAATAATAAAGAATTTTTATTCTAAAGATTTACAAAGATATTGAAATTAAATCACAATCAAACAAATACAAGAATGATTGGGAGGTTAATGACCATTACATGATATAATTCATTCTTAATAAACGTGACAGAAAATGTTGAATATTATATGCAATCCTCGAACAAAAAATTAAAATTAAGTGTTTTATCTCCATTAAACAGAATTATTGGTTTCGATAAGGGACAAACATTTTTTTACTTTTTGAAAGGATTAATTTTGGGAACGATTTGATTAAATGTAAATACAGCATCACGATTGGTCGAGTCGTTTTTACCGTCACCTCTCTAACATCTGACAAGAATCAATTTGAGTTCGTAATAACGGATGTGATTAAATGTTTTGTTTGTTCAGCATATTTAAGGTTGTGGAAATCGATAGGTTGCATGAAAATCATCTGGGAGTTTCCTGTCCTCGAAGCAAAAGATTTAGCCATTTACAAGACATAGAAGGCATAAGAAAATATATAAATACATGTAAACACGTTGTTAAGTATCTCATTGATCAATATCAATTGACAAATTTTCAGACATGACTGACGCAACAGATTGAGTTCTGTACAAATACTAGTGTTGGGAGTTGACCTTTTAATGTTTATTCGATTATTGGGGTCATTTATCGAGAGATTATCGATGACATGACCGATAAGAAGTTAACACATTTAACTTTGGTATAGCTTGTTATTCAGTAAAAGGAATTTATGTCCATACCAAAAATAATCTGCTATGCATTTGAAAAAAATAGTTGTGTTTATTGATCAAGGATTTTTATAATTGATTATTGATTGACAATCCACAAAAGTTCGATAATTTGTTTTGATTGATAGTTGCATCACTAACAAATACACAAACACTAACCAATATACAAGCAATATGCAATGCTATGACATGAGTAGTAATATCTTATAAAATAATTTACTGTTATTCTGATGATTTTGAAGTTTTGGATTGGTTTGAGTCGATATATATATATGAAATTTTATGTAGAGTGTGAAACAGACGAGGGATTTAACAGATACAATGACATCCAGGAGTTAATATCAGATTTACATTGTGGGGACACAAGATCTTTATCTTTGTCAAAACAACTCCATGACTCTTTGGTATGCAAGTTATTCACATAAAAATTGGAAGATATTCACGCTTGGCATGGAAGATATTTTATTTGTAGTAGACCTAGGGTAAAAGATATTTTATACATGACACAAATGATATATCTGGCAGACATAAACGATACAGAGGTTAAAGTGGGTGCCAATATCACAGTATGCCCAATATCAGTGCCTTGATTTTTGTACTTCCTGCAAAACATAGAGGCATATACTGATGTTCAGGCTCAAGGGTTGTATGATGTGAGCATTCTATCTATTGCTTAAGTTGTGAAATTAAGGAAAAATGTCAAATTCGACTTTCAAACATAGGCTGGCTAATTGTGCCTGCCGTCTTTGAAAGGCAACATCGTAGAAGTGTGACGTATAATGTCATAGCACTGGTAGTGATATCACGTCACCATGAAAACATGCACTTGGACATAGAATGATAAGTACTACTTGTCATAATTTTGCCCTCATAGAAAATAAACCGCGTATATTTGCACATAAATGATATATCAAATCAAGCAGACATTAATGATTTTGTGTATATTTAGCAGACGTAATGACATTTTTATCCATGGGCATTAAAACTCACCTTTTCCTTTCTGGAATCTGAGAGTAGTTTTATCCATGTTTAATCCAAATATTGCGAATCAGCGTGAAGCATGATAGGAGAATCAATCACAGAGGAGGCTAACACTATCACAGATCGAGGGGACGCTTTGTCAAACACAAAGCATGCACAGGTAATCCACACACGGAGAAGCAGGAACAGCTAAATTTGTGTATCCATTCCTCCAAGATGACCCAAAACGTGGACTCCTTTCTAGGACCCGCGAAAATACAGGCCAAACGCAACCAGGTTCACAACAATAACTGCCTAACAATGCAGCATTGCATTCGCAGATGTATGGACGGTGTCCACTCGTATGACTGACCCACGGTCAAGGTGGCCTAAGAAGAGACCAGGAGACAAACTGACCGTTGTGTAGTGTCCACTCTAGCGTGGTTTGGACGCTCTGATGGTCCTTCGGTCAGCAGCCAGCGTGACAGTCTACCAGCTACTGTTTGCTGTTGACAATCCATTCAGCCACCGAGCGGTTGGACTCGGGGACCGTCTCAATAGCATTTAGGGTAATAATTGCCATGCTTCCGAATCCTATTGAAAGTAATTAGATGGCTGCTGCGAAAAGTAGGGCTTAATCAAGTGGGTGTCCCGGGAAGAAAGGTCTAGGAGACTATGACACAACCAAGTCAGGACGTGATAAGTGGTTACGACATGTGACATAATGTTTGAGTGAGGGTGAGGTAATTTCATTAGCATGCTAACGTCACTTACATAGTTGATGAGACATACGGTGACACTGGCAGTCTGCATGTTAGTGAAATCATCACGCAACTGATTTCTGTCAATAATTAATCAGGGTTGGTTACAAAAGAGTGCTTTGTTTCTTATGAAATAAAAGATATGTGTTAATATTTTCAAGAATTTCAAAATCATAAATCTTCGACCAATTATCGGTCCTTTGAATACTACAATATTGAGAAAATATTTCAATCTGAGTTAGTTATTTGTCTAATTTTTATACTCATATTTTGTTTTTAAATTGATTAAAATATTGTGTTCTTTTTCTTCATGATAGCATTCAAACATATGGATATTGAACAATATTTCCCATGTTCAATTTCTACAAAGAAGAAACACTGAGTAAGATAACATGTGTTTATTTACTACATTTAATGTTCCTTTTTATTTTTCAACACGTTTAATAATAATGTTAAAAAACATCTTAGCTACAGAGTGTTTACATTTTTATAGTTACTCCTGTAAGGAATGTGTAAACACAGACAAAACACTAAGTCACGCAGAGCAGGTTGTTCGAAATACTCATCGTGTTACGGTCACACTTGAGAGAGCATGAAAATTCAATCAACGCTTAACACGGCTGTAAGTGACTTACACCAATATCAACAATCGATGAGTAAATATTTTAACAGTAATCACAAGGCTGACGGCACAAATCTATCATGCCTATTATCTCGAGTGCCTTTTTGTGATGTTTGTGCACATGTGCGGTCTAAGTGCTGGCTTATCTATAGGTGTCAGGTTTCAATGCTTTTTCTTGCCAAGTTACCAAGGTTGCTAACAAGTTTTTTCACAGGTAGATATAGGTGTGGTTTTAGCTCAACACCGATCGACGGCGGGATTAAATTTTGTTTTGGTGGACTTTGAATTTGATGATTTGATTGGTCTGAATTTAGTTTTATTTTGTTTACATATAAATAAAGACAGTTCAAGAAGATTTCAGAGTAGTCCATCTTCAGCCAGTTCTCATTTCCAGAATACTCCCGCAGTAAGTTTTGATTCCTGTCAATTAGCCACACAGAATGGGTGGACAATAATTTATTCAACAGATAAGGGTTACTTATAATTGATTTGTATACTTCAGAATTAGAGCTTCTGTCATTAGCATCAATCACATGATCAACAAAATAAATATTGGATAGGTCTGAATAATATAATTGTTTATTTAAACTATAACATGCTTCTTAATTATTCACGAGATAAAAACTAAAGAGTATCATCTTTAATAATCCTGACAAGAGGACATTTTGTTATGTTTACAAATATTCATTCTTTACCTTTGACAACGATGAAAACTTTCTATAGGTCAACGGCCTAACCTTGAAAGATTTTGTTTCCTGATAAAGATACCACTATGTACATTTCTCCCCGACCTTTGACACCAAGGTGAAAGGTCAACGACTGACCAGTTTGCAGTGCCACTAGAAGCAACACGTTACACAGTGTGATGTTCTGATAAAGCTTACATACCTGTTGGCTTGATAAATCTGTTACTGACAGGCATTGTAGCACAAATGGATTTTGAATTGTAAGCTATATTGATCTTTTAGGAACAAGAAATTTAAATTTTACCAGAAAGAAAATGGGTATTTTAATTGAAATTCATCAATATTTATCTTCTTGTCTATATATGATTCAATTTGGTATGTGAACATGCACTGCTTGAGAAATTATTTCATAAATTAAGCCAATTTTTTCATAAAATTTATTTTCATGAATAAGGAATGATTGAAGCTTCATTTTAACAAGCAAAAAAGTGAGCGTGGCTCACTAATACCCCCGACTGTTTCAGTTTGACATTTTTATTTTACTTAAAGAGAGAGGTGTCTGCACACCTAAGGATTGATAAGCTTTGAAATGTAATTGCTAAGATTAAACTGTTTGTGAAAATGGTAGGACAAGTCTCGATCTTCATGTGAAAAAGGTGGTTTAAGTCAAAATAGGAATAAAAGTAACTTGAAAAGGTATTGGTAATATAATACACTACTGCTATTACCACTGATTTCAACTTTATTTTGGAAATTAATCCATCATAATGATTCATTCGAGTGACTTTAAACAACAGGTACATGGAAGCACACCCCTGAAGGCACAGTGGGAGATATACAGCAGTTTATGGCTGAAAGGAAAGAAAATTTAACTTTTCCCAAAATATAACCAGTGGAAATATAAAATAGTAAAATCAACGAGAACACAGAAGTAGCTTTTGATGAAAGTTACATTAAAAAGAAAATGATGAAGTCAACAAATCACAATACAGAAGTAGCTTCATTCATTCTAGCTATGATAAAGTAAAAGAATATAAAAAATCGCCAAAAATTCAAAAATTCACCAAATCGTGTTACATTTTGCAATGCACCTCTCCTAGTGGTGAAGGAGACATGTGCCAGTTTGAAAAGGATGAGATGAATAGTTTTTCTGTAATCGATCGGACAAAAAAATGCTCAGAATTTGACTAAGTTAAAAAATAAAAAAATTCGCCAAAAATTCTTAAATTCACCAGTTCGGTTTAAACTTCGCACTGCACCTCTCCTAGTGGTGAAGGAGACATCTGCCAAATTTGAAATGGATGAGATGAATAGTTTTTCTGTAATCGATCGGACAAAAAATGCTCAGAATTTGACTAAGTTAAAAAATTTAAAAAATCGCCAAAAATTCAAAAATTCACCAATTCGATTTAAACTTCGCACTGCACCTCTCCTAGTGGTGAAGGAGACATCTGCCAAATTTGAAATGGATGAGATGAATAGTTTTTCTGTAATCGATCGGACAAAAAATGCTCAGAATTTGACTAAGTTAAAAAATTAAAAAAATCGCCAAAAATTCAAAAATTCACCAATTCGGTTTAAACTTCGCACTGCACCTCTCCTAGTTGTGAAGAAGACATGTACCAAATTTAAAAAGGATGAGACGAATAGTTTTTCTGTAATCGATCGGACAAAAATTGTCTTCGGACGGAAGGACGGACGGAAGGACGGACGGAAGGACGGACGGAAGGACGGACGGACGGAAGGACGGACGGACGGAATCGTTGGTATAACTATATACCCCCAACCGTTGGTCGGGGGTATAAAAACCTTGATACCTCCAAATCAAAAAGCATGAAAGATTTAAATTAAAGTCTAAAAACAGGTTTTCAAATTAATTCTCTAAGCCATCGATCAACTTTGTACAAAGAACCTTCTGTAAAGGCATAATCCACTTCGGAAAGAAAATTGATGATTAAGAGCACACAAAGACATCTTTTTCGCCAAAGTGTCACAAATTTCAGCTGGACAATGGTCACAAAAGAGAAGATCGGTCTGATACAAATGTCTTTGATTCGGTCAAATATTTGATATCAAAGAAAGCCGGCCCTCTCCAGTTACCTGCTTGACGAACCAGCTCGACACAAAGGTAACGATATTGTGTGAAGAAGTAACTAGCAAGCTTACAGGTATTTCAAGGTATTCACAGGTATTTTCACCTGTATCAAGTTTCTACCACTTGACCGCCCATGTGGTCTGGTGGGCAGGGAGTATGTGACACATGCCGTCAGAATGTCATTGGAAGTACACCTGACTACATCATTACAGGAATTGATCAACCTGGAGAAAATGATCAAGGATGGAAATGCTCACCCTGTGCAGTCCCCCACTTCATTTTCATAACATTATTAATGGGATACTTCAGAATACAGATAAAATGCTCTGTCCAGCTATGGAAATTCTCCACAATATTATTATTTTTAATTGGACATTTTAAATGTTATTTTATCTATTTATATTTATAATATTCCTAACTCTCATCCAAAAGTGATTTGGCCAACATATCTATAACCATGTCATATAAATAATTGCAATCCATTTTTCATTTAACCAAATTTCAAATGAAAAGAGCATATATACATGCGAGCATGCCTAGATTGGACAGTGGTCAGTTATTGCATTTATTGGCGTTTTCCACCATTCGGGCGTCAGTAATTGAGTAAGCCTAGTTCATGTGGTCAGCTGTTTGTGAAGACCGGACACTGGTCAGTTGATGTAGGGATTGGGGGGGCTGGGTTTCATCACTGCAGCCTCATGGGATGTAAAGGTTAAATGAGATAAATTGTAATGTCAAAGGTATCTAAAACATCGGACAAGTCACATGTGCAGTGCAGAAAGGTCACATCTAAATTCCTCGCTTCTAAAAGATTTGAATTATAAGATGAAAAGTTGTGTTTGTAAAATGTCCAGGATTCAATGTTATTCAATACAAACAAATTTAGTTTAAAACTGACAGTGTTAGCCAAAAGCTTTAAACACTGAAATTTGTTTTTCTAGAGTTTTTATTAAACATCCAACATACACAGATTTTAAATTTTAAAATGTTGGATATTTTAAAAGGCATTTTCAGGTTTGAGGGTTGAATTCAAAACAACCTATCAAAAAGTGTTAAGTTCAGTTAATTAATGCATATTATACAAGATCACTGCTCTCTACTGAAACTGTTATGAAATAACCCTTTCTTTTTACTCTTTTCATTTGTGCATGTGTGTCAACAACTTATAGCAGCCATCTTTTTATAACCTCTCTAAGTAGTACATTCCATCTTGAAAGTACAGTCAACAAGGGTTGTATTTCCAAAAAGAAAGATGAACATCGATCACGGGATCTTCCTTACTGTTAAGATGACACTAAGTGTAACAATATTTATTTTCATGAAGTGCCATATTAGACAAATCGTTTACATAATCAAAATGAACCATATTTCTCTAATGAGCGCTGGGTCTCGAATAAGCGTCAGGCCTCTAATAAGTGCCGGGGGTCAAGGGTCGCTGAAAAAATAAGCACCCAGGGGCATAATAGAGGAAATACGGTAAAAAGAAAATGATATCCCACCATTAACCTAAACTCCCTTCAACATACTGTCCAACTTAAAGGATACACAACAATTTCAGAGTTGACCGTCTCACTAATTCTAAAAGTACAGAGACACTATCAATACTAAAAACGCTTTGATCAGATGATGGAGAAATATATTTGCAATTATTCAAACGTCTGATTTCTAATTGCCTCATACTTTTAGTATAGTGAGATGGAGCGACATCAATATCTGCACTCTGAAAGACAAAAGCATTGCCCTGATGAACGACCAATCAACTATGAGCGTGATTATTCCGCTAGATTAGCTCCTTTAGGTCAGCAGGAATGAGTCAGACTTGATCGAATTATAACCATAAAACATCTAGTACCAAGTGGTTGCAATTGGGTCATGGACTTGTTGAAATTAGGACATTAATGGTTGAAACTAGGGCAAGAAAGGGTTGAAAATAGGGCATTTGAATGGAATATGATAATTTTAGGAAAAAATCATGTAAAATTAAAATAACCAATCTATCTGAGGCAATAATAGTTTTAATAGAATAAACATATTTTAAACTTTCATACAACAATGAACTAATTCAATTATATATGAAAATTAGCAGTGAAATACTGGGATTTATTAGTGAAATAAACTGCGTCACTCATGAAAATATAAACTTTCTACCGCACTCAATGAGATAAACATGGTATTAGTCAAGAAAAGACAGATATCCTCTATATCTTCATTCGAATGAAGAACAAAAAACAATTCTTCGGGGAAAACATATGCATATTTTATCAAAATCAACACTATATTTCTTACATATCAGACAGTTTTTTCAATTATAACCAAAAAAAATGTTTTAAAAAGTCAATGATAATTTTAAGGGAAACAACTTTTTTTTTTGACAAGTGTTTTTGAGATGGCCCCTCCATTATTGTTTCCCAACTACATCGTAAAAAAAATAATGTCCACAAAAAGAAATGCTGACAAAATTCCCTGATGATGTTCTACAGCAGAGCAAGCACACACTGAGCTTAATTTAAAGAAGAAATACTGCCGACGTTTATTGACCACTGCCAGGGGGGATTTCCTTAACCATTGCCATGTCAATTTCAATGAGCTTGAACAAAGTTCTAGGTGAAATTGATGTCTGATTCAATCACCATGAGGGTAGGAATGTGATAATCCTTAGTTAATCTTGGATTAAATGACTAAAATGTACAACATGAAATCTTGTTTTCAAAACTTGCATGTTTAAACGTCTATAGTATGACTGGCATGAAGAAATACAAGATTGATAAAAAGAAGCAGAGTTATATCTTCATCTTAAATATATTCATCCGTCTCCAGTGTATGAACATTTATAAGGCCCTCAGATAGCCCAGAACCTGCTACCTTTTGGTTTGGGCCAGCAATTTTCTGAGGATTTTCTCTAATTTTACCATTTAAATTGACACAATAACACTTTGGAATTGGCTACTTTTAAGCTTATTTCACTGCTGTCTTTCATATGTACCAAAATAGTACTGCATGTAGAACAATTATACACTGTGAATATACAAGCCTAGTCAAGACTGATTCAAACCCAGAGTTCTCTATAGGAAGGCAACCGAGTTAACCACTTTTGACTCTGAGGCTGTGGGTTAGAATCCTGCAAGGGACTCGTCACAAAAAAGTACAAGAATTTTAATAACTGCATAAAGTGTGATCCCCAATATTACAATGTTAAATGTGTTCACTATCTAAATGGTATGTATTTCTATATCAGTGGAGTTGTGTTTGACTGTGGGTGTTAAAACTGAATATGCTGAAGGCTCTTTGACATCAAAGAATGCGGTTGTGACAGATTAATTTTCAAAGCTTATATTTTATCCATCGTCATGTCAATAATATGACAGAAATTAATTTGCTGAAATGCTAAATGATTTGATGGATCAGTGACAGGTTTTCAGTGGAATGATTTTGTATACCGTATATTTCCTACAATAACTAAAACGATTTTCTATATTAAATTATCAAATCATGAAAGACAGGACATTGAGAGAAATATACAAGCCCACCCACCTCAAAAGATCCCTAAATTTTTCTTGAGTAAAATTTTATAATGCCTTAATCAAATCTATTTTTCAAAACTTTTGAAAATAATAATTGTGTAAAACTTTAAACCAAACAGTTTGGCATCATATTTAGCATTTTCATCGTGACATATTTTTCTGAAACTTACACAGACAAGAGCACAAAACACTGAGAGGACTGAGAAGGACATTGGTCTTCAGAAACAAACTTCACGAGACAATAATAAGATAATGACATAACCAGGTAAAAACGCAGCAATTTTCTTCGCCATTCTCGTGTGTAGGAGATCTTATGACAGTCGTCTAGGTCAGACAGGACGCAGAGTCGGTTCTGAAAGTCACAGTGCTTACTCCACTGCACTCCTCACACCTGTCACTTCGAATACAATAATTATCTCGTTACAACACCTGATTGTCAATACTTACCATCTGTCCAATGTCAAAAGGTCAATTACATGTCTATAATTGAAACCACATTTACCATGTAACGCCTACCAGTCAAAATACGACATTTTATTTGAATACCAAAAATAATATGAGAGGAATTCAAAAAAATTGTTCTTGCACCAAACACTTCAATATGTAAACTTCCAATCCAAATTTATTTGGAGCAAATGTTTTTAGTTTTTTCTTTCTAACACCTGCTTGTCAACTAGCAAACCATGGGTGCAGTACTGCACTGATATGCAGTGAAGTATTGCACCCAAACCCTACTGCATGTAGAACAGCTCTCCACAGCAGACCAAGTTGCTGAGCCTCGGGCAGAATTCGAACCCCAGACCATTTGATCAAAGGTCGAACAGGCTAACCACAGCACTATCCTGTCCCACATATATGAAATATACTACCAAATATAAGCATCTGTCTAAAACTTGGATGAGCAAATTATTTGAGTTAATAGCTATAGATCTTCTTTGCACAAATTTGTAAATGTAATTACTATCTGTCACAGTTTCAATGTCGGATTAATTTATATATACCAACAAAAACTGTGCACAGCACTTCAGGAACAATTCACTTTTATACTGAGGGGATTAACATCATAGGATGGAGAAAGCCTGCAACAACAGGGGTTACTCTGGAAAAATAACCATGTGGGCCATTGGCCCACAGAGTTCAACTGTAGTGGGCCCTGTGTATAGTTGTCGTTGTAGTGGGCCCAACGTATAGTTGTCGGGGGGAGGGCATGGGAGGGTGCGCCCTCCCATAGGTGGGGGTTTGGGGGGCCTCCCCCTAGAAAATTTTGAATTCTTAAGCTGAAATGGTGACATCTGAGGGGTTTCCCAAGCCAAATAATCACTCTTAATAGTTTTTAAAAAAAATCAATTTCATGAGATTGTTTATATTATATTCAGTTGAGATTTATCAAAGTAACATATATTGAATGACATATGTCAGTTCAATACATGACATGACGTAAAAACCCATCAAACTGCTTTTTAAAAAAATTATCCAGTTGTCTGTAAAAAGAACTAATTTGACTATAATATTCAACTTTAAAACAATAATATTTGTTTCATATGTGTGGCAGTGAAGTGTAGTACATGTCATGTCGTACTGTTGAAAAGATCCTGTTCCAGACGACAACGTTCATGTTTTCTGTCTTGAATTAATAATAAAATATTCAATGGATTCAATTTTGAATGTTCCACGAACAAATTGACATTAAATAAATACCCGTAAAACAGCCAATTCATCACAGATCGATCGGCGTATGTAGTCAAAATGTAATTCCACAATCACTGGTGAAACTCTTGATTTTCAGATATAATATGAGTCATGATAGCTCCCAAATAGTTATTATGAAACAATTTACACTGTAACATATTAAGTTTGCCGTGTTTTGACCAACATCTATCTATTGAAAAATTGACATGCTCTCGCAGCCATGTGCTAAACGATTCCGTGAATCTGATTGGTCGAATATGACAGAGGTTGCAAGGGGCCGTATACCATTTATTATGGAGTTTATTTTGCAGTGAGCGTAAATACATTTGAATGACCTCTTCGTATTCATATTAGATTTTACATTATTTCATCTTGCACGTTATATAAGTACAGAATTCTAACAATAATCAAAGCAAGGGAAATAACTGAAAACACATGAAAATATTGTTTTACTGCACTAGAGATTTAATTTGTAACAAAAATCTTTGCAGTATTATTAAAACATAAATTCCGGAGATTTAATTGGGTAAACATTGAAAAATACGGACAATTCCGAGAAGTGCCGAAGTTTAGAGAAAGTAGAACCGTCAGCCGTGCAATACGGAATTCACCGTGCAATACGGAAATCGACCACAGGAACCGTATTGCACCCTTATATTACTATCTTAAGTTTATATTGGTATATAATAAAAACTTTGCTACCACGTGAGAATTCGTTTAATCGTTTACCGTTTACATGATTTACTCATCAAAAAACGATACCGTGCCCTAGTATTCAGTAATACTTGAATGATGTTTACTACGGTTGCGGGTACAAAAAACGAATCGTTCCAAATGACAAACTCGATTACGCATTAGGCTAAATGAATGCATAAACGAACACTTCCGGGTTTACGTTATCGATTCAGAAACGAATGCAATGAACGAGTTGAACATATTTTTTTGACAGAAAATTTTCACTAACGACTTGGAAAGCCCAGAGTAATTTTAGATGTGCGCCATTTCGTATTTAACTGCGCCAGACAGGCGCAGGGTATATTTTTTACTGCGCCATTTCGTTTTAGGTAGCGCAAATGGCGCAATGGCGCGGTCCAAAGTAACCCCTGAACAATAGTGTGTCTACGCATTGCAGTGAAACCTGCAAATGATGACAAGAACTGTCAAACCACGGGTTGAATTTCAATGATTATGTATACTATCTGAGAAACAAAACAAGAGCTAAGAGTAAAACAGCCCAAACAATAGGACCGCAACAATTTACTACGATGTATGGAAAATCGATACAAACTAAAGACATCGAAAATCGATTCATGATTCAAAATTTCGATTCGATTCACATTCATTTTTTTTCATGCTAAAATAAGAAAATGTCACCTGATTTTATTACAAATAGTCAATGATTGGTTTATATCCTCACCTTTCGAGATTCTCGGCCAATCAGCGTGGCTTATACATTTCTCTTAGCAACGCGGCATAGCAACGATCAAAATGGCGGATTTTAATTTTTCTGTAGTGTTAAAAGATCTAATCGAAATAAATCGAATCGAACTGTTAAAATAAAACAAGATGTGTTTGTTAAACACGGATGCCCCCGGATGTAGCAAAGTTATGGCCAAGGTTAAAGTTTTCTGAATATTGTCCACTGCGGCAAGGTCAAGGTCACAAGGTCAAATATGATGACCTCATCTGAAAGGTCTCATCACAATGTATGCACATGCCAAGTATGAAAGCCCTAGCTCTCAGCAATCCAAAGTTATGGCCAAGGTTAAAGTTTTTGTGGACAAACACACAGACAGACAGACAGACAGACAGACAGACGGACAGACAGACAGACGGACAGGTGAAAAACAATATACCCCCGGAATCTCCGATTCGCGGGCATAAAAAATCAAATCGAACTTGTCTAGGTGAATCGTTTCAGCCCTACCAAACAAGCAACATATTTTAGATCATCATCTCAAATGTTTTCAACTGTTGCCCATATGCACCCACACATTACTGCATGTAGAACGGTTCTTGAACTCCAGACAAGTTGACCTGACCCAAATGCGCAAAATATAACACTATCCACATGCTAATCACTTGCACTATATCCTAAGTAGTACCTAGTGAAGAACTTGCTAGTCACAGCTGCAAGATAATCGCGGTCTATCCAATAAGGCCTGTAAGTGCCCGGTCTTAGAGACATCGTAGGCTCTATCTGAGGACAAGACTGGATCAGGCTCTTCATCTTCATCCAGTCTGCCTCCATAATCTGTTTACATCTTGTCAAGAGCTGTCTGAAGGTGCCCATGAAGTTGAAGGTCAAGAGAGAATATACTAAAAAATAAATAATAATGGATATGTGTACAGGCGCCTGTATCCAGGTACTAATACCAGCTCATGGCGCTGAGATCAAGGAGATGAGATGGGTGAATATACTACAAAGCTTTTGATATTATAAATATAAATGACTTCACAGGGCAACTTCTACAGGTTATCAATCCACTGATTGCTTAGAGCATTGAACATATTATGTATGCATAATTAGTAGTAATTAATATTGTATCCGAAATTAACACACAATGAATCGAATAAAACACTGAATTGTTAACATGGATATAGAGGAGGTATTATTTCAGGGTGGAACCAGATTGAAAACAAATTAATTTGGTTCAACCCAAATTTGGCCAAGTGATCGCTCAAAATCTCAGGTTAAAAGGTGAAGACAAGGTGAGCTCTTTGGTGCCATTGAATTCCTTAACAAAACACAATTTGTTGAACAAAGCTCAAGTGGTAACAAATCAAGGTGTTATCCTTTCAAAGAAGTCTGATTTCATGTATTTCATTAAAAAACACAGACATGACAGGAATTTGACCAATTTATCACTTGAAGTCTCAGTATAGATGTGAAGACAATCCGAGTTCAATTGAATTCCTTAACAAAACACAATTTATTGAATATAGCTCAAGTGTTATAAGGTCATGATAACCTTTCAAAGAGTCTGATTTCATTTCAGGGGAAAAAACTCGGACCTGACAGGGGTAAGACAGGGTAAGCTCTTTGACCCAATTGATTTCTTAACAAGACTCAATTTACGGAATCTAGCGTAAGTGGCAATATATCAAGGCCAAGTTAACCTTTCTGAGCTAGTAGAGGGGGGCATGACATGATAAAGACTCAGATCAACCAATGAACAGGTCTTGATTGTGTTTACTTTGAGAGGCAAGAATAAATCGGTGAAAACACTGACCACCATCTCACCTTATGTCTACTGTTGTACATAAAAAAGGTTACACAGCTTATCACATATAACTTCCTTGAAGCCAACAGAAGTCTAATTATGAAACATTACAAAACAGGATAAACAAAATAAATATAAGAAATTGGGTTTTTTTGTTTACGAGTTGAGAAACCTCTCATCATTAGAGTTTTTTAGAATCTAGAAATAAAAACTTATTAAATTGAATTTTACGGAAGAAAATTTTATCTTTTATCTGAGATTTGACTACCATTTGAGTAAAAAATCGTGAAATCTAATCACATTTGTTCTGCTTAATCTATCAAGACAAAAGCTCAATATATATAAATATTTGAAATTTATGCAATTCAAGCACTTGCTATTACATTATGGGCTTTTGTCTTTTTGCATCATTCACAGACATATTTACAGATTTTGTTATTTAAAGGACAGAATGAAAACAGTCTCTGAGATAGTTCTCTCCAACATGCAGCAAACCTGGTTATATTTTTTGTTGGCTGGTAACTTTAAAGGTTTTCATTTAAGTTTGCCATCAAAATTAACAAAGTATTATTTTTGAGTTGAGACTTTTCAAGGTTTTCATAAAAAAAACTTTTCTCTTCCTTTTTCAAACACCAAATGCTGTTTCTGATTTTGGTGTCAACATAATAAGGACAAGCGGTAAGAGTAATGACATGTTATTATACATTATGATGGGAGGGGAACATCTTGAGAGGTCAAAACTCAAACAAGGTGGGGCTGTTTGGAGGCCGATGGAGTCAGAGTGACAATGGAAAGTTGATGTTTATCAACGCTGATGGTGTTGACTTAGATCTCGAAGCTATGCAGAGACTGTAGAGAGCAGTTCAGGTTTCCAAACTGTTCATGGTATGATCTGTAGTCCGTCTGTTATGATATTTTTATCTCTCGTAAAACAATTTCTCTTGAAAATAAAATCTAGATTTTGGTTTGTCATTTTTAGAAAATGGCTTACCTAGGTAATGAGTAATAAATAATTGGCCTAGAAAAATGGCGATCCACAATCTTAACTTGCCTTAATTAGGAAAAATTGATCTAGTGCTTTGAGCACCTACTTTGTCTAACACTCTGACAATTCTGATTCTGAAAAAAGTATTGTTTTAAATATTAAATGAAATAGTGATATTTTATGAATAAATACATTTTTCAGTGTCTGTGTATAAGTGACTTTGTAAATTTCAAGACATTTTTATTATTAAATACTGTGTGTCGTGTTGGTGGCGTCTGTTACTGTTAGTTATACAGAGCCGATAGAAAGGTGATCAGAATTACTACCTCTATCTCAACCATAGAGTAATGTAATATTATATTGAAGTAAAACTGATCATGAACATTTAAACTGTGTGACAGGGTGAGGTCAGACCTCTTCCTACTAGCTTAGTTTAGTAGAATGGTAGGGTGCCAGACTCTCACCGAGAGGTCCGGGTTTGAATCTTGCTGGAGGTGATCTCATAACCATTTCTGTTACAGAAGCAAATTTTAGGAACATTTATCTATGGAATGAAATAAGCCAGGCGTTGGGGTTGACCAAGATTGTCAAGAACTGTGCAATAACTTCAGAGAGTTATGTACCAGTACAGTGTTAACTGTGTGTTCTGACTACTGACAGTAGAAGATCCTTGTCTAGTACTGTAATGATGAAACAGTGTCATTACATGCTGTTTGAATGAAGCATATGTAGTTTACAACCTTGATAAGATAAACACTGCATAAAGAAACATTTACATTTTTAAAAGTAGTTTTTGATGATAAATGATGAATATGACTCACATGTTTCTGAGATCAAAAATTATTTTTAATATCTAACAATTGATCGAGTATCTAATGTGGTGTAAAGGGTAGTCTAGCGTTTTAACAAGCCTTTAAGAAATTGGACAAAGTTCAAAAACATCATCATTATCTTGTTTTCAGACTGAAAATATATTTTTAACATGGTTTTGAATTTTACAACATGTAAGCAGTTTGATGTACGTCTGTTGTCATGGTTACGACTTCTCTTCAGTGCAATGGCGTGTGTAAGCAATGCATGATTATCTGATCGACATGAAATATGCTCGTAAATTAATCAACGAGGTGCGTTTAAATCTTCCTGGAATTGATAATCATCTATCGCTGATAAGTCCGGAGAATCTTCAAACATTAACGAGATAAGGACTTCACCATAGTTCTTCCCACTTTATCATCTACATCATAGACATTAACCGAAATACTTTTTAAAAGAATTATAAATATAAAGATATTTTTTACTGATTCTAAATGAAAACGGTACAACTAATGAATAAATACTTTTAAGTTCTCATATAAAATACTATTAGTGATTCTAAGATGCCTAGCGGCTAGAACAATCGAAATAAAAGTACATTATCAGACGATAAAGGTATAGTTTTTGTGATGACGTAACAATTGAATGACGTTTCCGCTCCCCTCGTAGTCACGTGTGCTCATGGTAACCCAACGAAAGAGGGCAGTTGAAAAGACCGTGTTTTTCTGCAAATGATAATGTCCTAAAACAACGGTAGCGTTGTTATAACAATTATTGAAGGAATGTGTTCTTTTGTATCCGAATTAGTCTTAAATTTTAAGCTACATTTGTACTTGAACCAAAACGACGAAATCCGCATTAGGCAACCGCAGGAACCACTATGACGTCACAACAGAACAATGACGTCATAGTCGCTGTTGTCGCACGGCTCGTCAGTTGGCCCTGATCATGGATTATTAATATTAAGGAAGTAAACTCTATTTTTCTTGCAAAATTACTCAAAGCAGAATGTTGTGTTATGGGTTATCTTAGAAAAGAAATATAAAGTTCGCTGTACCCCAATGTGTTTTGTAATAAAGTATAGTTTTGCCCTGAACTATTATAGCGTCAAAGTACTCGGACTACCGTCCTCGTACTTTAACTATAATAGTTCAGGGCAAAACTATACTTTATTACAAAACACATTGGGGTACAGCGAACTTTCTTTCTTAATTAAATTGTGACATGATTGCAAAATAACTGTTTACACCGTCGCAGAATATCTTCATGAGATTAATTAGCAATATTTACCAGAAAAAATGAGATTTTGTGATGAAAGAGTCTAAAGAGAAATGACAACCATAGGTAGCAATTGGTAGCTCTGAACATTGGTACTGTAATACTTAATCCTTAATCCTCTACCTGCTGAAGTCATCATGCAGTGCCAAACCAGTGTGACTTTCAGGAATCAAAGTTCAATGCTTGATTGTCAATCCAGGTAAGGGGCTAGAGGTCGGGTTACCCGGCATATTAGTCTGTGATCTAGACTCCTTATATACATACAAGCCTGAGCAAGTCTACAACAAGACAACAATGGCTCAATTTTGAAAGTTTACAGATCTCAGAGGTTCCTTTTCATTTTATTTTCCTTTTTCAAATATGAAGATATTTTTCAAAAAAAGTTAATTTCAGACTGAACGTAGTACAAAATTCAGTAGAGGGTGATGGTAAACAGAATATTCATCAACTGAGACGCATTCTACAAGTTAGTCTAATGGAAAGACAAGGTTATACTGGTATTTATGGATGAAGAAAGAAGTTGATCATCCATAAATATATCCTTGTCTTTCTAGAATATTCATGGCAAAGACTATGATAAAGGCTTCCAAACAACAAACTTTGATAAACTGATGTCAGACCTGGCTGCTAGTAAAACAGAAAATACCAAGCCATGAACAGCTTGAGACAAGAAGATAACCTGATACCCACACACAAGTTACACAGCTTCTGATCATCACAATTGATTATGACAAAAGAAGAATTTTCTTCATAGACAAGCAGTAATAACATATCATTACACATCAAAGAATTGACAGTCATGATTGAACTGCAGGAGAGGCAAGAAAAATATAATATTTTCCCTATCAAACTAACCGAATATTGGGAATATTTTATACAAACCTAATGATATATAATTACTCTATAAACAATTCATACAGACATCGATGCTGTTCAGAGCCGGGAAAACAAAAACATTTCCGACCACATTTCCTCTCAGTTTCTACATAAAAAGTAATTCTATTCAAGGTTCATGAAGAACGTTTCACGACAACCGCATCAAATCAAAGTTTCAAAATAAAACACTGACAGCTGTTGTAGATATCTGTTTCACAGATGAAACCACAAACAAACATGAACACAAATTCCCAGGACGATAAATCTGTTAATAAATAATAACTTTCCTTAAATAAAAAATTTCCATAAAGCATCAAAACCTCAGGTAATAAATAATGAAGATATTAGAAAATGTTTGAGCAAAACAAAATATATAATGAAAAGAAATTTAATCAAGACAAACTTTCACAACATTACAATGACATTCAGGTATAAATTCTGAAAAGATAAAGATGTTGGACAGTGTTTTCTCCATTAAACCCATAGATTCAAACTCAAGGCAAAGCTATATGAACTCTATTTAGGTAATGAATGTAATGATAATTATAGTTCAACAAGAAAAGATCGTCAACATTTAATAGCTGTAACACTGCCATCCAGAAGGAAAAAACACCCCAGTTTGCAAAGTTATTTCCCCATCTATAGATCAAACAAATTCCTAATCATACTAATTAAGGTACATGGAGAGATTTTCATGAAAAGAAAAACTCAAGACAAAGTTCCACAATAACATTGACAGTTACTGAAAAAGCTTCTAGACCAATGGAAGACAATCATAAACAATGGCCTGTCCTCCCATCTGGCCCATCGATCACACATATCCTACCTTCTTCTTCAAAAACAATCTCATCATAGGCAGCCATTTGCAATGGCGGTTCATCACCCCATGGTTTGACGGGTTCATCTGTTTCCTGACTACAAGGACTGTCCAGGTCACTTTGGGAAGAGTCCAGGTCCTCGGGAACTGTGCTGGTATCAACTTCCATTGTCAGATCCACAAAACTCGAGATATTCCAAGCTTAAAATGGCCACCCCGGGAACATAACTGGCATCTTACAACACCTCAACCTACAGGTGCCAAGCCTAGGATCCAAAGAGAGCTTCAACTCTTGCTAAGAAATAGACTCACAAGGCAGAAGAGTTCAGCAATCGCAAGCACACCTTACCACATGTATTTCATACAGTTTGTTTTGAAGCCTTTAGGCCAGTCTGACTTCTCACTACAGAGAAGCGGGACTTCAGTGCCGATGCTTTAAACATAGGTGTGCTCTATCAGCTGGGGGGAGGGGGACGGAGAGGAGAAGGGGAGAGGAGATGCGGGAGGGTTGGGATCTCTGCTCTTGAAACTGGAGATTCAGTACATCTGTTACAGAGATACAACTCTTCACAACACTTCCAGCTTGTCTGGAGGAAGGTGTGACCAGGATGTTTTATCAATGGTACCGCGGAACACCAACTATACACCATTGTTTTGGCAGTTATAACTAGTAGATACACAAACAAAGTTGGTGAACTGCTTCCTTCAAACAAATGACATTGTTAGTAGATAATCATACAGAAGGAGACCCAAAGAATCTGTTTATGATGAACAAGGAAAGGTCAAATTGACTTTGTTTCGGAGTTTCCTTGGAACATCTAACAGGCCATTGATTTAGCAGTTAGGCCTTTAGTTGATTGGTACACAAATATCCTTGTTAACTTGTAACACTAAAACAAATGAAGGTCTGTTTATGTATACAGCATACTAATGCAAGCAAAAGGAGTCGACTTTTACAAACTTTTGTCTTGACTTTCCTTATTTCCATCTAAAGAACAAATCTACTATTTCAAATATTTACTATACAGGATGTTTCGACAGTTTTAACTACAAAGTATATGAATAAATTTCTTAACACACAACACCTAAGTACTAAATCATTGTGAGTAGCCCATCTGCAGGGATCTTACTGACAAGATTCTGCGGAGGGAGGGAAGATTCGGTAGTAGTGACTCAAATCCATTCGTTACACATTTTGGGATTATAAAACTCAGTTCATAAAAAGTTAATGGGGCTCCCATATTTTTTCTGCATATAATTCTTCTATAAATGCCTGGCTACATTTGTCTCTTCTAAGGATGCCAGTCAGGTGAAGGAATCATTCCCAAGCTAGTGAAGGAATCGTTCTCAATCTGTTTGCGTCTGTTAAACTGATTCAACTATTTCTGTTCTCTACCAACCATGTGCTGAAATTACCTCTCGTTAACCGGCAGGTTCTGTCCTGTAAAGGAGTCCATGCACAACAAACATAACCCAAAGTAGACTCTCGTTATACCACGAGGGACAGGTAGGACAGGTAGGACAGGTAGGGTCTTGAAGTGACCCTATCCCAGGTGTTACAAACCTAATGAAGATGACTGGTTCGAGTTCCCTAAGTCAGTTCTTGAAATTAAAACCATTTATGTTTCTAAATAATAATTCATTTTATGTTGGCTAAAAGATCAGGATTAAGAATGAAAGCTGGATTGTGACTGGAGCTTAAATGAATTAAGTTTAAACAATATGGTTATCCATGACATCATTTTAATTCTTATCAACCACTTCTCAGGTCATTGGTGAAGAAGTATTCAAGGGGAACGACTAAAGTTTAGGCTGGTACTGTTTCTTCATTAATCCATGTGAATTTATTTCTTTGGACTAATTTCATGTGTATGAGTCTAGACTTGGTAATATGGACCTAGACTGTATTCAAGGTTTTATTATATGAAGAAGGAACATCAGGTGGGGCAAAACAAAAATCATTTTTCTTGGGCAATTTGTGTATTCTGAGATAAGGTTGCTGAAGAAGAACTATAGATTGTTTCAACGACTTCTATCTAATAACCTGAGGGTTCTTAAATATCCACAGTGATTTCCCGGACATAAGGATCAAGAGAAGAGTTGGTCAAAGTTTTCTCTCAGAGATTGTGGAACTAACTGTGGAAAAACTTGAATGTCACTAACTTTTTCTCATAGAACATAGAAGGTTAGGAAGGCCATGTGAAGTAAACATGCATCTTTATTTCAGAATTCTTTGCAGTAATATTCATGCAATGATAGTTCAACTTTAGCCTTGATAAAGTCAGGCTTGTGCCCTTCAATAAGGAGTTGAAATTCCTGTAATTTGGCCACTATGAATGGCTCAGGACTACGTAAAGCAAACAAGGAAGCCTTTTTGATGTCCTTGTCAAAATAGCATTATCAGCATTTCCTTCTGGGATAAAATCACTTTAAAAATACATTATTGTTTGTTGGTCCATGGTGTGCTTATTTCAAGATAAATATCTGATAATGGCATCCTTAATGAAGAGTGAACACAGATGGTTTATATGTACCATATGTTGAATGAAAACCACACCGAACACTGAAACAACATGCTCACATGCTGAGATAATGTCACCTTGACAAATGGAATATCATTTAGCTAACTTCTAGCATGTAGATAATCACTTTGCGGCATATTCATATTTCCGGTCAAAAAGTAACATTGTTTCCAAATGTTGTGATCTTTACTGATCATGACATTTTCTTTCTTTTGAAAAATAGAAAAGCGTTAAAAAATACCCAAATTATGTCACCGAATTCCATATGTCAAGATGAAAATACCCAAATTATGTCACCGAATTCCATAAGTCAAGATATATCTTGACATAAGGAATTCGGTGACATAATTTGGGTATTTTTTAACGCTTTTCTCATCAGCAGGGAGAAAGCTCACAAAATCATTGCTATGTATTGTGGTGAAACCTGCAAGTATCGACTAAACTAGAGAACCCTGGGTCGTATTGTGTTAAATTCAGTGAAACATTGCATCGAAACCTTACAGCATGAAGAAAAATTTGCTAAGCCTTTTTAGGATTCAAACCCCAGATTTAAAATATTTTAGCACATGCCGATCGAGAGTTGAGTTTATTAGCCCACAACAGGGTTGAATCTAGAAAAGTGCTGTAGTCAGCTATAATACAGAAAAATCCCTCTCTCTATAATAGACCTAGACCATCCACTAATTATATCTTCTTCGCCTACTCTCCATAATAACAAGTCCCAGTCCCTATAATGGACGACTTGATCCCCATTATGAATATAAACTAATAGACAGACAGGCTTAGTGACTCACTGAACCGTCCTAGTGTCATCTGTGCTGCATACTTCAGAGTAATCTTTTATGCATTACTGTACTACAGATATTTTTCTAAAGGAGATATGATAGTTTCGGGGTTTTTTTTACCCCTCGCTGCCCCCCTCCCCCTCAACGCCATATTTTCTATGACTAAAATAATCTTTTTTCAACTGCTGAAAATAATTCAACAGAATTTATCTCTGGGATAATTCCTTGTCCCTCTGTAAAACATGAATTAAGCGACGTACAGCAAGTAAAGCAACAAGAGGCTTGATTCACAAGACACTACACCCAGCAGTGCAGCTGGGTACCTGGTTTGGAAGTAAAGCTTTATGAGCTGATTGTATTGGTGATGATGAGGGCTATGATTATATCCTCCCCAAGGACTTGAAACAGGGGGATAATATCCTTCCATCCAGGTAACAGATGAGCAACTTTCGAAAGATGAGGAGCATTCAGTGATTTCAAACATGCATATACCTACTTTCCATGAAATCAAGAGTTTGTCTATCCATTGAACTTCTTCACGCCTAGAAGACCGGTATATGATGTGATAGTTTCACACAATCAAACACACACTGAACCTTGTCACCTGCAGGGATTAAGTTAATCTCTCGAGTTACATGTCGACTAATCATATTTCTTAACACAAGTATCTGATAACTTAATATTTAATCTTTAACCCTCCACCTGCTGAAATTTACTAGTGCCAAATCATACCATCATAGCTCAGTGGCTGGAATACACAAATCACAACTCATCAACCAAAGGAAAATCTGGCATTTTATAAATAAATAAATAAATAAATAAATAAATAAATAAATGAATGAATGAATGAATGAATGAATGAATGAATGAATGAATGAATGAATGAATGAATGAATACCAACAGGAACTTATTGAAGCAAAACCACTTCAACCCACTCACTAAAAATGTGTGATTCAGCTTAACATAAGAGCATAACTGGACCAGCTTATGACGCTTGTAGTTTATCAATTATCAGATTAATCATTGAGACCTATCACATAATCCTTTCTTTGCCATCCGATTAACACTTAACCTGTGGAAGAATTAACCCCATATCCGGCACTTCAGCAAATTCTCATGTCTAGCTATATATATATATATATATATATATATATATACACACATCAGCTATACAAACTGAAATGTCCTGTTAATGATTTATAATTCTTGTGATTCATCGATACAGGAATGGCTTGGCTATAATTAATTCATCAGACAAACGGTTAACTCAATTAACCAAATTACACTGCTGACTGAAAAGATGTTTTTTTGCCGAAAAATAATCAGGGGCACCTCTTCAAAAATCAACCTTATCTGATTCCATTCTTTCACATTACGCTAAGGTTATTTCTGCTCCAAGCCACTAAAATAAGCCTTTAATACAGTGATGGTCGTCTAGATAAACTGAATACACAATATAAGACCAAGAAAATTGCATTAAGAAAAGCATTGCAATTATTCTTAAAATGTTTCTTGGTCACTTCTGAAGGCCTGCACCTTTACATGACTGAAGTTTGTTCCACACATCCTGTACATGCGCAAAATGACAGGTCTCAGTCCCTCCGAACACTGTTCTTGGCGTGCGGAAAATGTTCCCGGCTGTGCAGCTTGCACCACAGTTCACAGGAACATGTTCCTGGCTGTGCAGCTTGCACCACAGTTCACAGGAACATGTTCCCGGCTGTGCAGCTTGCACCACAGTTCACAGGAACATGTTCCCGGCTGTGCAGCTTGCACCACAGTTCACAGGAACATGTTCCCGGCTGTGCAGCTTGCACCACAGTTCACAGGAACATGTTCCCGGCTGTGCAGCTTGCACCACAGTTCACAGGAACATGTTCTACATGTCATCAAAAAGAGCAGACCTTAAATGTCTTCATTATAAATTCATTTGTTTGAGGGTTTCTTGGTCACACATTGATATTTACCAACAAAATAATAATAATAAATGGTATACATAGATTCTATGAGAGTACTTAATGGTATACATATAGATTCTATGAGAGTACTTAACGGCATACATATAGATTTTACGATAGTACTTAACGGTATACACAGATTATACATAGAGTATACAGCCTACTCCAGCAGGCAAACAAGTTTATTGTGTACTGTTATGTAGCAGAGTCTTCTCTTTGACATAAAATATCCGGTAACTGCGAAACGACAACAATTCAGAGAATTTCTGACCCACTGACCTACGTAACTCGAATACTTGGTGATGCAAACATTTGCGGAAAAATTGCAGAGGTTTATATTACAAGAGTACAACTGTACTATTAACTTTGGATTAACAAAATGATCCATGCAACCAAAAAACCTGGTGATACAAACATTCGGGGAAATTCGAAAAGCAATAGGACTGCGCCATTTGCCGAATAGACCTCAGTTACTTGACCACAGAGGACACAATGCAGAGCTCTATTTATTGTTGTAAGTGATGCTAATTGTTTGGGGGACATAATTTTGGATTGTCCAGACCTGTTTCTTAAATACCTAGTGAAGAAGATGTCCGGGAAAAACATACAGAGCTTTTGTATTGCTGAAACAACGTACAACAATTTAGAGATGCATTATGTCTATAATTCTCCATTTGGATTAACCAAATGACCTACATTTCTTGAACACCTAGTGATGAAAATGTTCAGAGAAAACAGGGCAGTTTTTATTACTGAGAGTGACAGATGATGTAAAAATAGTTTGAACTGCAACTCCGTCAATGATAGGTATCTTGATATGGAAAATGTATCATGATACGTATATTGTCAGATTAAGTAACGATAAGATTGATACTACATCACATGCAGCTCTAGAAATGACATTTCTTCAAACTTCATATAAACGTTCAGGGAAACATGTGATGCGATCATTTGTTTAACATAAATCTGTCATACAATGGTGCATTAGAAAGTTTGTGAGGTGAGTATTTCACTTATATCACCATTGCTAGTATTATGGTTGGGAGAGTGAGTGAGTGAGTTAATGTTAAACGCCGCTTCGGCAGTATTGCAGCCATTAGCGGCGTTGGTAGGGAGAAAGCCTGCAAGACCATGTGGCTATGCATTCGGTGAAACCTGCAAGCATCGGCTGGAACTAGCAAACCATGGGTGGTACTACGCTGAATTTCAATGTAGCATTGCACCCAAACCTTACTGTGTGTAGAACAGTTCTCTACTGCAGACAAAGTTGTCCTGCCCCTGGCGGGATTAGAATGTTCATATTAAAAGTATTGTATCAGAGCTTTCATAAGCAGTCGTGCTAAATAAACTGTAATGTCATAATTGAACATCTATTTGAACATAAACAATAAGCCAGTTGTTGGAGAACCAACTTTCATTGTCTCATCACTCACTTATAGACTCATGTGGAAATATATATTTAACTTATTTAATAGCTTCAGATAGAGAAACAAGATGTTTTACCACAAACATTTATAAATTGAATTCATTACACACTTTTGAAGATATTGCAATTTACAAAGTCATTTCACATTGTTAATTAACATTGTGTGTTTTCAATCGACATGACGCCATAATCATTAACATTTGACGTCACAATGTTAGCAGCGCGGCCACAATGGCATGTGTCCCACTTACATGCGATTGTCAGGGATTATCTGACAATTTAGTTCGATTAAAATCAGCGAGTAATTAATATAATACTAATTTCATTTTTATGAAACTAGCTCATTAAATACCAAAGGACTCGCTCATTTCATGAAAGTTTTATTGAACAAGACCTTATCTAGGTAATATCTATGATTAAATCTGACAACTTTAACACAGCTTTAAACTGTTATTTTCCATCAGATATAAATCTATAATATAAGTGTCCCATGTACTCCAAGTATCGACTTGTCAATCTGTTACATCTCATCATAAAGCTGGAATCAATACAACATGGTACAACAAAGTTGTACATTTCTCGGCACACATGTTCATCACAAATACTTATTCCGCATGGAATGTTTAGCACACATTTACACAATTTGTAACATGTCTATACAATGTATATCCCACCTTTTCAGATAACCCAATACAAAATAAATTTTGTTTAATCGTACTAGACTAGCTGCATGGGTATCAAAGCAAAAAGATACTAAATATGTTTTACGTGTCAAGGGGAATCAACATTTTAATTTATCAGATATTAAATCTGTTATCAATGTATTGAGTTATCCAGAGGTAAAAACAGAATGTTTTGTTGCATGTTGTTAACTGAGTTTCTGGGTCCCTGCATAACTAAAAGATGGAGAATATAATTATTATGTGATGATGTTATTGAAACATCATAATTGTGTAAATTGTCTATTCTAATTGTGATATTTTGTAATACTACATGATGGACAAATGATATATTTCAGCATCAAGACTGGATGCAAGATCCCTAATCATTTTGTTAAAAAAATGCCTTTTAGTCTACATTTATTCAATTTACCAGTATTTGAAGTCAAATAACATTACTTCAATATTTTCTGTACATGATAAGAACCTTGATCACTGTGAATATGTATGTTCATGTTACACAAAAATAGAGCGTTATTAAATCAAGGAGACTTGTTTAAAGTCTACTCACCTGCAGCTTCTCGTATCTTCTGCATGAATCCAGCAACCTCCTCTTCTTTCTCCTCCCCCTCCTCCTGACTGCTAGACGAGCTGCCACGCCCGTTTTCATCCATCGTTAGCACAGGTAACACAGGTACTCCAGGTAATCCGTGAGTGAATTGTCTTCTTAGTCTTAACAGGTATCCATTACACTATAATCAGCAACTCCTGCAAAGAAATTTTATTGTTTTTATTTATTTTAATAAAATCATGAAAAACCATAAATTTTATGTTTCAGGTAATGTGTTTAATTATTAACTATTAATTATAGCAAAAAGAGGATGATTAAGGGTTGGAAAAACCTTTCAAGATCATTTCCCTGGTTATAAAAATAAACATTTACAACTTTAAAGATTATTTCACCGATAAAATTGCAAAGGGAGATTTTTAGGATTGAATACTAATTTCAAGATTATGATGGTGATAAATAATTGGTAGAGACTAGAGAGACAGTATACAACTCCATTGCGACTATGCTTTGCAGTGAAACTTGCAAGCACCTGTAGTACTGCTCTCTCTCTCACATGTACAACAGTTCGCTATAATGATAAAGTCTGGCAGGATTAAAACCCATGACAATGATACGTTTCTCTAAAATAATATTGCCTTCATAGATGCCTCTTAAAGAATTAGGCCTTCATAGGTAATAAACCATATTTCAATGTACTATGTACATCCTCAAAGAAATGCCAAATGCTGTAAATAATTAAACACTACAACATACAAACAACATATAGTCCAGCCAGTCACCCATCCAACATTCAGCTTAGCCTGATACAGCTGGTCTGATACAAGAAAAAAGTGAGCATGGCTCACATACCCCCGCCATCCGCTATCCGTCCATTGAGAATTATAGATGTGAAGGTTACTATGTTTATAAAACAGCTTCAAGCATCATAATATTGTCCAAAATAATTTTAGGAACTAACTGTTATTACAAAATTTCATTCACCCAGATGTAACTGGTTTCAGGTAACTTAATATTTCCCATTAGAGCAATTACAGATTCAAGGGCTTCATAACTCCTTAAAGAATAATATTTCGGAACTGGACTGTGAACTCGATGAAGAGTATCATCTGGACTACCCACATGTAAAATTTCATTCACCTAGATGTAATAGTTTCCGAGAAAACTTGTCCCCATTGGAGCATCAAAACTCTTTTGGTACAAAGTTCAATTTCGGATCCAAGGGCCATAACTCCGTAAAAAGTAATATTTCGGAACTGGTTTTCGAACTCGATGAAGAGTATCATCTGGACTACCTCCATATTCAATTTCATTCACCTAGATGTAATAGTTTCCGAGAAAACTTGTCCCCATTGGAGCATCACAGATCTTTTGGTACTAAGTTAAATTTTGGATTCAAGGGCCATAACTCCGTAAAAAAATAATATTTTGGAACTGGTTTTCGAACTCGATAAAGAGTATGGTCATGAGTACTCACAACCAAAATTTCATTCACCTAGGTTGAACGGTATCCGAGAAAACTTGTCCCCATTGAACACAATAAAACTAAGTCCAAAAAGATTGTCTGTGCGCGATCGTAAGAACATGTTTAATAACTGTACAAAGTTTGGTTGATGTACCTTTGACAGTTTTTGAGATAATTGACCGGACGGACGGAATGACCGCTATATACCCCCGCTTACTTCATAGCGGGGGTATAACAAGTATGTGCACTTGCACACATTACAGTAGTATAGGTAAATATCAGATAATATGACAATTTGACAAAGAACCTAAAAGATCCCTACTCATAATTGCACATAAAATACATGTAATATCATATGAGTTTTAATGATATTCGTCAATCTGCAAAATGTTCCCATGTGAAATAGGAATGAGTTTGTTAGCACTTTGTGATCAAGGTAAAAAAAATCATGAATGCTTATGACTTATTGACATTTCCATCAAATATGAACAAATATCAGCACTTCTCACAGACTTGATCTACTTTTTTCTACTTATAAAAGCACATCAAATATAACTATCATCTTCATAAACAGAAGTTTAATCGGATCACTTTAATAGTGAATACCTTAAATGGAAAGAATTTGAAATATGCCTGACTTTCAATCTTAATATCAGAAAAAATATTTTGAAATGAAGAATACTTTTGAGAAATGCTTTAAAAATTTTTAATTATAATTTTATGTACAATGATGTTACATGTTTATTTCACACGACCCTCTTCACCTATATTCACTCGTCTGTGAAAATAAAGTCCGAAAAAATTACACTTTTCATAAAATTTCACAATCACTAACCTGAGAGAAAAACTGGACTGTCACAGTCTCTTTAACACTAAAGCTGCTGAATATATTAGTGCAACACATTCTGAGCGGCACATTTACAGGAATTACAAATAATTCACAAATAGTGAATGATCCTAGATTGGTGAGGGGCTGGAGGATCACAGAATAATACTGTATTAAAGAAAACACGTACATTCTGAGTGGCACATTTACAGGAAGAGTAACTAATTGATACCGGATTGAGCCGGGACTAGAGGGCTATCACAAAATATTACTGTATTGGTGCAACCCATTCTGAATGGCCAATTTACAGGAAGCATAACTAATTGACATGTCAAATGATGCATGGTTCACCAGGGGATGGTGGGCTATCACAGAAAACTACTGTGTTAACAGGTAAGTGTTAACACCTAAAACAAATCCTGAAATGTGCATGTTTATTTACATGACCTAGCTTCCATAGGAGGATCCCCCCCCCCCCCCCCCCCTGTTATCGGCCAATGTTTCCTCAACTTCTATATTAACTCATCTATGAGAAAAACTGGGAGACAGCCCTACTCTTTCTATAAACCCGTGCAACCATCAAGCTGTGAGCATGTCTACACCCTCTTCCTTCTCCTTGAGGTCAGAGGTTAGAGAGAGATCGGAAGATAGACATGTTAATTAGAAGTCGAGGTTTGTCAAATTCTAAATGACGGGTTATCATATTTCGTCGGGGATAGCGACAGTATGGTGTCTATTCAGCAAATGTTTCATCAGATAATCTGTTACGGCCCACCAATCACAATATGTCACACCTGAGCGATCACAACCCATCGTCAACTGCAAAATGTTCTGTTACACACGACTGACTCTACATGTATCAACAAGTATCAATATTAATAACAACAAACCTACAATGTACCATGAAATATTATTCCTCCCATCTCTACGCACATTATAATTAAACACAAGCGGTGCGTGGCCATGAATAAGTACTGTCAAATCCATTTCAGTCTCTCGCTTGAATAATCCATTTCTCCTGACCTACATGTATACAGTACGACACAATCAGAATTACAAACACACATACCTGAGGAGCGCGTCCTTTGAAATCTTCAACGAGCTGACATCTGCCATGTTAATATCAGTTTTGTTACCTTGTTGACTTAAGTTGAATGAATACATTGACCTTTAACCTGTATGCATGTGTTTGCTGTTGGCTCATTTAGTGATATAAAGAGAAACTCGTCTTTTAATATCAAATATATCAACTGAAGATATAGAGCAGTAACTCTTAGAACTCCATCATCAAATGCATAATACAATTAAAGGTACATCCATTGTGTTTCATAAAATTTTATTTCCCTTTAATATGTTCCAATTCACCACATGTGGTGTCTTCAATACAAATAAATTCACTTAGCTTGCATATTTATCCCCAATCGCCAAATATATCATAATTACTAGTTTCCAATCAAAATTGAGTAACCCCATTATGCATGTGCAGAAACCGAAACTGCACGTCCCATTTACATGCACAGTAGTTATGTGACCTATTGAACATTATCAACTCAAAATTATCTTTTTATCTGTTATAACTAAGATTCCAAAATTACGTTTGACTCATTGGCGCGCGCTACAAGCTGTGCATTGTCCGGTTTTCGATCAGAAATCACTACTTTTACCTTCATATCGCCAATATGCTAAGTCTACTATCATCAAAATGGTAGTTTTCGGTAACAGTCGGTACTTCTCGATAAAGTAACACCATTTATAGCGTTTGCAATATTTGACCCCAAACAACACAATGGATGTACCTTTAACTTAAGCTGTATGCATGGTTTTGCACATGCTTTTACCTCTGTTAGTAAAATCTTTGCTTCCTTTTTATTTTGAAATTATGTTTTTTCTTGTTCTTTTTACTTTCAGCTCCTTTTTGACTAAGTTCCACAAATTCATAAAACGAAAGGAGATTCACCTTGACAACCCTTTAAGTAGATCTTTGCTCATTTTCAATTCTCAAATATTTTTTAATTTTTTTTTTTTTATCATGGTTCTTTAGGACATTACTGTTTGTCATACATGCACAAAGGAACAAATGAATAACTAGACCTTTGACCTTTGACCTTTGACATGCATATATGTTAGTCTTATTGTTGGCTCATGTAGTAAAAGTTACTTTAACGAAAATGTAATCTCTCAAATAATTATTTTATTCAATGAATGCAAATCTTTTTTAAAAGATGAATTACTATTTTATAGTCACTTAGCTAGACTTAGCTAGGAAAAGCAGATAATACCTTAAACCATTTAGTGTACTGTTTATTGCCTTGTACGGTAGAATTAGACATAAAATACAACCTTTTCAATCATCGAGGCCTAGGATTAACATTCAACTCAACAAGACAGATAGAGTGGGAAACCAAATTGTCACGGACAGAAAATTTCCATCCAAAACCCACTTTTCTTCTTATTCTTCATCAAATATAATTTCAGCATAGCTTATCTTTAGATAGAGTTCATCAAAGTGTCACATGTAAGTACTGGTGGGTCGTAGTGGCCAACTACAGATTTGTTCACTTTAATTACGATATGTGATTCCTGAAAGTTGGCCATTCAGAATGACTTGGCACTCAATTCAGCAGATAATAGTGGGTGAGTGGGTTATTATTTAACGCCGCCTCGGCAGTTTTGAGGCCATTAGCGGTGATAACATGCTAACAGGCATGACTATAGCTCCATAGTAAATGATGCAAACAGCAATTGCCAGAATTTAATCTGTACTTGAGGAATAGATGCAACTATATTTATACCTATCATTTACCTACCTATTTAATTACCATAGTGCATAACAATTCCTGACAGGCCTGGATTGGTAATATAATTACAGCAGTCAAAGGGTTAAAATAAAATCAACGTATCATCATTGCGATGTAGTAATACACAGGTAGATAAACAAAGCTGGAAATCCTGACCAAAATTCCTACCTGTATACATATTTCCTCACAAATTCTTACCTGTATATTTTGTTACAAATTCCCATTAATCACACAAAAACTCCCATGTGGAAAACACGTCCAGCCCAGTAAATGTCCACTGTAAAGATCCGAGCCGTGTCTACCTGTCGTCAGTTTACTTACCTATCTATCTACCTGGTCGGTATCACATAACGAGCCCAGGTATTCGGTCACCTGGATGCTAGAGTGACCACAAGGGCCAATCAAATGAGCTTACCAGTTTTCCAATTAAAGCGACAGGTGCACCTAGGTGTAAATATCCTCCTTTGAGGAAGACAAGTCTGAACGTTTGATGAAGACAGGTAAATTAATGAAATACCTGTGGAATACCTGAAATTCGTCCCCTTTCATCTCAGAGGTAAAACCAGGTGAAGCATGTAACTTGGTTAGGACATATACCTCTCCTAGTAAACATCTTATACATAATCTTCATTTTCAAATGAAAATCAACTCGACTCAGAGTTTTATGAAAATGTAAAATAATTAAATAACTCAGACATACCTGAAATTGTTTTTTTCGTTCATCATCAATAAGTGTACCAATGATCTAGGATATGAGACAACTTCAAGAATGTGAACAGTTGTACATAACCTGTACTCATTTTGAAATGATAACCCATCTGTACTCACTTTGATAAAGATAGGTAAATAAATGAAATACCTGCAAAATACCTGAAGGTCATCCCAATTCATTCAACAGGTTGTTTAAATGCAGCATGTCACCTGTGTAAGAGATACCTTGAGAAGTTTAATCACTTGAGTAAACATTTTATGCACAATCTGTACTGGTTGTAATACAATGGCGAAGAAGGCAGAGGATAGAGAAAAGCTTTGAATACATATAGAGAACTTTGAATGACAGCAATTTTGTTAAGAATATATAGAAAAGAACAACAAAAATATATGGCAGAGGAATTAAAAAGATATACTGTATGATAGTCAGGTCAGGTAGTGTAAATGAATCCTTTACATACTGATGTAGTGATTTCTGGTTTGTCTATTATTACTCCCTAGCCAATCCTTGATTTTTAAATTTTTAAGAGAGTTATATATATACTGTATATATATATTTATATATACTAAACTCAAATCCGCCAATAATGAATTGGTTGGAAAAAATTACCGGTAATTCTGCAGGTGAAACATTACGTACAAACAATTGATGCAGATTGTTACCTATTTAGTAAATTGGACACTTTAAAAACGGCTCAACACTGGCACATTCAGATTCTACTGAAGACAGGTAAATTAATGACATACCTGAGGTTCGTCCTACAGGTGAGTTCAGGTAACTTGTATGTGTACATGGTGAGGACCCTCGTCAGATGACATAACTTGAGATTGACATAGTCTAATCAGTTGGGTAAATATCCTACACATAATCTGGTTTCATTGAGGTTAAAGGGCTTTCAGAAGAACAGTGAGACTTGTACTCCTGTCAAATGATTATAGGAAAACAGGGTAAGAAGATATCAAGCACGATTGCGTGAGATTGGAGTAGTCCATTAAGATGAGAAACATATTATGAAAATAATTTCAAACAAAAAGAATAAACTGCAGTGATTGTAAAAGTATAGCAGTGCAATTTTCCTATTTAAATCCTCATTTCATGTTGTAAGCATGAATTTGGGCAAAATGATGGTACCCAACTTCCTTATAAAATTGGATTTGGAAATAGTTCTGTGGCAAATGTATTTTTGCCCTTTTGACTGAAAATACTTTTTCTTTCAAACAAAATCTTACTTTTACAGCAAAATACAACATTTAAGAATCCAAATTTCAACATAATATATAAACGATCACAACACATTTGACAACCTTCTTGCAACAAGGCTCATGGTAATAGTTATATATCTGTTCTCGTTTCTGTGACATCACAAGATAATCATTCCTACAAGCTGTCACTAAAATAGACTTTATTACCATCTCCTGAACAATTAAAACCACTACATCTTTCTGACCATAATAAGCAAGCTCAGATTTGCTTGTCAGAGAAATTGGAAATCCAGAATCAACAAAGCCCCATTTCATTATCAAAATATAACGGTATATATTATTATTTTAAAGTTAACTTAAAAGTAAGTCTACATGTATGTAAGTAATATATCTTTGACCCTTTACCATGTCATCTGTTTATGTCAAGTTTTATTCACTCACAATCTCCATTTAAATATCAAATATTTTTTCCTATATTGCAATAGAAAAGAGATTGAAAGCAAGTCTATTTGTACATAAACAATTGATCTACTGTTCACCACCTCAACATAACTAAAACTATCACCAAATTCACAGAGTTTCATCTTTAACAGTCAAAACAAAACATTTTATATTTTCAAATATTATACTTTTTTTTATTTTCCTATATATCACCAAATAAATAATTAAAGTACTAAAATCATACAAAATTACCTGTATGAACAATATATTTTCTGCCTATGAAGTCAACATAATCTAGCAAGTATAGATATTCCACAAAGGAAAATTATGAATATTCAAATTCATTGAAACTCATTTTCAACACTCGAAACAATATATCTATAATTCTTTACATGTAACAAAAAACTTTGAAAGATTAAAAGTAAGGCTTTTATTATATATCTACCACCTGACCAGAACGTGGTACCGTGAGTCTAATCAATGATGACACATCTGAAATTGAGGTTTGTCTTCTTTTATATTTTTCAAGAAACCATGAAATTGGATAAGCTACTGTGAAAATCCTCAAAACCATCCATGTCATTTTCTGCTCTTCTTTAAAACGATATGTGCCGAAATTTAAATTATAATCTTCTTTCTTAAACTCTTTAGTAACAGTGTGGTCAGCTGTTTGTAATGTATTAAATTTGAGAGGACAGTTAGTGCCCTAATTTTATCTATTCTGTAATTGACACTTATATTCCCATAGTGAGTGTAACATATAAAGCAACACAACCAGGGAAATGTATTCCTCATGAAGCTGACCAGATCAGTCGGTCCACAGTTTGTTGTATAAGCTTTTAGGAGAGATGATACCCGGAAGTAAGCCTCACTTACAGTAACATTGTGCAAATACGGTATTAGCATTTTTATGTTGTGTATAAGTCTAACTATTACCAGAGTCCATTCAACATATAAAACAAAATATCCAAGGAAATTTATTCTTCATGGAGCTGAATAGAATTGATAATCAGTTTGTGGTTTATAAATATTTATGCTTTCAAAACATGCAGAAAATGACAACATGAAAGATATGGGATGTAATATGATCATTATTAATAGTAAAAATACACAACCAAGAGTTACCAATCACATTTCATTTCCACAAGCAATACACTGGCTGTGTTGGATATGTATCAATCATCTGTGTAATTGATTCGCAAGCTAGAATTGTGTAGGTACATTTAACGCAGTATAGTCTTTTTTCACCATGTAGATCGTGATATATCTCATACAAAACGGTACCAGAATCACTGCCTGGGAAACTTGGCCGGCAGTAGCAATAATTGCCTTAGGCTAGAGGGTCAGGAAATTCTGCCTGAAGGGCTAAAAGGGATAAATAGAGAATACTAAACGACTAAACATATTTATGAAACGAGTGAGTGGTATGTATTTAACGAGCAAAAGCGAGTTAACCCTTACGTTGCGTATATATATTTTACCCTTTTTAGCCCCTGTGGCGGAATTTACAGGCTCGCAGCTCGCAGCAGTAGTTTGAGCTTAGGCACTAACGAGCTCTGCTGGCGGAATTTCCAGGCGGCGATTCCGGTACCGTTTTTACGAAATATACCGCATCTACATGGCGAATACGGGCTATATACGGGCGTTGAATACAAATTCAAGTCGCGGTACCCGTACACAAATGGTTGCTTTATACCCGCATCTTTGAATTATTTTTTTACGATTTTTCTTTACTTTTCTATTACTTTGTAAAGATTGTCTTTAATTCGGGCCTTATAACATCATGAATTTGGAGCGCGCTACTGAAATTTTTATATGGACTTGAAGACCAGATGTTTTTCTTTACAATGATATAAAAAATATTAGAATGCGACCTATGGTTATAATTCTATTGTCATCTAAAGTTTGTCTTTATTTCCAGCTTCATGAAATCAAAACTCCTGAGCGCGCATATTGCGAAATTTATATGTGATTGTAGATAGTTTATTCCTCTTTACAATGACGTAAAAATTATTAGAATACGACTTATGGTTCAGAAAATATAACCAACCAAAGGAGAGTGACGCTACCCCGACAGTACCACGTGAATGGTCCCGACGCGCACCAAGTTACTGGCACTGCTTGGTCCCCCCGGGACTGTGCTAATTACAGTACCGTTACCTCCTCGAGACCTCCTCGAGACCTCCTCGAGGGTGCCAGAGCCGAGCGCGCGTGGAACTAATGGGTACTAATGAGCACAGCATACACTAATCACCGCGGCGAACGCAATACATGTTGCGCGGTGTAAAGTTTGTCTTTATTTCCAGCTTTATAAAATCGTAAATTATTTCGCGCGCATGCGAAACACGTATGTACTTGAAGACAATTTATTCCTCTTTACAATGATATAAACATTATTGGAATACGTCAAATGGTTCGCAATATATGAAGAGCGTAAGGAAGGCACCCCCAGTACTTAGAAAATTCATTTTTGAAAAACTAACTTTTTGCGACATCTGGCGCATCATTTGCCGCATGTTTATTTTTCGCTGCGCATATACATATGATACATGGAATTGAAGACAATTTATTGCTCTTTACGATGATGTAAAAAGAAAAAAAATGCGCAACTTCGTTCGGAAGCTATAGCGGGCCAAATGAAGGTACCCTCGGTACTTTGAGGCAACTTTTTGACTATCGCGCATATCGGGGCACGTGCCGCAACTTTAGTTTTTCGTGCGCATGTATAAATTTTATATTGAATCAAAGCCGAATCTTTCCTCTTTACCCCATGTAAGTTTTATGAAAATCGGCCACCCGGTTCAGCATTTATGGGTGTTTTTTATGATGCGGTTCTGGCTGAACTTCCAATGAAAGCTCGCATTCACTTTCTAATCTCTGTCTCTTTGATAAAATAAAAAATATTTTATTTGCAATGACATGTATTACAATGAAATTACAATGCATTTACGTACAAATATACACAATATTTACCTGCGGTTGTGCGCAGAACAGCTTTAGGGACCTAACAAGGTATGTATATAATGTGTATATACTGGTTGTCCACACTTCGGCTCTCTTTACTTTCAATTTTCTTCTTCTTCATTCCCTTCTTCATTTCTTTCTTTTTCCGTGGCAGTGATGTAAGCCCTGGAATAGTCAGTGGCGGTGTGGTACAGTTTGAAGCATGGTGCGGCGCACAGAGAAACATTACAATCTGTACATTCATAAGAAGACTCTCTGCCTACTCGTTTTTTCTTCCTTGCTGGCCCATTGCCTTCTTCAATCTGTTTTGCGAGGACGGCGCGTTTTGCCTTAGAGCATACCACACACATCCTTGTAACGTTTTTCTTCCTTCCGACAGGCTCAATCTTCGTCGGAAAGTGACATCCATGAAGACGAGTGACACTCTCGTCGCTCGTGCTCGGCCGACCACGGGGACGTCTGCAAAGTGATGGAACTTGTTCCTTGTCCGCAAATGTTACTATATGTTGCGCCAAAGCCTTCCTGTATTCCCGACTTGTTTTTAGAGGTTTATCTTTGCTGTATTCTTTATAAACGATGTAAGAGTTCAACATGGCAACGTTGAGAACGTGAAACCAAACCCGTTTCCACCACTTCAGGGTCTTCACTCGGAACGGCGTGTACGACAACATCTGGTCGGCCCGATCAACACCTCCCATGTACTTGTTGTACGTTGTTACAATGCGCGGCTTGAGAACTGGTTCCCCTGTTGCCCGGTTCTTCTTCCCTGTTTGTTCAAGTTGTGTATCTTCAACAGTAGACATGAGAAGCACTGATTTTCTATCTTCGTAGCGAAGAACGAGTAGGCCATGGTTGTGAGAAACTGTCATGTCCCCTTGCTTGGCTTTCTTTTTAGGTTTCTTGACTGAATCAGGAAGTCCCTTTCGATTGGCTCTCAACGTCCCCGTGGCACCTATTCCCCGCTCCCACAAATTTATGTACAGATTTGTGGACGAATAGTAGTTGTCCATAAAGATGTGATGCCCCTGTCCAACGTAGTCGTTCACCAAGTCCATGACTACATCATAAGTTTTGCCACCTTCAGAAACCGGTTCATTCGTTTTTCCAGTGTAGAGTTTGAACTTGCAAACGTATCCGTTGTGCGAGTCACACAACATGAAAGCCTTTATCCCATACTTCTTAGGCTTGTCGGGAAGATAAACTTTGAAAGATAAGTTACCTTTCCAGGGCACCATGCCCTCGTCGACTGAAATGTTTTGATGCGGTTTATACACTCTTGAAAAACGGTGAACTATCCGGTTATACAAGTGTCCCAGTTTATTTATTGGTGAAAAGCACGGGGTGTTACGGCCCGGCATCCTCCTGTTGTCAGCCAAGTGTAGGTAGGTTATAAGAAGCCAAAACCTGTCTCGGGGCATGCACTTGGCGAAGAAAGGCGTTGAGGTAACATCACTTGTTGACCAGTAATCAGCAAAGTTTCTCTGCACAACCAATGACATGGCAATTGTCATGGCTACAAATACCTTCATCTCTTCTGCATTAGTGTCTTGCCACTGTTGCATTCTTGAACGGGGTCTTAGAATTTTGTCCTCCATTGCTTGTTTGAAATATCTATTGGTTTCCGTTGCCATATGCTCATAGTCATCATTATGTATAAACAAATTGAAAAAGTCAATAGGTTCAGGGTTCTCAGGAAGTTCTATGAACTGGCGCAACCCAGTTTGACCAGTGAAAGGCAAGTTTACACGTGGCCGCGGACCATCCACCCACTCATCAAACGTCTGTGAATTATCATGATTATATTGTGCTATTTCGGCAAACTCCTCCTCAAAACCACTAAAGTCTTCTTCGGTGGAATTACCGGCGGCTAGAATCTTTCTGGCAATCTCTGTCTCTATATCACTCAGAGCATCTGTGTCACCATGTTCACTATCTATTACAGTGTCCCGATCATATGCATCATCACTGTCTAAACCACTGCTACCATCACTGTCAGTTGACTCCATATCAGAGGCTTCATCAGCATGGATCTCGTTGATGAAGTCGTCGTCGCTTGTAACGGCTTCAAAGCTGCGTGTCCTAGTATGCAACGTCCTAGGCCGTCGCAGGGCCTTGCGTCCACGTCCGCGCAGCATTCTGCTTCAACCTGTAAATGATTGAAAATGCGTTAGATGTATGCAACATATAACATGTGATTAGAGACAATAAACATACAGAGATAATGAATGTGAGCTTCATGGACGTTCATTTGCCAGTTTCAGAACCTCCCGGCGCATCTAGGACGACTGCGCCGCAAGCGCCGACGGCGCCGACGGCTTCTGACATCGCGCCGATTTTTCCGACGCATATGTCAAACGGACCATTTTCTGATTTCCTCGGCGACGTGTAGCACCGGGCGCGAGGCCCGGAAAATAAACTACTATGTCAGGGAAGCTCGGGTTGTCAGTTGCCGAATGACTTCTCTTTTCGAGAAGCAGAGCATCCAAGGAGCGGTCTCTCGAGGCGGAGCCCGGACCCATGGGAGCATACTCCCATGCTCTCCGGGAATTCCCGTCCCCGTCTTCCGCGGCGGACCCCGGATTCAATCGCGGGACAGGTTTCCCATGTTCTCTTTTGAGAACGAGAGACTCCGAGGAACAATCCTATGGGACGAACCCCGGATTCTATTGGGAATGGGTTCCCATGCCCTCTCGACATATATAGCAGAAACCTTCATACCTCGGAATGACACGAACCTTTATTTCAAAGTAGAAACAAAAAAATAATTTGCACAAAAAGTTTGGGGGGTGGCGACCAAAAGCGGGGGGGTCCGCGCACCCCCCGGTAGATATTTATACTTGTGGGTCGGTCCCGAAGATGACGGACCACGCCCATGTTCATGGGAATTTTTTCTCATTATGTCATGGCGAATCCCGTCGGAAATTCCCCTGCTCACGAAAAAACTAATACCTAAAAAAGTAATTGTGATACAAAAGAACTTTGGTAATAAAAGTGGTGAGGAATCAAATTCTCCATCTGCTCAGTTCAGTCCACTACACATATAAATAATTCTTCAAATCTTATTGAATGAAACGTCTTTTATTCAATAATGTAAAAGATAAAATAATAAATTCAATTCAAATGGTTTGGAAAGGTGCGCCCTCGCATTTGAATTTTAGAAATAAAAACCTTTCGCAAATGGCATCAGTAACAAAAATGTTCACGCATTTTTAGAAACTCCGAAAAGTGAAATATTTTCCTGAGAAAATATTTCCACGAAAAGGCTTTTCCCCGAGCGGCGGGTCCCGTACTCAAATATATTTTCACTTTTATGTTATAATTTTTTTTCCAAAACTGGAAACAAAATTCCGTCATGACAGTTGTTCATCGTTTATAAAGCTCTATATTTGCGTATCAAAAGAACAGTATTTTAGTTATATATTATCATACTTCTTCACTTATGCGTACATCAATATTGCGGCTCTTCGCGCATGCATAGTTCTTCCCAAAAACATGCGCATTATATCTGGAATTAAAGACAATGTTTTTCTCTTTACAATGATGTAAAAATTATAAAAATCGGACTTGCGGTTCACAAGTTATAAAGCCCGTAATGATGGTATATGCTAAGAGCGCCACTTATTCAAAGCCGAATATCACCTTCTGCGCGACACCTGGCGCATCAAAAGTTATTGCCGAAAATACACGTATTTTATATGGAATTGAAGACAATTCTTTTATCTATATACTGATAAAAAAATTATGAAAATATCCCAAGTAGTTTCTTAGAAATAGAGCGCCGAGGCATGTTGGGGTAAATGCGCCACATGTATCAAAATTCAAAAGTGCGAAAGTCGGCTATCTCTGTGCGATTGCTGTATTTTCAGTTATGTTAGCGCAATTGCGATTTTTATATGGGAATAAAGGCCATTCTTTCCTCTTTATTTTGGTATAAAAAAAATGAAAACAACCAATTGGTTCATATGATACGAAGTGCGAGAGAAAGGTAGCTTATCGCAATATCTTCCCGTAATTAGAAGCTATCTGCCCATGTGGCGAGATGCGAGACAGATAAGCATAGGCTATCTGCCCATGTGGCGGGATGCGAGACAGATAAGCCTGTACGGGCCTATCTCACCCCGGGGCAGTGCAGACACTTAGGTGCTAATTAGCCGCCGGGCAGTGTAGCCATCGGAGCGAAGCAGGACAAAATTGGCCTTTTGTAAAGCTAATTATCGATGCGTTACGGGTCAACAATGCACACGCAAATTGGTGTGAATTTTGCTGGACGTTCTGACCAGACACTGAAGAAAGTTTTATTCTCATTGCGGGCTGCGAGGCATAAATACAGCCATTCTCATGCAGCGAGTCGCGGAAACAATCGACTCGGGACCCGGTATGGAGGCTAGCCCAGTACATAGACAGGCGTGAATTCTTCTAAGTAAGCGATCCGGGATCCGTACTGGAGTACCTACAAATCGCTTATAGCCCGCCCGGATTATCTGTCGCCCGCATGTTAAGGGTTAAATACAAATACCATCCCAAGAGTTTCATAAATATGTTATTAAACGGAACGTCGTTTAGTATTTTATTTATTACTCACTGATTGAAATGCCACTTAATTCCACAAACTTGTCCATAAACAGGCCACTCTCCATTGCGACTGCGGCGCTGACATTGTGACGTCATATTTTTGCCATTATGACGTCACGTCTCGGCAGCACGCGATGTTATTACACTAAGTGTAATAACACGGTAGATTTATTAAACTGCGATATCTTCAACGGGAGAGTAATAATATACAAAATTGCAACATACGGATTAATTTCATTTAGAAGTTGGTTAGATGACGGAGAAACAAGTTCTATGGATTGCTATTAAATTCATCCAAAAATGTGCCCCCTTGCAAATGTAAATTGATCCTAACCAAACCAATGTCATATATCACTACACTCCCCATCAAGACTTCCCATCTTCCCCCTCTTTTGTTTCTTTTTCTCTCTATCTCTTTTATTCTTATAATAGTTCATTTAAATACTTTCATTTAGTTGGAAAGAAATGCTGTTATTGTTTTACGAGGAGAATTTTATCAAGGTACATCTATGTGAATGTAATTGTATAACTTCTATAATAAAAACACTTCTATGGATTTACAACTTCTTTATCGAGTTAATCATTTAATCATTTATGTTTAATCATAACTTATGCTGTAGAAAAAAATTATCACAAATATCAAAACTTTAATTTTTATAACATTATTTTAATTATTATACAACAAAACTAAATTCATTCAACTACTTGATGTTCAACATTGTAATATTTGAGATCACGCTATCAAAATACAAATGAATAAAAATATTGCGGGATTCAAACCCACAATACGATTGATGTTTTATAAGATCATTATATCTACACTTTTAATAAGTATTATTTTTGTATTTAATATACATGTATAGTGTTCAAATAAATGCTTATGATACAAAACATAATTTCTATGACAAAATAATCTTTTTGAAGCATTTTAAGTTATGAACGTTGAAAATAAAAAGATGAGAGACACAAGTTTGATAGTATGTACTAAGAACACAACTGAGAGAGATGTAATGAAGGGGAGATAATCCAACTCAAGAGGGATTTTATTTAAGTAGCACTTCAAAGTTATCCAACAATCGATTCTTCAGGCTTCACTCAAAAAACAATTTGTGCATCAATCTCCTGTAATTATCAAAATGAATGTCAATTAATTTTGTGTGTGATCTTTAATTAATAATTTTCTCTTTGATATATAATGTCACAATTTGAAAGCTCAATATTTATGAAAGTATCTAAACTTTGAAGCTCAAAATTACTCGCATTTCTCCTTTCATTTTGAATTCTGCATTAATTTCTTTTCAAAGAATGTTCTTCGGATTTGAATTAATGCAGGCATCATTTGTCACATCATTTTGCCTTTATAAAAAGTTCTCCCCAAAATAATAATGTTCTAATTAAATTCACATAACCAGATCTTAAAGAAAGCATTCCCAAGTCAATAATTAATTTTTTTCAGAGAAATTTGCTATTAACCGCTTCATGTTTAGATCAAGTGCATGATAATTATGCAAACAATAGGATCTGAATTCCACACGACAAAGGGCTTGAATGTTAAGTGCTCCATGACATTAGGATGGGTGACACGAGTGTAGGTCGACATGACCTGCATAACATGAATTTAAATCCAAAGCATGAGAATATCAAGGACAAAAAATAATGCATATGGATTCCAGCTATAATAACAGCTGCTTAAGCCGGCATCCAGTGCATGTTGAAACAATGACGGTTATAAAAACGATCTTAATGCCGTGTTTATTTTTCTGTCTAAATCTTGAAAATAATATTACTGGTTGACACTTAGTCTGAAGATTTTATGGTAAAATTTGTCCAAATAAAAACTGTTCATTATAAAAGAAGCACTCATCATACTACTTCTGCAGAAACTTTCGTTTTGAATTAATATTTCAGTGAAAGTAAAACACATATTATCTTGATTTTTTTATTAATTTTCTCAGTTGATAATTCAAGTTGGTTGTTGACAAATTAAGTCAGAGAACCTGAAACAAGGCCTCTTGGTTAATTTCTACCAAGAAAAACAAAATCTTCATAAAAAAGACTAATTTCTTTGAACACAGGGGAAGATTTCTTACCCTGACAACATAGTTTTTAGATTTGAAAATTGAGATAAAAACTGGAGAAAAGAAACAGAACAGGAGCTAACCTACCGGTATTTGAGGCCATTGCCAGTGTTTGGCAGTTATGGTAATGTGATTTTAATTTAGATGAAAAATCACTCTCAAGAGCAGTTCACTTTCACCACAGCTGTTATAGTGCTACTTCAAGGAGGAAAGCTCCTATGTCATCGTGATCATGTATTGCAGTGAAACCTCATTGATTCCTATCACAGAGCAACCTTCTGGCTTCAATAACGTTAACCTATTTCCTATTCTTTGAGAACACTGAAGTTACCTACCGGTAATTGACATACCATCACCAAAGTTCTCCGAGAATGAAGACTAGGGCAAAAACTATCCTATATGAGGTGAATATTTGGAAGTATTTCATTTATATTCAACTGCTAGTATTATTGCTGGGATGAAACCTGCGAGCAGAGACAGGGACTAGCAAACCATGGTTGGTTCTGCACTGAAAACCTCTACCATGAAGAACAGTTCTCTACAGCAGTCAAAGTTACCAAGCCCCTGGCAGGATTCGAACCCTGGACCTCTTGATCAGAAGCCAAATACACCATCCTGCTCCCAGAGTTAACTTAGACTAAGGAGAATTAAACCTTAAAGGGGCAGTAGCACGTTTTTTGCAAACTTTATTTTTTCAAATTTCCCATTTATAATTATAGTTTATGTAATTTAAATTAACTTTAGAGAGTAAAACATCTTATCACACACACCAATTAACCGTAGTGGTAAAAACTATGTTGCGTATAAAGCAAAAATTGCATGGCGGCCATTTTATTGTGAACAAAATTTATTATTTTGTATTACAAAAACGATTCCCATGGTTTTACCGAAACTTGTACACTCATTTTAAACTTTATTTTCCGAAGAGAAAAGGATGTTTTACTATTGGTCAAATTATTTTTCAAATCCATTTCATCACCTTATTTGAGCGAAAAAACGTGCTACTTCCCCTTTAAAGTTATTACAATATGCCTTAAGTACCTTGGGGGCTTTGTAAGATTGGAGCCAGAGGCATAAGACCCTATAAAAACCAATGCTGCAAAAATTATAGAGGAAGATTGAAACACTAATGAACATGCATGAACTTATTGGCATTAGATTAGACAGACACACACAAACACAATTTAAACTGCAAGACTTCAAAATCACTGACTTCCTGAGAAAAAATTATTTTCTGTAAAACAACTTCTTTATTGTGAACATACACAACATTTCGTAGTATATGCTCCCACCTGATGAAGGAGCAAGTTCATACTCATACTCAGAAAGCTGTATGTTCACAAAACAGTGTGTTGCATTTATAATCTAAATAAAGAAGATGTTTTCCACAAAATCTTCTTCTCTTGCTTCAACTTATTCAGGCCCTTCAAAGACTCAGTTACTGTACAACATAATGTGTGTATCCGTCTTCTATGACACTAAGGCGGAAAACATTTGTAATCAGCTTTTGATGACCTTATAGAGATACGACTAACCTTAATGAAGGAAGTGAGCTATATAGGTAGATGATCTGATAAAACAAGACATATCTCCTCCTACTGGAAACAGGTGCTTGAACAAACAGCCAATCAGTGGTGAGGACAGGTGCACAGGACTCTCACCTTGTCACTTTATAAATCCTCTTTGGTTCATGCAGCATAAATTACTTCAATTATATCATATTTCGCTTTTCACTTTTCAGACCTGCACTGCATCACATGAAGAATAATCAATAATAGTTACAGCAAAGAAAAGTAGAAACTTTGAAACATCCATATTTGATTTTAACAGCATTGAGAGAATGGCAATTTAAATAGTTGAGATTTCCTTGGTTTCACAACTGTACAGTTACGGAAAGAACGTATAGAACATTTATGAGCATTCTTGGTTGAGTATAAATTATTTGAATAATCAATACTTTTCAAAGGGTAATCGGTTACCCAATTGAATTAGACCAAGAAGTTTACTTACATTATTTTACAATGTTTATTAAAAAATTCTCTCATAAGAAAACATTGTCAGACGCAACAAAACACACTGAATGTGACTCACAAACAATCTTGAAAAGCAATTGACAAGCACAAAAACCAACCATATCTATGGACAATTTAAATTTATCAAACATTTGACAATAACATTAAAGTTTACAATCCACACTCACCATTTTGAAGATCTACAGTACACAAGCCCCAGAAATCCAGTTTTAAAGCATGAAGCATTTAATTTGTGCATAAAAACTCATCACCAAGGCCAAGAATCTGGTGCTGTGGAGAAGAGGAGGGGGTTGAAGGGGCGGGACAGACTCAGCTTTAGAGATCGCCTCATAAACAGCAACTAGACTATCTCACCGTCTCCTGATTCATATATTTTCAACATTAACTTTATCCAAATCATACGGAGAAACCAACCAAGATGTGAATATATATTGTTGTTATTAATTCATCCACATTTTGTTTCGGTGTAGGTGTATCTGAAGTGCCGAAATACAGGGGATTGAAATATTTCCGTTTATTACAAAATGGTCTTCTTGACATGTTTTTACATGTACACCTGTATTCAAATATTTATTACTTCGGTTCAAGGAAAATTTTAAGCGACCATGAGGGGAGAAAGAAAAAAATATACTGATGGCAATATATCAAGTTTTTAAGAGAGATTTCATCAAGCTGGCCTGTCTATTAATGATGGTCAACTGACCAATACAGTTACAACATAATTAACATTCCTCTCTAATAAACGTCCAAAATGACAAATTAAAAGAACACCAGTGTATGAAATAAGCTTGAAAAAAAGCCAACCAAAAAGGGTTATTTTTTTAATTTAAATCGCAAACTTAAAGTTACCAGCCCAGACCAAAAATTACCAGGTTCTAGTTTACACTTTAATTAATTAATTAATTAAAGGAATATCTAAATAGGCGCCCTTTAAAAATTGTTTCAATTAAGCACTCATGGAAAATATAATAAAGCAAACGACCAAGCAAGTCAAGACATTTCCAGATTCTATAAATCCAAATAGCTCTGGGCTCTTTGGGTTAGATTAGACCTTTTTAGCAGCCCCGACTTAGTCGGGGCTGCTATCAGTTTTGGCGCAGTTTCCATCGCCGCTGCTGCCGCGTTTTGTATTAGCTATAACTTTTTTCCTAGAAGGTTTTGAGAACTCATATACATAACTTCTTATTTATACCCATGGGGAATTTTTTTGACATGTTCACATTCAAGGTCAAAGGTCAAGGTCACGAGTTTTGAAATCGCTAAAAAATATCCTTGTAAACACGATAACTTGAAAAATATTTGGGCTATCAGGCTCTGAATTGGTGTATGTCTACTATGGAGAAAGGCCAAGATTCGAAAAGGTTGTCACTCAAATCTGTCAAAGGTCAAGGTCATGCAAAGCGAGGTCACAACTTAAGCATGCTTTTGTGAATATGCCTTATTTTAACTATTAACACTTTGAAGCATTACATGATTGTTATACACAATGAAAAGCGATCATTGATGGTGTGACCTTGAAGGTCAAAGTTCAAGGTCATGAGATATTGGTTAAAGGGACACCGCGTCAAGGAGAAATATGAAATCAGATGTATCTACCAATGTTGATTAATAGGGGTGACTATTGACCCAAAGAGACTATTGTGATAGCGAAAGTCTATTGCCACTTACTATTGCGATAGTGATAGACTATTGTAACTCACTATTGCAAAAACTATTGCGATAGTTTGTTTTGTACAAATACGCAATAATCTGCTAGATTTCTTATAGGTTTTAGTAGAAATGTTTAATTGATGCAAGGACTATGAACCCAAAATCAGTAAAGAAATTATGAATGATAGACTTTTTGTCATTTTGCTAATTCCTATCTCTGGTCCTTCCCTTTTGACATTCTAAAATGAACAATCTTGAATTAAATGCAGTTAGGCTTGTGTAAATCATCATAATTGAGGGAAATTTAAAAGTTTCGATAGTATCGATAGTTAACCTTATTATTGCAATAGCGATAGTGTTTTTGTATATACTATCGATATAGTACTATTGCCAAGCCAACTATTGCGATGCATCGATAGTTCGATGTATTGCTACACCCCTACTGATTAACATGTCTGGTAAAGAGTCACAGACCCCAAATAAAGACAATTCAAGTAATTAGCAATAAAAACTACTGCATGTAGACAGTGAAGCTAAACGTAACTCTTTAGCAGGCACGTTGATCAGCATAGGTAGATAAAAGTGATCTCATTTTTATCCTCGATGCAGTGTCCATTTAAGGTCACGTTAATCCTTTGATTCAATTTTGAAATCAGAAATAGGTTTTAAGAACAAACTTGTGAAAAGTGACCTCAGTGATGATTCAACTTGTTAGTAATAACTCGAATAATGAAAAAAAAATCCCATTTTATTGATGCTGACGAGAAGGAGGAACAGAGAAAGCCGAGATCCAAAGTTTCGGGGCTGTTTTGCTTTTGCAGTGTCCCGCAAACGCTCGTCTAGTTTAATTATATATTTCAGCGCCTATGTGTCAGTCTAGGAAGAAGCAGGGTATAGGGAAAGCAATTTATTTCTAGAGAATAGGGTCTGGTTTTTAAAGCTGCACTTGACAGAGAAGTTAAGATCAGATAAATATACTGGTACCAGTTCTGAACTTTGCAACTGTCTTTAAAATAAATAGGTCCTGACAGATTTAACGAGTTAGAAGAGAAGAGTCTTTTAAAGTGCAACTCTAAAATTGGAACTCGTTAATTCAACTAGTTTTTTTCAATTAGATTTTACATGAAAGGAGAATGAGATTGTCTCTACTCCCTAACATGATTATTAACGAGATTTGAAATTATCTAAATTTGAAAAACTGCATTAAAGCAATCTTCATGTACATATTTCTTTTTAGTGGGAAAAAGAACCATCTAGAAATTAATCACTGTTGACTGTTGCAATAGCCTTATTAATTCATGTAGTTTATTTTTCTTCAATTAATAATCATTAAAATTTTCAGAGAAAAAAGTATAATTACCTCAGGTTCAAAACAGTCTTATCATGACAGAATTAGTGGAAACAATAATTAGCTATTTAGATCAGATATGAACAATAATTGAAGATTCTCGCAAAAATATATTAAGTTGAATAAAATGACAGTAAGGCAAAGAAAACTTTGTTTTAGGTTAGAGTTTCTGAGAGCACAAATCTAAGATTTGGCAAAAATTCAGAAGAATGAGAAACATTGATAACCATTGTTCAGTTGAAAATATCGTATATAAAAATTCACTAGAATAAAATATCTACATGAAAATAATAATAGTAAAAAAAACTTTTGCGCACGAATCCACGCTCCAAAACATGACCATGACGCTATGGGAGAATTACTACAACAAGTAGAACTCATAGCGCAGCAAACCGAATTGGCTTTCAGACCAGAGACTTGCCTGATGTTTAACACAATGTATACAAGAACTAAAAAGAAAAGCTGTAAAGAATAACACAGGAGTGAAACAAAATAGTTCAATCTGGATAAGTTTGTAAGCAGCTGAATCTGTGCGGGCGAAATCTGAGACAGGAAGTGTCGAGATAGCACTAATAAAAACCAGGTTTGAGGAAAAAGGAATTTTAAAAGGATTTTAATTCACATTCTAGTTTGGTTGATGAAATGAAGTGATTTTTAAATTGTTTCCAGAATGATTTTAAAAATTTAGATTGTCATTGTGAGCTTCTTGACTTTACTGTTTACATTAGAAATTTTGGGTTACATTTAAATTTTGAATTTTGAATTTGCGCTAGTCATGTGAACTCTTTTAATCTCTTAATCTTTTCATTTAAGAAATACAAAATATGTATGTAATTAATGTCTATATACACATAAAGTTTATAATTACATCAAATGTTTTCATATCACATTGAAGATGTGAGAATTTCATATCTAAATATTTGACAGTCAGATATGAAATATTCATTTGCTTTAATTTTTGTTTATCTTTACATAGATCTAGGACAAGATTTTATTACTCTCCCAATTAATTTAAACCAACTAGGCTACCTAGTAACCTATGCAAATGAAAACAAATTCGGAATGAAGCTGAAAAAAAATAAATTTAAAAATAATATTTATCGATCAACATCAAAAGTGTTAAAAGCTACACAGTTTTTAATCTTCTCCCTCAAAGTCAAACAAAACGTCAAGCTTATGTCAACTCACTGAAATAAAACGCACGTGTGTTTGTTTACATCGGACTGACAGCCGGTGACGTAATCACACACCTTGCAAGCCAATAAAAATTCAAGGAATGAATAAAATGATTCGCACCTTATCATGATATTACCGATTTCAGCTTCCTGCAGTAATCTTCTAAATATACTGTTAATAGCAGAATGGATATATCACTTATTTGCATATAAATAACATCCTTTGTCCATTCTGCAAGCTCAAGTTCTTTGATGTGTGGCGCGTATTGTCACGTGAGGGGCCACGAGACATTACGCGACGAGACGTGATTTTGTTCCCGACTATTAGAAACAACTAATTATGAAGAAAGGAAAGTAACTATAACTGTCCGTAATATAAAATGTTAGTTCGTGGCGTTTGTTATTTTATATTTGTTATTGCACGGGATACAGATGTTTAGACATATCTTTAATTATAAAACCGCGGAATATGTAAATGACTAACACGATCTTTATTAACAGTAGTAGGGAAGTAGTTTGAAAGAAAAACACGGATTGTATGCCGGACCGTACCATAATATTCACCTTGTACTAAAGTATAATGTATTTTTATCATTATCATTCAATAACACGCAGAAAGATAAGTTAATATGTTTTTACGAATGAACAAAAAATGCATTCAGTTTTCTTTTCTTTCTTTTATGATATTTCTTTATTTTTTCAAAAATAAAAACTAAACAAAAAGTAATGACAAAAGGGTTTTATTTCGTTAGGCCTATATCAAATATTGATTTAAACTTGGACTTTTATGAAAGCTTAAGACAGTTCTTACATGTATGGCTGTGACAACATATCTGGTATTTAACCACTAAAATAAAACATAAAAGCGTGTAGGTCATCTACAACTATCGTGATTTCGCTTCTTCTTTTTTTTAAATAGAAGATCAAATTCCAGGATACATACAACTCTTTCTGTCATTAGGCGCTACGGAACTTTGGTACGGGTGTCTGACACAACACGCAATAACCAACACAACTTCCCTCTTAAGTCATAACTTGCACCAGACTTTGTGTCATATTTTCTCTGCCAGCGTTTCAGTGTGCTGCAACTTGATTTTAATAATAGTGTTTTCAGAAATCTCTGGCACAGAAAAGGCGACAACATGCAGCAATATTTAAATGAGCAAGTGATAGAGACTGGCTTTTATCAAAAAAATAATTTAAAAGGCCGTTCAATATCCTGTATTTATGAATGTCCAAAGCGATTGTTTAATGTTCTTCGAAATTGAACAATCGTTTCGAGAATCTATTGCATTTGTTCAGAAGCTTTGAAAAATGCACTTATTTCCTTCAAAGATAATAATTCCAACGATGTCGTAATTTTCAAAATTAAGTTTTCTTTAAATAAAATCAACTGTGGGGGGAAATGTATATTCCCCATGACATAAATAACATTTACTTAATCAACAAATCCATCGGAACATGGTATAGAAAAAATATTTGTTTTGTTCAAGATTTATATCGATATAATGATCGTTTGTTTACATTATCTAGGAATATAAAAATATACCAAGATGGTATTAGGAAATCTTAAGATATTTTTAGGGCGCTATGTTTTGAAAATTGCCTCGAAAGAAAAAATAATGTCCATGTCCGAGGTCTGCTGTCTCTTCAACCCTCTCAACGTTAAACTGTCTTCAACACAATCATTGACTTCAACACAGGACGTCGGTCTTTATTGAGGAGGGTTAACGCTTTATGTGATGTAAATTTCGTATTGCGATATATTGCAATACATATAATCTGTATTGCAATACGTATTGCAATATATTGAGTGAACTCTACATTCAACTTGTATACTTCTGTTTGCAAATTAAACATTACACATTTAGTAAAAAGCCTTTCAAATCTTTCGAATAATAGACCATTATAATTTAATTTTGATGGCATATATTTAGAAAACATTTGTAATACAGTTAAACGCATATTCTTGCATCCCAGAAGAATTCTGTAACAAGTTAAGCTGGTTACTTTGCAAAAAAACCCAAGATATATGAATAAATTTCACTGAAAATGTGTTGGTGCGATATATTGCGATTTGAAAAATCGTATTGCAATACTTGTATTGCACAACCTGTATTGCAATATATTGGTACTGCGATAATACTGCTCAGACTTAGGTGCTACACGTTCGTCTGTCACGGTCTAAGTGTTGAAAGGGGTAATTGCAAATCATCATATTATACTGGTGATAGATTATATACATTTCAAATAATACCGAAATGCTTACTAACATTAATTGAAAAAAAATATATCACGCAACAGATTATTGTAGTGCTTCAAATGTTCGTGTGTGTTTTTAACATGTCAATGTGTGTGGTAGCAAGACCAGCCTTGTTGATGAATGTATAGGAACTCGATATCGTAATTAAAATATTAGATAAAACGTAGGTAAACAAAAACTACACCCTAAAGGGCCTATTACATACTCTTTCTAATTAAGGTATAGGTGTTTTTAACCTACGTTTTATCGACGTTTTAATTACGATATCGAGTTCTTATACTTTCATGGGCCTATCAACAAGGCTGGTCTTGCTATCACACTAATTTAATTTTATTTATTTAGTTCCTGTGGATGCCGATCACTTGTCAACACTGTTTTTTTTAGGATAACACTATCTGTAAAAGTACGAATTCTTTTTTTTCGGGACGAGTCTCTTACGGGATTTGAAATCACACTCTCAGAGTCAGGCACTTGCCGTCAGCACTAACTGTACCAACAGTTTATCCATTCGCCATTATGACCTCGACATTCATGTTTTTTTAAATGCCCATAAGCATTCCAATTGAATTGATACCAGGATTCGAAATCTACGCATTTAACATAGTTGTCAGCTCCGTTCTATTAGGCAACTTTAGTCTGCTACACTCCGCAAAGGCATTTAAGTAATTAAATTCAAGTTGTGTTTCTAAATTCATTGTACGTATATATATATAACACATTTAATTAACGTGTAGCAACGTGTCAACAAAATGCGATATTTTAATCCACGGGTAATGCAGACTTCTGAAACAGGGTTACATCATTCTCAGTTGTATTAAATTTAAGTTTTCATTATTTGTTTATGTTTATGAAAAAGCACGTCTTCTAAATAATGTCTGTTTGGAATCTTCTGTCCTAGGAGAGATAGGAGAGTGAAAATGGAGGTTTTGGCTTGTTTTACGACTCCTACAGTAGAAAAGCCGTTGCGTTAACAAATTCAAGTCCAAAAAGTTATAGTATATCGCCAATATCTTTTATTAATTAAAATTCACATATCATTTTTTTAAAAACATAACTGCTTTACATTCTGGAATGTTGAAAAAGGGATTCAGCATCTCATGTATGTTTGAACGCTGAACAGACTTATAGATGAAAATAAATTAAATTGTCATCCACGAGACGCCGTAAGAACATAGTACATGACGTCACAAACACAATGACGTCACAGACTCGAGTGATTGTCAACGCGTTTAGCAACTATTCTAGGGTTAGTCATTGATACGTCTTGAACATACATCATGGCTTTTGACAAAGTGAACATCATTTTGAGGATTATAGATATTCCGGAAAGTGTTCGCTCAAGAATCAATTACAACGTGATGAACACCACCCGGGTCGCTGTTCTGGGTTCGACCCCCGAATTAGGCGAGTGGGAAGAGCAAAAACCAATTGTTGCTGTGCCATCTCCAAAGAAAGACGCATGGGAGGTCAGAGTTCAAGTTTCTCCCGATTCGTCATTCGACTGGTGTTTTGCCATCTACGAAAATAACATGTCAAAAGTCAAAACACTTATTTGGTGAGTTTTCTTAATTTTTTTGTAGAAAAAAAAGAATTATAATCTCATCCCATGAGTATTTTATCAGTTTGAACAAGTACCCACCTTCAATTTTATAGGTAAATGCGCGTCTAAAAGGCTGAAAGCACGTGAAGTGTTTGTATTGAAAATAATTCCCTATCAGTGTATTTGTATTCGTCAGGCCCCTGATCCCGTTAGCACCTTTTACTTATCGCGCTAAAATAACCAGCCAATAAAATTATTTAAAATCGAATGAGAAAATTGAATGAGTGACCATCAAATTCAAAACCACGACATTTCATTGGCTGACAAAACGCATGCTATATATAGACTAGCAATGAGTAACCAGCCTTGAGTGATACGAGATATAAGCTGTTTATTGGATCAGGGGTTTGAAGTAGACTTGTACCTGATAGAGCAGGATAGGCTTGATTTGAGACTGTATCGATAAAGGACAGTGGATTGTTAATCTTGGTTGTACATGTCATCGCTCTGTGTCCATTTTTCTAACGATTTTAATAATCAAAGTCCCTGAAAAAATACTTGTCATACACAGTGTTGACCGATTTCATTTAGGTTAATGTCACTTTTATTCAAGACGTTTTATTGAATCATATTTGGCATTAAAGGTTCTGAAACCGTCTACACAAATAATTTCTATAAATATTTTGCGTTGATTTTTTAGAAATATTTTGAAAACGATAAAGTTTTACATACGTTGTAAAATAGTTATTACACATTACTAGAGCGAACACCAAAATGGCTATAACAATTTGCTGCGACTGTTTGATTATAGTTCGTGTTCGATTAGTAATAGTATGAATGTTTTGGTATTTTTTAATACATTTACTGAATGTTGATGACGTGTATTCTTCTGATAGTGAAATAAAGTGGTTTCACGAAAAGGAAAACCTCTGAATTCTGAAAGTCGCATGATGCCGTTGCATCTACCTCTCACACCGAAGAGTTCCACAAACGTTTATTTTTATACGTCGCACCATTTTCCACCTTATAACCGTTTTCTATGGATATCATTACGGCTTATCGGGTCGTGTATAATGAGATGTTTTACCCTCTAACTTAACAATATATACTTTGTATAAAATTCAAACATAAATGGCAAATTTAATAAAAACTATAGTAGAATTTGTAAAAACACTTGCTACAGCGCCTTTAAACGTGCAAATATTTGGGTATTTCTATGGATGCGTATTGCACAATTAAACGGCAACGACACTCTGCCACCGCATGCATGTGTGTTCACACTATGTGTGTTTGTTTTTTTGGTTTGAACTATACCCAGTTTTAAAAAAAATAATTTCATAGAATATTGTCTTCAATCGAGTTCAGTTATCAATCTAACACTCATTCCTTCACTCCAGCAAGGACCCCTGTGAGCGGAACTCCTACGTGGGTAAAGTGCCCTGCACATACGTGGCCGCCTGGGGCAAGGAGGGGGAACGCCGCAGAGCAGACACTTGCGACGTTGAGGTGGGGGTGAGGTTTCACTGTCAGTACGGCCAGTACCTGGTGCTGTGTGGAGGGGCACCTGTCCTGGGGTCGTGGGACCCCTACCACGGGGTAGAGGCGAGGGAGGAGTACCCCCCGGGCACCGGACGCTGGACCTCCCACGTCGTGCTCGACAAGCTCCAACAGTACCAGGCCAAATGGGTCGTTGTCGAGGGCCCGGACAGGAAGGTAATTAGTTGTGGTCTGGAACTTTTCTTTCTAGATGATCTATTTTGTAAATATAATTAGTTTTGAAGACAGCGGTGCGCCGTAAAATCAATCTTCTACATATCTCGCTGTCTTGATGTAACATTATTCAGGTCTCAGACATCCATGCATTGATATATTAGTGTAGAGAATATTGGAACATGAAGTCCTGGGTGTAACCAGACTAACCAACTTCTCCCGGAAGTCCTAACTGAATCACTGACTAATTAAGCCTTGCTGTATTTCGTGACCCGTTCTTTGCGTAGAAGCAGGGACCTTATATACAGGTAGGCTATATACAGTCCCTGGTAGAAGTTAGCGCACTGCACCTGAGCTTCATAACGCGCTGCCACGCTAGCACAGACAAGGTAACGAAATGCTGCAAGCCTTTAGCCAGGGATGGCGACTACCCGCCAGTCATGACCTGTAAGGAAGTTTGGGTGTAACCGATGTAGGATCTAAGTCGTCTTTCATAGTAAATAGAACGCCATAACATGTACATTTCTACAACTGCAGGTTATACGGTGGGAGGAGCTCCCCCCTCATGCTCTGCACGTGCAGATGGGCGTCAATCGTCTTGTTCTCGAGGCCGAATGGAATGGAGCCACCCATGTGCGAGAGCAGAATTTCCGGTTGGGGTCAGACGCTCAGGAGGACATGAGCGACTCTGATTGGCTTGAGATGACTTGTCAGTCACGTGACGATGGGGAGAGGAATGCAGAGTTGATGAGGGAGAGGGGGACAGTGCCCAGACGATGGGGTAGCACAGGCAAATCGGCGTCTGAGAGGAGGGCCAAATCTTCAGATGACGTCATCACAGAGCAGGCGGCTGTCCAGAAATGTAAGAACTTGTACACTATCATAATACCTGCGCCACTTACACAAAATAAACGAACACCGTTGCCCAAGTCTTTGCACAAGTGGATCCCGTAGTTCATCTTTTATTATTAAATTCCTCAATCTTTATAAAGTTACACTTATATCTTTGTTATTTCGAAGATACTGCTGCAAGGTTACCCCATCTTCCCACGGCAAGATGAAAACGTATCGAAATAAATTCTACCCATTTTTTTGGGGAGAGAAGATTTGGAAATCATTTTCGTTGCGCCCGTGACGTTTTGAAGATGGGTTACCAAGAACGTGTAATTCTTACCATATATGACTAAGTGTTCTGGAAACGTGTTACAGTAATGAGATGTATTTGAAGTTACCAACCTTATTACGCAATACTCTCTTCTCCTCGACAGACCCAGTAGCCGGAGAGATGGAGAAGACGAGTGTTGAAGTGAAGAAGGAGGAGGAGGAAGTTGTTACCGAGGAAGGAGACGTCCCAGCCGGTGCAGGTCTCCCAGTTGAGGAGGAAGTCTCCAACTCTTCTGTCTTCTCTCCTTTCTCGTGGCTGGCCGGGAAGATCTGGGAGCTCTTGGATTTCATCGAGTAGATGTGTTGTGGTAGTGGGGGTGTGTTGTGGTAGAGGGGTTGTGTTGTGGTAGTTGGGGTGTGTTGTGGTAGAGGGGGTGTGTTGTGGTAGTTGGGGTGTGTTGTGGTAGAGGGGGTGTGTTGTGGTAGTGAATGGGTGTGTTGGTTGACAGATTGATTGTAAGGTTGATATAGTGAAAGATGAATTTTCGTTGGTGAACTTGATTGTGAAAGAGCTTATCTGTGATACAATAGACGATGATTTTGTGTTTATTGTACACTCATCATGTATATGTTATTAAATATTATCATGGGTCATTTAAATTTATCACCATTGATCACGTATATGTATTTATATGTTACAATCACCACTGTCATTTGTACGATTTATTTTAGTCATTTAATGGAAATGAAACCATCATTAATATCTGGCATCAGTTTAAGAATTTAACAAGTTCAATTCATCAATTATCTGCAGTTAAAATCATATTCAGTATATATTCACGCAGTGATGAATTAATACTCAAACCATCTCCAGATACAAAGATTTAAAACGATCCGTGCTCGTACTAAAACCACGCTCAGTATCAAAACCATATCACTATCAATCCGTAGCCCAAACGTAAACATACGTAGAACAACCAAATGTTATGCCTGGTCTCGTATAGAACAATACTAAGAATGATTCAAATTGAGGAAATGTATAACCTAACTCATTAATGTGGGTCACCGGATGTTAACAAGACAGTCCTAGCACCATATACTATACCACGTATAATGAATATGCATAGCACCGAGATTCAACATACCGTACACCCTCTAATAAGCGACCGGTGCTAATCTTCAGTAGATTCTCACATTCGGAATTTCTTAGTGACCAGGGGCTCCTTTCACAGCAACCTTTACTAAGGTTCACCTTAAATCCCATCCTTTAACATTACCTTAGTGACTTACGATCACCTCAGTGATTTGTGAAAGGGGACCCTGTCGCTTATTGGAGATTGGCGTTTTTATCGCATCAAATTTATAATGATTTTTTAAAATGCTTTTTAGATTAAATACGGTCAAGATACTCTCTAGACCTCATGTTAAACATAAATTTCTCAACGATAAAGGTGAAATTGGTACCCTCTATACATTCACTCGGTGACAGAGGTGAGTATTTTGTAAAGTAATGGACAAGTATAAGATACAGTGCATTTACACATATTATCACTGCAATAGTTTAAATCTGTCCGGTTAAGATAATTAAATTACTGGAAAAAATAGTTTTCCCTTTAGAACTAAATATAATGCAATTTCATGTGATATATAAATGTAATTCTGTCGCTTTCTACATAATTGAAAAGTAATATATCTGTGTTTGTCTACTTAATGATACTAAAAAATAATAATGTTATTTAATATGTTTATCTTGATGTGTTGTATGTCGTGTAAATAATTCGTATGCAGAGATGATAACTTGTACATATTGTAAATTTATATCTAATCAAGAAGTATAAGTGATTATTACTGATGCTTTTACGTATATATTTACATTTGTTGTATCATTTGAAATAAATCTGTTAAAAGATATGTTCCTGTTGTTGCTATGTTGCTAACTGATACGGAAATAATTTTATCTGATGTTTGAAGTTGTTCACACCCACGCAGATATTTAGATTATTATGGCATTTATCATACATTGTGTCGCATCCTATAAGGTATGAAGTAACTGATATAATTGATATGAAGTGTCAGAAAATATACATGATGATGATGGCCGTAACAACATTTTAAGATGACCAAAAATTCTAAATTTAAAGCGCGTCTGACGACCATAAATTGAGCAAGAACCTTTGGCAGTTGGTCCTTATAACATTAATTTTAACGCTTTATATTTATGGATATTGAAAGATTTTTTTTTCATGGAATTTTACTCATTTTGTACTTTGATGATTTTAATTACTGACCAAGGTGACACCCTAAGCTCCACGTTACATATGAACTTCTCGACAACATACATTCATGGACATGTCCCCTCGAGAAACATTATGTTATCTTGGTTGTACAGTGTTAAGAGACAAATTGAGTATTTCGTGTATTCTACAATGTATTTCACATACATACAGAATATGTGAACAACGAACATCTTAGTATGCTCATCATGATCATGCATATAGGCGAATCAAAACACCATGGGGTTCCATCAAATTTACATTAAAACAATGCACAATTCAGATCGCACGTAACATCGCTGGTTCTGTCAAAAGAACTTAGCGAGGTTTAAATGTTACGTTAGATCTGATTTTAATGAGATTGTGGTCAACAATGCTGAAGAAGATGCCATTGGTTGCTGATCGTTATGATCAGAGGTTTAGCATCAGCTGTTGTATTTGCTTCAGTATTGATGAAGACTCTGCTATACGATTTCCTCAAGGTACCAATTAATTTGTTTGACTCGAGCTCTGGTTTGCGAAGAGAGCTAAGAGGGAACATGGTATGCAAGGAATCATGGGAAATAACGACTGTGATTAACTCAGTCTGATTAAAACCGACGGTATTCCGCGGGAAAAATGTGCAAAATAGTGCATCTACCGGGATACGAACTCACATTGTTCGGAGATTTCCACGCCGCGAGGACTCTACAGAACCTGTTCGTATCCCGGTAGATATATTATTTTGCAAATTTTATTCCTCGGAACAAGGTCGATTTTAATCAGACTGGTGATTAACTGTGATTGGTGGCGGAGGAAAGAGATATGTATCGTTATGTTTGCTGTGTATGATACAAGGATATGTTTGGATGTTTTTGTTGTTGAATTGAGTTTCACGTCTGCTTCCACTCGTAGAGTGATTTCGCCGATGGATGTTTCAATCTTTGGCTATGATATTGTCTTGAAAGTTGCTCAAGTCTCTTACGTATCCATATAATTCTAAGTGAACGAAGTGTCATAAAAGGTTTGCCTAAAGTGTTTCTGCTTCACAGACCGTATCTATACATGTAAAGTGCATAAACCAATATTGGGAGGCTGATGGGAATATCCACAGTGAAGCATACATAGGTAAAACAATTTCTTATTTACATTTTCTATCAAAATTCATAAACTAAAGGAAATTATCACACATATGGTCATTTCATATTTTATTAAATAAAAACTTGTACAATATGAAATAAGCATCCGTAAACATTTGAATATACCCATATTTCACGTAAATGGGATATGAGCAAAAACATTCAGAAATTATGTACGACATTACATTTAAAATGACACTACAACCAAACTTTTGTTTTACAAAAATAAATTTCAGGCGATAAACCTTTTTAAAAATCATTTTAATTTATTTTGAATCTCCATCGTTACAATCATTCGAATCCTTCATTTCACAACAAGAATGCATAAGACATTCATACAATGAATCAAATACATTTGTATATAGATAAACATATTTCAGAAAAGAGTATGACATATGGTCCAGCAATTTATGACATTATCATAATTGCATTATTACTATTTTTGCATTCATGTTATACATGTTTATCAAAATAACATTCAAAAAGAGCGTTTGAGTATTTTTCATGATATCTTATTTGGATTTCATATGTGCCGAAAAATCTCTTAACTTTTATATCCATACACTGTCATCATATAGGTGATACTTACACACAATAACCGAACCGGCTGACTTTCAAACTTAAATCCTTTATGCCGGTAACGAAAAACATATTTTGTCTGCAGTAGAGAACTGCAGTAACTTAATGCATTTCCTTGTCAACACTCTCAGACTTTTCACAGCCAATGTTGATTCGATGAGGAATACGTTAATAGTCCTGGAATAACTTGGGATGCTACTAACTGTTTGAAACATTAATGCATGTTAGATACTTAATATATTTCTCAGTGAGGTAACTTTCAGATATTCAATGAACTAGCCATTTTAATTTGAATACAAAATAAAAACTCATAGATTTCTTCTCTCAGACTAAATGTCGGTGCATCGAGGCCAGCTATTGTTTAAATACACAGTCATGGTGTGGAACGAAAGCTGCATAACAGAAGCGTGACTTGCCTATCAGGTTGTTTTTTTAAATTAAATTCAACTCAAAACTGGTTTATCTTGTCTGAATAAGTTGTTAATCTACAAACTAGCATAACGTGACAATTATCTTTAATGTCCTTCATATATTTCAACAGAAGTTTGAGAAGGAAGGGAGGAGTTCATATAACATCCATGCATGTATGAATGACATCTACTTCTCTATTGAAAACATCGGGCAGCATGTAGCCAGATCATTGGAGCAAACCAGAACATAGTGAGATACAGCATCAAGTTGATAACACCTCTCTACTGGACAACTGCTTTCAAGCTCATCAACAGAGAGGGTCTCCTCTCTATATATGCAACATGCTTTTGAGTTGTCGAGCAGTGACATGACAACACCCAGTTTACATTCACACATAGGCCTATATACACACACATGTGTAAGAGACATTATATTTCTATGTGAAGAATTTGATTATGCATTCAAAAGGTATGCGCCATCAATTTTTCAATTTTGCATATGTATCGGAGGATCAAATAACGAAAAGTTGTTTCAAATTGGAATGTGTTTTGAAACCTACATTTTGGAAGTAACTCAGTAAAGTGCGTAAACAAATCAAAACTACTTTGTTTGAAGTTAACCCACTACGCCTTTTATCGTTTGGCTAAAAGAGTACAACAGGTAGTTAACTGGCCGCGAGTTTAATGGTCATCGAAAATACACAAGAGGGAATAATTAAAAGTGTCAGAAGCAAAGAAACTAAAGAACAATCCAGTGAGTATTGCTGAGCTTTGTAATGAATCCGCATTCGAAGAAGCCGATGTTCAAACACGACTCATACTGAAAGCTATGTTGACGCTTGAAAGTTCTCTCAATGATCGTTTTCGGGAAATGGAGTCTAGAATAGCTGCTAATGTGAAAACTGATTTGCGCAAAGAAATTGTGGAAGTGAAATCTAACCTGGTGACGAAAGTTAGTGGACTTGCTGATCGCATAAAAGTGTTGGAAAGCGTGCCGGTAAGATCTGACCCAAATACAGCTATCAATGACTCTCGCAGTTTGAACATTATACTACGAAATGTGCTGCACTCCGAAACTGAAAATGTGACGAGCAAAGTGAACAGTATTATCCGAGAGGGTTTGAAGATTAAGGATATCACAGTCGTCAGTGCGGAAAGAAAAGAGGCTATGAACAGGCGCTATCCAGGTGTTATAGTCGCAACTTGCAGGAACCAAGATGACAAGGACGTCATTATGAAGAAGAAATCGCAACTTCGCAACGAAAGAAATTACAAAGATATATACATCGGGACAGACAAGTCGAAGAAACAGCGATTATACGAAGCCAACCTACGTACGATTGCGGAGACGATGGGAGGGGGGCGGCTACGAGCGGTGGGGTCACGTCTACAGAGGACAGACACGTCGGGGGACAGGAGACCGAGGTACAACGCACGAGAAGACGAATTCGACGAACGGGAAGAAAACAGAGCACAAGTCACAGATCGGGATAGACATCAGAGAGACAGATTTTCATGGAATACTACAAACAGGCGTGATTACTCGGAAGTAAACTCACAGCATGAACGTAGTAGTAAGCCCTTTTATGGTGCGGGCTCTCAGAGGTCACGTGAGGTCACGTGATGGCTCTCAGAGGTCTCGTGATAGTCCCTCACGTGACAGAAGCGATCGATCTACCAACCGCCACGCAACACAACTGAGATAGGTATCAGCCGGGTTTTGGAATGTAAAATCATGGGCAGTTGATTGTAAATCTCAAAACGCTTTAATTCGTAAACATTGTGTTGAATTAAGTAACTGTGACATAATTGGTCTAACAGAAACTCACCTCAGTAAACATGAAGTGATACAGGTAGACGGTTTTACATGGTATGGTCACAACCGTCAACAGTTGCACGTGAGAGCTCCGAGAGGCTCAGGTGGAGTGGGCTTTTTAATAAAGAATGACATTTTAGTTGATTTTAATGTATCGGTGAAAGACATGTCTTATGAAGGAATTTTATGGTTGTGTTTACAGAGTAAGTTTGATGATTCTATTACTCATATATGTGTGTGTTACTTGCCCCCTGAGAACTCTACAAGAAATATAGATGCACAAGAGTTTTATGACACTTTACTATCACAAGTTTATGAATATAAAGACGTTGCGTATATTGGAGGCGACCTGAACAGCAGATGCGGGGCAGAAGAAGATTACATCCAAGGAATAGACAGTGTTTTAGACAGAGATGTTGTTGATTTTACTGTTAATTCCCACGGGAAGCTATTGATTGACTTTTTAATTAATGCCAATTTTTGTATCCTGAATGGTAGAAATTGCATTAACAACGATGTCACTTATATAGCTACTACAGGACGTTCTGTGGTTGATTTGTGTCTAGTTCCTTATGAATCCCTAGATAAATTTTCTAATTTTGAGGTTATTCGGCCAAGTACATTAGCACAGAAAGCAGGTTGTGTGGGTGTGTTTGATGCAGCTGATATACTAAAAATTGACCATTCTCTCATAAAGTGGACTATGGAACTCCATACAACGACTAGAGTTGAGACTGCAGGTACGGAGTCGTATGTGAAGGTGTTGACAGATAAGGTACCAGGTAACTTTGCTAGTTCACAAGGGTATGCAGATCAGTTGGATGCCATCATCCACGGTATGGAAAAGGACAGTCAAGAGCAGGTGAAATTAAACAGCGCTTATTCAGAGTTTGTCCAGGTATTGAAAACGGAAATGAAGAAGAGTTTGCCATCTAAGCGAGTATTTTTAAACAATTCTTTTAGCAGACATAGAAAGTGCAAGAAGAAACAGCCATGGTGGAACGAAACTCTCAGTAAACTGTGGTCTGAAATGTGTCTAGCAGAGAAAGTGTGGTGTAAGTGTAAGACTGTGAAGAAATCTGTCTTTAAACATGTTTATGTGTACAAGCGAAAACTAGTTGACAAGTGTGTACAGCAATCGAAACGGAGGCACTTAGCTAGTATGCATAAAGACTTGGAAGATATGTGTGACGCAAATCCTAGCGAGTTCTGGAAGTCTATAGGTCGTGTTGGTGTGGGCAGTGAGCGACGGAAGTGTATACCCATGGAAGTGACGCTACAGGATGGGTCAGTCAGTACAGATGAACACGTCGTACTTAACAGGTGGAGACACGAGTCACACGACTATGAGGCGCTGTTAAATGGAAACTCAGACCCAACTAAGAGGCATGACGTCAGATGTGACAATGATGACGTAACCCAGCTAAGTGAAGAGATCAGTCTGGAGGAGGTCAAGCGAGCTTTAAGAAGAGCAAAGAAAGGAAAAGCACCAGGGGTGGACGATATTCCTAGTGAAGTTTTAGATAATCATACTATTTTATTTTTACATAAACTTTTTAACATATCTTTTAATTCACATAAAGTACCTGACTTATGGTGTAAAAGCTTCATCAATCCTATCCCCAAAGCGTCGGACGCCGACCCGAGAGACCCTCTGAGCTATCGAGGCATAACTCTTGCGCCAGCAACATATAAACTGTATTGCAGTGTGTTAAATGAGAGACTGTCCACTTGGACCGAGAAGCATGACGTCATCAGGGATGAGCAGAACGGTTTCAGGAAGGGTCGCTCAACCATAGATCATATTTCAACGCTGACTAGTATAATCACAGGTGAAGTTTAGCGCAAATATGTTGCGCAACATAGATGAACGACCAGTTTTCCCTATGCGCGAACGAAGTGAGCTTTGCTCACTTCGTTCGCACACACATAGGGAAAACTGGTCGTTCATCTATGTTGCGCAACATATTTGCGCTAAACTTCACCTGTGGTATAATCGAGACAAGAAAATCACTAAGGAAGCCAACTTTTGTAGCCTTCCTTGACTTTAAAAAAGCGTATGATGGAATCAACCGAGATATTTTGTGGAAAAAGATAAATGACATTGGTATTGACAACAGGATGTGTAAAGCAATCAAGTCCCTATATGATAATGTCCACTGCAGTGTCAGAGTCAACCAGAAGAAAACAGAATGGTTTGCAGTCAAGCGCGGGTTGAAACAAGGTTGCCTTTTATCGCCGATTTTATTCAACCTCTTCCTAAATGATTTGATTTTAAAGTTAAGTGCACTGGAAAAAGGAGTGACAGTTTGGGAGGATAATATAAGCATCCTTGCTTATGCTGATGACGTCGTCTTAATAGCTGAAAGCGAGAAAGACTTGAACATTTTATTGGATGCAGCTAATGTATGGTGTAAGGAAAACGACATGCTGATTAACGAAGACAAGTCCAAGGTTATTCATTTTAGAGGAAAAACAGTTTCCAGAACAAGTGAGCTTTTTAACTGTGGAGAGACTACGCTTGAGGTAACTGAGTCCTACAACTATTTGGGTGTATTATTAACAGAATTTCTAGATTATTCCTTAATGGCGAGGACAGCGGCGAAATCAGCAAGTAGAGCCCTTGGTCTTCTAATTTCAAAGTATAAATCCCTGGGAGGAATGCCATTTAAAGTATACAGTAAATTGTTTGAAACGATGGTATGGTCAACTTTCAGCTATGGGGCATCGATTTGGGGAACAACGGCCCACTCATGTGTTAAAGCGGTGCAGCACAGAGCTATCAGGTTCTATCTGGGACTCGGCAAGTACGCCCCGAATATTGCCATCACCGGTGATGTTGGATGGACACAAAGAGATAAAACAATGGACAAGTGTTTCTCGACCATGGGACCGTAATGTGAACATGACACAGAGGCGAGTAAATAAGAGAGTTTTCCTCTGGGCGGATCACACAGCAGTTATGAAGTATCAGAGTACACGATCATTTTATGAAAATAAACTTGAATCACCTGTTTAGTTCAGACTGGAGAACTGAGAAGAAACTACTTGTAAAAACAGTGGAAAGAGTAATGCTCAATAACTTCAAGACTTCATGGGAAGAAACGCTGATGAGTGATAAGCAACGAAAGCTAAGGACTTACGTAACTTTTAAACAGAATTATGAATGTGAGAAATATGTGAATGTCAATCTGTCAAGAAAACAACGAAGTGCTCTAGCAAAGTTCAGATGTGGTGTCGCCCCTTTAAGAATAGAGACGGGAAGATATGAACGCATTCCTGTAGATGAGAGACTTTGTTTTAACTGCCCGGACTGTGTTGAAGACGAAGCGCACGTTTTACTTTCCTGTCCCTTTTATTCTCATTTACGGTCTGATCTTATACACCGTTGTCTTTTAAAATGGCCAGATTTTTCATTTTTACCAGTTTTACGACAACTTGCCCGTATTTTTAATTGTGATGATTTTATTTTTAGTCTTGCCAAAACCTGTAGTAATATTTTAGAACACCGGCGTTATTCCCTGTACAAATAACTTTTAACACCAATTATACTCTCTTACTTGCATGATTTTACAGTTTATAACATGTACTTTTGTATGTATTGTAACCATCTCTCATAAATCGCTGAGCGATTGGTCGTGTATTTTTAATGTATTTATTTTTACGCACCCTGTATATTGTTTTACGAGTGAGATGTAAATAAAAATATCTGTCTGTCTGTCTGTCTGTCTGTCTGTCTGTCAGAAAACACATGGGCTTATAGGCAGATGGCCAGAAAACATAATATTTCAAGAAACAAGAAAGTAAGTACGGAAATAATAAGTAATTCGTAATGAGGAAATCATATTCCGTAGTACCAATAGAAGTTAGTAGTATAAAGAAAAGGAATGAAAGACTGAATGGATGCTGAGATTGCTATCCTGTGATGAAAGGCCCGACTGGACATGACAAAGGATTTCGAAGATGTATGTTCTATATATACTGACAGAGAATAAACGCTAGTCCGACGGTGTGTCTAGCAAAGATCATCCCTCAATTAATTACCCTACCTGCTCGACACGCGGACACCGCCTAGGACATAAGAGTTGATATATAAATATAGGAATATTTTTGTTGACGATGAGCTAGTTTTTTTTAATGAAGAATCAATCAAGGTTTCAACAACCAAAGGACCCGACTGCAATAACTTAATTTGAAGGAAGTAGATGTTGTCTGTTTGGGGAAGAGTAAAAGATAAAGCAAGTATTTTATTAGACCTCATCGGACATGAGACACACGTAATATATATATCAGCGGAAACTAGACAATTAGCTGCTTGTGAATTTGCTGATAACGACAATATAATTTATGTGTTGTTACTTAAAATATATACTGTTTCCTTTTACTAATTTTAGTAACTATGAAAGTGATAATATAAGTTGATATATAATATATTTAAAGTTTAAATAATTCAATAAACATATATTTGTATATTTCATTGGGTTGACGGAATTTACATATACTTATGATAAAAATGGTTGAAACCCCTAAACAGAAAATGGATTTTAGAAAATTATGTGGATGGACAATTAATTAAATATTGTTCGATATTACGGTATTTTCGAAATTAAATGGCACAAACACATGGTGTACACTATATAATACTTTCCATGTATGTATTGTGTGCGAATGAGACTCCATGAAAGATTTTTTGAATATTGAGGTTCAGTGGAATTAATTTTTCAAATGCAACTTTTCATTATTTATTAGAACCAAAATGAGAACACTCAAACACTGTAAGAATGTACAAATGCCAAGATCTCAAGGCACAAGGAATGAACTCTTTTGAATAAATTTCATTTTTCTTATATTGCTCTTTCGTTGGTATTTTAAAGTACAAGTGGAGAAATAGCAAATGTTCAAGGACACTATTCACAAAAAGACATCTTGTAGTTACATGTTTTACCAAAACAATAATCGAAACTGACACGTTACGTTGTTTATATAACATTTAATTTCTATAACTTTTAGGGGGTGTCAACAATTATTACTATGAGTATATAAACCCAACAGAATTAGATAAAAAGCCTCTCGAACTAGTGATGTTTCAGGGTGTCTTTTAAAACGTTTAAGTGACATTTCATTTTAACCTTAAAATAAAGAAAAAATAACAATTAAGTTATTCATATGCGAAAACGAGAGCAAAGTTCGAGAGGGACATCTGCCGTAGAGAAGTATGAAGTATAAGGTAGTCTGGGAAGTCAAACTCTGTGGCGTATCAAGATGGGGACACATAAGGAGGATGACAGTGGACAGATTGTCGAGGAGAAGACTGTGACAGAAATAACGGTACACATACAGAAGTCACGAGATGTAGGAAAGAAACATTAATACCCTGATTCACACTTGAGACGACTATAGAAGAGTTGACAGTGACAGAAACTAACAACCTTTCAAATAAAAAGTAAAGAGAAATGGAAAATGGGAATGACAAGTAATAACACCACGAATACACAATGTACACAGCAATAACCAGGAAATTAAACCACAAAGACTACCAAGATGTATATAACGCAAATCAATAATTCAGTTCTTTTTTTATTTATACCTTTCCTTGAGTAATGAAAATATTGTTGTGTCCAATGTTGAATCTGCTGACACCAACATCACCACGATCGACCGAGCAAGGATTATTTAACATACTTTTTAAACTTCTTTGAGAGGCATTTTAGAAGCTGGTATGATGAATAAGAACAAGTTCTATGGATAGTCAACTTCTTTATTGATATGAGTGCGACGTTTCGATGCAGATACTAGCACCGTTATCAAGCAAGTGGTACATTATCATGACAACCAGAAGAATATATACAATTATGGTAATTATGTTTTTACATGTGATTGGATTGATGTACACAGTTGTAACAACATTGTTAAGGAGAGAATGGGTGTACACAAGATATTAGGTTGATGTGAAGATGGACAATGAATATACTGAGGAAGCCAGATGAGCAGATTGAGGATTACTGGTGATTGGATTTAATTAGATCATGATAGGCTAGGGGTACATAATAGCCTTGATCTCTATTCAGAACAGGATTAAAGCGCTTAATGCTGATTGCTTCCAAAATCTTCCTTGATTTAAAGTCACTGCAGTTTACTTTTAATGTGCTGATGTTGTTCCACAGGATTGAGTGGTCGGGATTGCCTTTGATGTGATCCGACAGGGCTGATTTGGAGTCACTGTTCTTGACAGAGGTTTGGTGTTCTTTGATTCTCATCGGAAGTGGCCTTGAGGTTTCGCCGATGTAGCTGTCACCACATTCACATGGAATGTGATAAACAACACCAGCGGGATCTTCTTGTTTTGTTGAGGCTGGTCGACCATTGGCATGGAGATGGTTCTGGAGAGATCTTCCCTTCTGGAATACGACATCAATGTTGGCCTGTTGTTTTAGGAGGCGGCGGATGTGGTGGCTGATGGGTCTGATGTATGGGAGACTGATGATGAAGGGGGCTGATTGCTGACGGGGTTGTTTTCTCGAGGGTTGAGGGTTGCGTTGATGACTTCGTTGACTAATTTGGGAGGGTACTGGTTGTAGTTGATGAACACGTGGCGGAGATGGGCGAGTTCAGCTTCTAGGGTTTGGGTGGTGGAACAGATATTCTTAGCTCTTCGGGTGAGGGTTGATATGATACCTTTCTTGACTTGGAGGGGATGGTTGGAGGTGAAATGGAGGTACTGGTCGGTGTGGGTCGGCTTCCTGTAGACGCTGGTGATGAGTTGGGTATTGTTCCTTTCTACTTAGACGTCGAGAAATGGTAGTTTGTTGTTGGATTCTTCTTCCATTGTGAATTTCATGCGGGGGTGTATGGAATTCAACCAACTCCTCAGCCGGGGGTTTTCAGGGGAGGGTCATGAAAAAATCTACAGCCACAAGGGGAGAGTCATGAAAAAAATTACCAGGAGTTGGGGAGGGTCATGACAAAATAGACCGTAATAAAACAATCTTTGTTACATACTTAAAAGAGGATCTGAAAAATGATTGTAAAGCAGTTGATAAAAAAGCATAGACAGCTGGATATTCAAAACTGATGCTAGTATTTAAAAAATCCCAATGAGTTTTCTCCATTGTTCGCGGAAACAAAAGTAGAAAAGTAAAACTGACACTTTTTTTCCATGCAGGTAGTTTATTTTCAAGGCTTTTGTTTCTGTTTGATATATTTTGATAAATACATATCAAAAGTCACTATATAAGCTAATAAAGTCAGTCAAATTCATAATCTCAATGATGCAGTTATGAATATGATACAAAGGAAATACGACACCTATTAAAACTCCTGAAACCTTTGTAAAATTCCTTGATTTTTGCAAATATCTGACAACAGACACACATTTAAAATATATTAAACAGGTACCGGTATATGTAAATGAATTTCAATGTTGATATACCTATGAGGAATATTTGCCGTATTTTGAGCATATATATTTGGGAATATTGTATGGACCATCGTTCATATTTGACATTTTTAACTTCTCCTCCAAAACCGTTGCACCCCCAAAACTGAATTTCTGTTGGGAGATACCTTTTACTTTAAGTAAGGGATCATTTGGTCCTGACCCCCCTCAAATATTGAAGTTGCAGGCATTTTACCTAAACAATCTTCTCAGAAACCAGTTTACATAGGAAGCTGAAATTTTCTGAATGACATCTTTGTTACATAGAGATTTAAGTTTGTTCATTTGGTCTTGATCCCCCTCGGATATGGGCATGGCAGAGTGTCCACACTGAAATGTTCTTTCGACGACTAGTAAGTTAAGAAGCTAAAATTTTGAGGATATCAACTTTGTTGGATAGAGACTAAGATTTGTAACTTGTGTTGCCCTGTACCAATACCATTTGGTCACTATACCAATTGTGTGTAAAGATAAATCCAAAAAAATGAATCAAATCTTATTGTCAAAAGTACACTTGTTTTCGAAAAACAATAATTATTAGGGTGGCAGTTGTTCTTCAAAATCAGTTCTCAATATAGCAATCAATTTGGGAGCATTTGCTTCCTGTAATTTTGAGTAAGGAAAAAATAATTCAGAGTCAGCTTGAAAATTCATATCTGAATGTAAAATAACCCACCTTTTCTTCAAAATGGTATTGACTATTAGCTACCTAAAATATTTTCCTGCATTTTTTCATAGATAGAGGTATTTTTAGCAATCTAACTTTTTTAGTGCTCCTTGAAATTTTATTTTGCTCTTAACAATGTGATTTACCTTTTTTTTACTGCTATAAGATGTGCTATGTAGAGGTGTATATTGACTCATATTAGAGGGAAGGGAGGAGAAGGGTCATACCAGGAGGGCTGGAAAGTAGGGTTAGGGTCAGGGAAGCAGTGATATATTTACCAAATACTCATAAAATTTGGAAAGGACTCCTAAAACTGGTAGCTGCGAGTTACCAGGACACAAGGTTTTTTGGGGGGTTGTATTTGCCTAATTATTGAGGGAATGACTTTAGTGACTTATAGATGCTGGGACTCCCACTAGTTTGTAGTAGCAAGTTCTTGGACTATGCAGTCATATTTGTAAATTTATCACTGGGGAGGGTGTGAGCAGTGGGGGGAGATTATTGTGGTACCATTGTACAAACCTCTCACAGACAAAACAATAGAGGTCACATCTTTAAAATGTATGTGTAATACAAAATTATTATGAATCTCAATTTCTGGTTCCTTCCCCCTTTATCAGGAAAATGGTGAACTTTAGAAATATATAACTGGTTTAAACATATTTTTATTCATGAAAATGAATTGGGATTGGTGAACAAGCTATGTAGCTTATATTAACACCGCTCCCATACAACATATGATACAGAATGAAATACAATATATATCTGTTACTTCTTCCTTAGAATGTAAAAGTCTATGATAATTAAAATTGTGTGTTGACAGTGGGGATTATAAATTTGGTGACTCGGTAATGCCTTATCATTTAAGATGTTAATAGTTTTTACCTAACAGAGATAATGTAATACCTGTAATCATGTGTACCTGATGAGCTACATAGCCAATGAATCTGTTGTTCTACAGATACTTTTAACCCTAGATGTTACACATGTTAAACCCAAAACTGGTATATATTCTATAACCGGTTTTTTTTTCTCGAGAGAACCTTTCAAGTGTCAAAAGAAAAATATTTCCAATGTAGAACCGAATATATCTTCAGAAGTCCAATTTCAAGACAATTTATAGATGTATGTTGGGGGAGGGTCGTGAAAAAAAATACACTAAAATGGGGAGGGCCATTTAAAAAATTACGACAAGCCGGGGAGGGTCATATTTTTATGTACAAACCCAAGTAAAAATCCCCCGGCCCACCCCCCCCTGTAATAAATGACCAGTCCCTAACTCTGCTTTCAAGAGTGTTTCACTTATATCGCGGCTGCTAGTATTACGGCAGGGAGAAAGCCCGCAACGCCATGTGGCTATACATTGCGGTGAAACCTGAGAGCATCGACTGGAACTAGCGAACCATGGGTGGTACTACGCTGAACTTCAGTGTAGCATTGCACCCAAACCTTACTGCGTGTAGAACAGTTCGTTCTCTACTGCAGACAAAGTTGCCGTGCCCCTGGCGGGATTCGAACCCCGGACCTCTTGATCCGAAGCCGAACGCGCTAACCACTGCACTCGTATCGCGGTTTAAATACCCAGATAACAAAATGACTTTAAATTAAGCAATTTGTGAAGTTCCCGGTTGAGAAGAAAAGCTACAATCAAATTTCAAATCGCCACATTTCATTGTAACAAGCATTCGGTGACAAGAGAAACAAGGTGCCCCCTGCTACCTCCCGCTTTAATGTTTTGTTAGCAAAACACCATGGGCGTATAAGCAATGATAAGTATTTCCATGTGTAATAACAGTTTCCAATCATAGCTTAATACAACAATCACAACCAAAGTGATATTCGCACATTGGCACAATTCTAAATGTATCTGAAAGGTTTGAGAATTTTAAACTGTTTATCAAACTCAACTGTTACTGTACAATCTTACGTATTAACTCATCCCCTGCTGAATTGAGAAGTGCCACATCCCACAGCGGGTTGCTTTAAACACATAGAATATATAACAAAGAATACATTGAAGGACGAAAGGCTAACGCTAGGTATACCCAAATTAATGCTGCATTTGTACCCTACAAACTCACATGACCTTCAGTCGGTGCTTTATCCAAAGATCTGCAAGTCTTCATGATGTAATATTTTTTTTTATTTTTTATTTTTTATTTTTTTTTTATTTCCATTTTTTGTACATTTCCATATAGTGCATCACATGTTCATTTCACATGTACATTCAAAATATACATCATTCATAAGTTTACATACAACAATCAGTTATGGCTTCTTGCATGGTACATAGATTATGTTATCATGATATTACATACATGGTTCTTAAATATCATGATTCTTAAATAGCATATGGAGTGATGACCAGAAGGCATATAATCTTGCATAATTGCAGCTTGAAAAAGTAATCATTTTTGTTATATGGTAATATGTTACTATTTCAAGCTGTAATGGTTTGAAATTTGGTATAACTTTTTTGATATGGCATTTGTACAGCATCAATTTTGTAATGAGAACAAGTGCATTCAAAGGGTTGTTGTTTATGCCTTTAAATCCAAACAGTATATTTTCCACATTAAAATCAATGTTTCCTTCTGTATAGTTTGCCAGCCAATCTGACAATTGACTCCAAATGCTATTTGCATATTGACAAGAATATAACATATGTGAGATGGTTTCTACTGGGTCATGACATAGTGAACATGCTGATGATTCTATATATCCCATTCTAAACAATAATTTGTTCGTACTTAGTATATTATGGATGATCTTATGTTGAAACCATCTTAGTTCACTGCTTTGTGTACATCTCTTAGCCATTTGATTGATATTTGTCCACTCTAATTCAGTGTATTCTTTTTGTAGATACTCTTCCCATTTCAAGAAGGTTCTGGATTTTGTGAACTTTGAGTCTAATAAAGTCTTATAAAATGCTGAACTGCCTTGTTGAGTATTTACTTTTGACATGTTGAAAGGGAGAATGGGCCTATGGAGCTGGTTTGTATCTGCATTGAAGTTGTGTAGTAGAGATGATATTGTTCTTTTAACTCCTTCATAGGTTAGAAAATCCGTTTTGATGTTATATTTCGACAAAGTCTCTACATTCATATATTTTTCCGTTTTCATCAATCAAATCGGATATATAAGTTACACCCTTTTTATCCCATTGCTTAATATGGATAGTGTCACCATCAATTTTGATATTACTGTTAAACCAAATTGATTTTGTCATTATTTCTTCGCCAGTAGTTTCTTTTTCACAGCAATATAAAAATTTTGCCCAAACGGAGAGTACATCTTTCCAAAACATGTTTGAGATTTTTGGGACTATATTGTCTAAAATATAATTGGAATCTGCCAAATATAGTATACTTATGTCCACAATATGTTCTTTGAACACACTTACATGATGTAATATGTCTGTCAAGACCATGTCCTCTGGATCCTTCCCTCTAGACTATGTCCTCTGGATCCTTCCCTCTAGACCAATTCCTCTGGATCCTTCCCTCTAGACCAATTCCTCTGGATCCTTCCCTCTAGACCATTTCCTCTGGATCCTTCCCTCTAGACCAATTCCTCTGGATCCTTCCCTCTAGACCAATTCCTCTGGATCCTTCCCTCTAGACCAATTTCTCTGGATCCTTCCCTCTAGACCATTTCCTCTGGATCCTTCCCTCTAGACCAATTCCTCTGGATCCTTCCCTCTAGACCAATTCCTCTGGATCCTTCCCTCTAGACCATTTCCTCTGGATCCTTCCCTCTAGACCAATTCCTCTGGATCCTTCCCTCTAGACCCTTTCTACATCTTTCCCATTTTTCTCCATCTTTCTATGTTTTCTTCTTTGTTTCGTTTTTCGTCCTATTCACTTGTTCTTCATTCTCTTCACACAGAAGTTACTCCCTTCTGATTTCCGATCTGTAACCTCTGTTCTACATGGCTCAAGCAAAATTCCCTAGCGGAGGAAAGCGGAAACTGTATTCCTCCTTCTTTCAGTGGCTATGTCCAAGGAGTGACTTCAAAGATCTAGGCACTCTTCTTTTAGTGGCTATGTCGACTGAGTGACTTCAAAGATCTAGGCATTTTACTCTCTTGCTCATTAGCATATGTCCTTTGAATATGTCTGATGTAAATAACACAAAGGAACTATTTTTAGTATTTGTCTCGGATTTGTTCTTCTTAATTTATAAGCATGTTTATGATCAATAGTTTTAACAAAACAAATAGCATATTGCGAGGAAAACCTATTTAACGAGAAAATGTTAATCTTACGTTTATTTCGCATTATGACACGTCATTGGCAAACGGAGTCGCTGATTGCACAACTAGATTCAATTGTAACCAATCAAGACATTCCCTTTCTGCCCTCGATTTCAAGCATAAAACAACAGAGGTTAGGATCGGAAATCTGAAGGGAGTAACCTCTGTGGGAGGAGAATGTGTGTACTCAGAAACCTATAAATAGGCCACCATTTTTATTATTATTCAACTCCTGTTCTTCCTTCCCATCAACGTGAGCTGTCAAGTCCTGTATTTACATTTCAGAGTCTTTATTAACAACAGCAGGTGTAGTTTAAATAGGTAATCAAACAGAGAGACAAATACGTATATATCTTCAAGTTTATTGACATTGTTTGATAAATAATGACAAAAGCTGACAAAACATTAAAGAGTCATGTACATGCACAGTGTCTGAACAAAATATATATGCTTACAGCAACATACAATCATATATAAAAGCATTTGATTCATTCAATTAATCCAGGGTATCTATATATTGTATGTATACATATGTATGAGTGTCCATGTTACCTTTTGTTTAACAAGTACATGTACATGATAAAGTGTTTCGCATGTTCACATACCAGAGTCAATAGTTAGATATTTGTACTATTCACACTACATGATAGCACTCATTTATGTGTTCATTTGAAGAAGATATGGCAAATTTAAAAGGCAAGACCATTGACTATATACGGTATTTGATTTCAATGCATTGTTCATGAGACCAGGGCTCCTTTCACAAAGCAGTAAGGTGATCGTAAGTCAATAAGGTTACCTTAGTGTAATGTTAAAGAATGGAAGTTATGGTTAACCTTAGTAAAGGTTGCTTTGTGAAAGGAGGCGAGGTGATTTGGGGTTTAACGCCACTTTCAAGATTATTTCACTTACATCGCGGCTGCTAGTATTATGGCAGGGAGAAAGCCCGCAACGCCATGTGGCTATGCATTGCGGTGAAACCTGCGAGCATTGGTTGGAACTAGCGAACCATGGGTGGTACTACGCTGACATTCAGTGTAGCATTGCACCCAAACCTTACTGCATGTAGAACAGTTCTCTACTGCAGACAAAGTTGCTGTGCCCCTGGCGGGATTGTGAAAGGAGACCCAGGTCACAATAACTATGACATTCCATTGGCAGAAGGAAGTCCAAACACCTGGAACCTTGTCCTGGTTCCACCACTGATTCAGCCTAGCTATGTCATGTACATATTCACATTCCACAGCAGGCTCACAGAGAGGCACACTATTACTCGATTCCATTCTCAAATACATGGGCACTATACAACCGGTCACAAATGTCATTCATTTATTATTTGTTGTTATGGCCAACATGGATGGAATTATGAAACCTTCGTCATGTTATCAGAAATGATTGGGCCACTACAAATATGATGAAGAAAGGATAAAATGGATGATCAACTTCTTTATTTAACAATAGCGATGTTATGATATAGATCCTTATACCTTTATCAAGAATATAATGGTATAAGAATCTATACCAAAATTTTGCCATTGTAAAATAAAGAAGTTGAGTATTCAGAATATCCTTGTCTTCCAACTTCTAGAATGCCTCTAAAACAGTTGTTACTTATGTGGTGAAAGTACTGACTGCATGTAAAGGAGGTGAGGTGAGGTGAGGTGAGGTGAGCTGGGGTTTAAAGCCGCTTTCAAGAGTATTTCACTTATATCACACACGGCTGCTAGTATTATGGCAGGGAGAAAGCCTGCTACACCATGTTGGCTATGCATTGCGGTGAAACCTGCAAGCATCAATTGGATCTAGCACACCATGGGTGGCACTGCGCTGAAATTCAGTGTAGCATTAGTGCATGTAGAACAGTTCACCACAGCAAAGTTGCCAAGATCCTGGCGGGATTTGAACTACAGAGCTTTTTATCAGAAGCCGAACGCGCTAACCACAGCGCTATCCATACACCCCACATATAAAGGAAGGCATAGTCTCAGTTTATGCTCATGTATAAGGCTGTTTTCATTAGAAGCAAGTAATTATCATAGATTTGGTGATTTTGGATGGATATGCATGTGAAGTTAAATTATCCGAACTGAAATCATCATAAACAGTATTTTGGCATGTAGCAAAGTCAAATAAAATATTACGATATACTGGATGTCCCATTAAGCTTCTGCCAATGATAATGCCCTGAAATACTGAGTCATCCTCATATTCATATTACTTTAAAGGGGCAGGAGCACGTTTTTTGGCTCAACATCATATACCTGAATAATATTTTTAACAAATATAATATTCAACATTCATTGAAAATACAGAATTATAGAGGCAATTTTACAATGCTAAAGCAGAAAAAGTAAACTGAAATACAATAACATAACCTGTGACCATATTGAAACAGTTCAATATGAACAGTTAAAAAATGACCATTGAAACCTTCCTCAAGAAAGACCATTTTTTACAACCCCCCCCCCCCCTAAATTTCCACATTAAAAACATATATTCACAGAATTTGTTAATTCGAGGACACACAGCAGTGTGGCAATTCAGTTTTCGTTGCATTTTAAAAAATGTGTTCCATACAAAAGTAAAAGCAAACTACAATATTGCACTGATTGTTAGTTATGACAGAGCTATTATGATTAGAGCTATACAACTCAATGTATAATATACAATGTTTAAATCCGGAGACTGAACATGTTTCAAATAGAATTCAACAAGTTCAAAATATCATATTTGATTCATTCTTATTTTATTCTCTGATAGGGACATTTTATTCTCTGATAAGGACATTTTATTCTCTGATAAGGAAATATGATTATGCAATTACCGAGCGAAGTTTGTTTCTTACTGTTTGGGAAATGAAAATTTAACTTTAATTTACATTTTTTTAAAATTGACAACTTGGTTATGGAAACTCAATCTTTATGTTTGGCTGTTCATCTTCAAAGGCAGCTTCAGATTCTTTGAATTTTAAATTTGTTTCTACATTCATTTTACCTACACTTGTGTTTTTGGAGTTAACTGGATCAGAACAATCAGACGTGTATGAATTCTCATTACTGCCTCCTGCGCATCCTTCAGCAAAAGCTTCATGGAGTTTATTCCATTGATTACTGTCAGGATACTCATTACCTTCAATTTCATTTGTCATGGTTTCAGATTTTGCTGAAGAATCTGAGGATGATTCATCATCAGTATCTGCAACATCACCGTCTTCTTCATCATCAACATCATCTTTATCAACATTGTCTTCACCATCAACTATGTTTCCAGCTGTTATCAAGTGTGTTCCTTCTATGTACAATCTGTTATTACTTTCTACATTTTCTGAGGAAAGTGTTGGAGGCATAGTGATCTCCTTCCCATCCTTGAATATTTTACTGTTATCATCTACATAAACATACACCGATCCATTTTGATTTGCAAATATGTGACTAGGACCTTCCAGGACTGTTTGAGCTGGTAAAATCTGAACACTGTCCTCATCATCAGTCATAGGTGATCCATTTCGATCTGAAGCTTCATTGATGCCAATGTCACTTGGTCGAAGTCTCAATCCAATTTCTCTCAGATCATTTGGATCAGATCTCATTTCATCATCATCATCATCATCATCTCCCTCATCTTCATCCATTTGTTCCTCATCCTCCGAGTCCTCCTCAACGCGGCTTCCATCCGCCGAGTATTTGTTAGCATCAAGAGAAGAATCTTGGGAGTCCTTGGGCAGGACTCCAGGACATCCTGCAGCACCACCAGGGGAGTCCACGGATGAGAAGGTCTTGTTGCAGTGCTGGCAGGAGACCACTCTCCCTGGATGCAGACCGAGATGGGTGGCGGAGTTGAAGCCTGTGAAGCTTCCTCCACAGACCGAACACTTGTGCTTCTTCCGTGCTCGTGCTTTCCACTTCGGAGCAATGACTTTATGATTTTCAATGTGCAGATCAAGTTCATTTTCTTCTTTGAAGGCTTCAAAGCACACTGCACATGAGAAGACTTCAGATCTGTAATGGCGCAATGCATGAAGTTCCAACTCAGTTTTATCATCAAAACACTTGCCGCAGAACATGCAACTAGCTGCGGGATGGAATGAATGGATTTTTTTATGTGCTTGAAGATTTTCATCCTTCGAATACAACCTTCCACAATCCTTGCATTTATGGAATGAGATGTCTGAGTGACTGGTTAAATGGTTCACAAGCTTGGCTTCAGTAGCAAACATCCTGTTGCACACATCGCACCAATAGAGTAAGTCACGTGAATGCTTCGCTTGATGGAGGCGGAGGTTTTCTCCTCCAGTGAACTTCTTTTCACAAACCTGGCAAGCATACGGTTTCACACCAGCATGAGAGAAATGATGTCGGGTCAAACTCTTGTTACATTTGAACGTCTTGTCACACACGTCACATTTATAAACTTTTGTGTGGCAGCGCATATGCCGCATTAGATCCTTATTAACCAAAAAGTTTTTTGAGCATACACCACATACAAAATTCTTATCCTTATCAAGTGCATGCTCGTTGTTCCAATGGCGGTCTCTGCTTGATTTATCCTTGAAAACTTTGCCACATGTTTCGCACTTATGAGTTTTGGTTTCTTTGTGAATTCGTTTCATGTGTCTACGTAGGTAATCTTTAAGCTGAAAAACACTTCCACACAATTCGCAAGTGTGAGATCCGCCAGTTTGGTGGGTTAGCTCATGCTCAGTCAGCCGAAACTTTTCATAAAATGCTTTCCCACATAAATCACAGACATGAGCCTTCTTTCCAACATGACGTTTCATGTGTGCTTTAAGATGGTATTTCCTTCTGAAGGCTGCTCCACACTCATCACATATAAAAGGTCGGACATCTTCGTGAACCAAATTATGCTGAATCAGATGGCGCTTCTCCGAGTAACGTTTCCCACAAGTTAAACAATCAAAGCTCTGGCCTTTGATATGAATTTTGATGTGCTTGTCCAAAGTGCTTTTGTGCTTGAACACTTTTGCGCACACACTACATGTGAAAGTCGAGTCGTACTCCAGATGAGATTTCAAGTGTTTGCTGAGAGTACCTTTCGTGGCAAAATACTTGTCGCAGATGTCGCAGTGAAAATTTCGGGAAATGTTTCTTTGAACATGTCTTGGAGATTGTAATGTAGGTAACGTCTGAGAAGAAGACTCATCTTCACTTTCTGAGTCTATCATAGATTCAGCTTTTGTTTCGTCTGGATCATCTTCTCCAGCTTCATTTTGTATTGTAGATTCTGTCGTTGATAATAACAAGGATTCAACTTGAGCTTTGGAATCCATCAAAGATGTTTTATTTGGTTCGGTAATCAAGGACAAATCCTTTTCTGTAATAGTTTCAGCTTGTCTTGTTTCATTTTGTAGTTCAAACTCAGCTGAACTTGGAAAACCAGGCAACTGAAAGCAAAGGAGAGTTGACAGTTATTTTGGTATTTTCTTTATATCCAAAATCATATGTTTATTTCATTTTAAAACTTACATTGTTTATTGCAACATTTGTCTCTTGTAGCCTTTTGGTGGCTTATACATTTTACTGTATAAATATTTTCATATTTGCCGGTAAAGGACGATGCTTTGATGAGCAAATTCTCTCTTCTCTTGATATAATTATAAACAGGATTCTACCTTGGATTCAATACCATTTTAATGTAAAATGTAAGGGATAATGGTTATAATAAATGGTAATAATACATTATCTTTTAGCAGACTGTGAATTTTTTGTCAAGGAGCAAGGACGCCCCTTACTAAAAATTGAGCTAATATCTCCAAATGAGTTGTTATTGAGGCCTGAAGGTCCTCTGAAACTTTTCAGAAGAAATTTTAATTTTTATATCATGTCCATATAGTTGAATTGAAATCATGTTGCTTATAATCCACATTTTATAAAATCTAGATAACAGATTTTTATATTTAGATTATCAGAAAAAGATACCTGTTCTTTGAATGAAAATTTACCCCCCGTTTCAAAATGTCTGGATCTGTCACTATGTATACAGGTCTTCCAGTAGTTTTGTCCCCAACCAGACATTGGTTTGAAAAGGTATTTAATCGGTATCACTGACTGATGGTGACACAATGAATCTTGTGATCAGATAGGGACATTCACCACATTCAAATCCCAAGGAATATACATATAAATAATCATATACAGCCATTACAAGTATTGCACTTTAGGTAATCAGTAAAATATTAAATTATGATATCACATTGTCACATTGTTGGTTCATCTCGCGTCATCAGATCAACGAAACCCGCACATAGTTGATATAATAACAGTCAATGCTATGATCGAAAACCGGACAATGTATCAACTGGCTATGAAATATGTGCCTCTGTGTGTACAGAACCAAATTCAGTGTCATTATCGCTTACCTGTGACGTTTTTTGTTCATTCATAGTGAAACATGCTGTAGACAGCTAATCTATAATACCTATGGTTCATCATATTATCACAAACATAAATATTCCTCCATATTTTTGCAAATTTCTCGAGATAACGATATTCATCGAGGACGTTCCGATTGCCAGGTCATCAAACACGCATTGGTACAAAACGGAAGATTTCGAAAACGGCTTCTTGCGGGGGGGGGGGGGGGGGGGGGGGGGGGGGGGCAACTGTTTATTTGTCGATTTATTTGAAAATACTCCAAAAACATGGCCCTTGAAAATATGTTCTCGAAAAAATGCTTGCGCCCTTTCCTTCACAACAAAGACGTATATCACATCCATCTAATTCCTTGTTCACAATAAAGAAATTATTATCTAGAAAATCTAGATTTCTTTTGTAGCCTATTCCAGTTTGAAACTTCCTTATTCGGCCCAGTAATTTTGGATTTTTTGGACCTTTTTTTCGATTTTTAATCGCACATTTAGGTCTGCATGTTGGTAATTTTCCATTAGGAATAGGAGTATATCGTGTAGGCCTTTATACATGTTCACACATTTTTGTTATCCAGAATCTAGATTTTCTAATGAATTCCACTTCGAAATTCCCATAAAAGACTTTTATATTACGATATAAAACAGGGTATGTTTGCGGACATCACTCTTAAATGTTTACCTGATATATAGAACACATTTGACATTTCTAGTTTAGTACCATGTATATCTCATCGAGTCAATTAGAGGCTACATATAATCAGGGACTCTCCAATAAGATCTATATATCGAGTCTCTGAATATACATGTTGTGTATATGTTTAACAAATTATGACTGAAACTATAAAGGTTTATTTCTCTGAGAAGATATCATTGATAGCAACATGTGACACTAAACGTTTGGTACGAATTCATGTGGGGATGAGTTCGTTTAGGATACGAATTCACCAACATTATATATATACCTTAAGGCCCATTTGACACCCTTTGAACTCTTTTTTTTCCGGGAGAACATATCCCCGAGAAAGGGAGCAGGGCCTTACAAATCCTATCGAGAGGTTCTTACACAGGATTAACCCCGCTGGGAGGGCATTGTACAGTGTAATACCCTTCCAGCAGGGTAGTATACAGTAGCAGGCCTTCTAAATAGGATTCTTAAATTAGCACTCAATAAATTCTAAAACCCAATGATAAGATAATCCATCTACAAAATTGTCAAGTTGAACATTTTCAATGTGACAATGTGGGAATCGAACCCGCAACTTTCCGCTATGTAGCCCAATACATTACCACTAGACCACAGGGGATTGGATTGTTGGTCTCTACTTAGCTGTCCGATGATATTTTATGTGCGCTTTTTTTTACTTGAATCGCCTGTACTGCAGTTAAAACATTTAGACAATATCACCCACACATTATTTTGTTTTTTTTCGGTAAATAAAATAGATAACACCCTCACTCACCCTCGTGCGTTCTAGCAAAGAGAGGCCTTTACCTACGGGAAGACCCTCGGGCGCTAGATCGCAACCTCGGGTCCTCCCTCGGGCAAAGGCCTCTCTTTGCTAGAACGCTCTCGTTTTCAGGTGTTATCCATTACTTAAAACTTGGGCTCAGAAAAGATCTTGTCGCCAATATTGATAATGGTTTATTCAGAAATAAATAAGGCCACTGTACTTCCCATATCGCGAGTCTTACAATACAATTATAAAGTAGGTGTTATGGAGCACCAGAATGTGTTATGTACAGATGGGTGTCAGTTGTTATTTAGAAACTTGGCACATTATTTTAGTCCAAGGATATACAAACAAGCTGGAGTTGAATATTACCTTTGAATCTACAGACAGACGAGAACGTATTTAGAATATCAAATGAGTTTGACACGCTGGATATGTTACTATCACACAAAATGAGAAAATAATTCAATATATTACAATCACAAACTACTGACACGCTAATTTTGGAACTTTTTATTTTTATTTTTAACTGAAACGGAAAAATTGAAACAATTAAAGTGCATGGTGGCTTTCACTAAGTCTGTCTCCATGTCTTAGGGCCATAATTGTTCAGTTTTCTGCAGTTTGGGTAGGCAATCAGTAGAAAATAGAATTTCCATATTTTTCCAAGAAAAAAGTAGACCGTATGACAGATATTTCAAAATTTCAGATAGTAAAACATATTTTATGAGACTACAACCATTATTTTCATATTCTACACTAAATTCTGAATCAAAATACATAGGTTGTATCTTGTAAAGCAAAATTATCTGAAACAGAATGTAAAATCCCAAAATATTTTCTTTTCGGCGATAGGAAGATGAACATTATACACAGTAAGTTAAGAAATTCTTGTAGTTCCCTAAACGGTGATCTGTATCGTGTCAATTTATCTGAAAGTAAATCTTGCATTTGTGGTGCTTTAGTTGAAGATGTTTATCATTTCTTCTTGAGATGTCCAAGACATGCTGATCTTCGTTTAGAATTAAAGCAAAGATTTTATAATTTAAAGGCAGAATTTGATATTAATACAATCCTGTATGGAAACCCAAATCTTCCACAAACAGTCAATGAAAACATATTTCACCATGTTCATAAATTCATTGGAAAGAGTCAACGGTTCAAATAATACATTAATACTAATGTACGTATTTACCATATTCAAAGTGCATTTTGTCATAAGAATAACATTTCCAATTGTGTCTTGCCTTAATAATGTATATTACATGTTTACCCACTTCGTCACTTGTAGATTTCTTACTTTCTTGTTATGTATTCTAGCCTTGTAAAATAGTTGTTGATTACCTGGAGAGGGCTTCTATAAGTTTCAAAACTTGTGCCCAATTCATTTCTTAAATGAATAAAATATGTTTTCAATCAATCAATCAATCAATCAATCAATCTTGTTCTACCCTAGGTTGGGGTTACTCCTCTTTTTAAGCCCCTTCTGGGAAATGGCCACAGCACTATTAACTCCCGTGTCAATCCACTGTCGTTGAAGTTTACCGATCCAATCAGTGTGATGATCGCTTGTCATGCACCGGATTAATGAAGCAGAAATAATCGTAATTAACTAATCCGTTACGGCTAATTGGCGTTCGGATTCGGAAACGGAATCAACGGATTAATGAATCAACAGTTAATGAGTTTATATAAAGATTCCAGCTTGCTACCGTTCGAACACTGCGAGATTCGGATTATCGGTGACCGGACTATCGCGGCTTGACTTATATGCTTTGCAAGACAATTTAAAATAATGATATTATCAGTTTTACAAAGTTTAGGCCTGACATATTTCTGTAGAGACGGAGATGTAGGCCTATACGTTAGTAATGTGACATAATGGTTGTTTTAGGTCTTTGTAAAACTGGCACTGTCATATACAATGAAACTCATATATTCTTGAAAATGAACAAAACACACATAATCTAGTCTAAAGATAAACCCTGCCTAAAATTTAATCAAAAGCTGATTTTAAATTAATGAAAAGATACTATATAGTCTGTCCTTATGCGAAGACAAGTCGACATGTACTTAGAAATAATAGCATCAAGAATGAATATATTATCAAACGTCTGAGACCCTTTGCTCAGAAACAAATAACTCCTCAACAGTTATGTGATAGTAGATGTAAAGATTACTAAACGAACAAATGTGTCATATGGATATTACGAAACGGTCGTGAACTTTTAATTTAATTTTTTAATTTAAACTGTTTTAGTATTTTTTACTGTAGGATTACAGGAACTCGTGGTGAATAAAAGGGGAAATTAAAATGAATGACAATTTTCCTACACTGAAAAGTAAAACATGTTTGATCCCCTCTGGCGAACCAAATCGTTCACTTACTGTAACATTTCGCCTGCCGTTCACAGTTTTTTTTTACGCATTATATGTTGAGTTTACATAGCTGTTTCAAGATACTTTTAGAAATGTATTTGTCATACAGTGAACATTGTATGTTTTTAAGTCGCTTTATGCATGTTTCGTTTTTAATATTGGAATGTTAGCTGAACTAGATGTTAATTCAATTAATGCAATTGGACTTTACATTTACACCAATATTGTTCATTCATTCCATATAAAAATATACATATCTTCTCTCTGTATCATCCAACTTAGAGATGCACGGCATATATTTATGTTAATTTCATCAGTTAATATTTGTTAGCCACTCGTTAAAATAAAATGTTCTATTCTATTCGATGATATAAACATTGTATTCGGCCAGAAATGTGAAATCAAATGAATTTATCATATTTTTAAAAAGTATGTATAGTTTGTAAATTATGTTATTATTTCGGCCCTCGTAATTAATCGTTTTGTAGAATAATATGTTATTTTACCTAGTGAAATATAAAATCTATCTTAACTGATAAATACAACAGTTCAAATTTGAAACTATAACAACAACGCAGTGCCTAGATATAGCTTTTAACAAATCGTAACACTTATGTATGTCACTCTTATTTAGGTTTATATATAGTGAACTATGATGCGATCCTTCTATAGAGAAAACAACTCTAAGAAGGAACATGTCATTGGGTATGGGAAACATAACAGAAGGAGAAACAATCTGGATGGGCCTGTTTACATATGCGAACCATTGTGCTTGCTTATCTTTGACAGAACATGTTGAACCATTGTGCTTGCTTATCTTTGACATCCCATTTCTGAACCATTGTGCTTGGTTATCTTTGACATTATATGTCTGAACCATTGTGATTGCTTATCCAAGACGTTATATGTCTGAACTATTGTGATTGCTTATCCAAGACATTATATGTCTGAACTATTGTGATTGCTTATCTTTGACATTACATGTCTGAACCATTGTGATTGCTTATCCAAGACATTATATGTCTGAACCATTGTGATTGCTTATCTTTGACATTATATGTCTGAACTATTGTGATTGCTTATCTTTGACATTATATGTCTGAACCATTGTGATTGCTTATCTTTGACATTACATGTCTGAACTATTGTGATTGCTTATCTTTGACATTACATGTCTGAACTATTCTGATTGCTTATCTTTGACATTATATGTCTGAACTATTGTGATTGCTTATCTTTGGCATGACATGTCTGAACCATTGTGATTGCTTATTCATGACATTATGTCTGAACCATTGTGATTGCTTATCCAAGACATTATATGTCTGAAATATTGTGATTGCTTACCGTGACATTACATGTCTGAACCATTGTGATTACTTATTCATGACACTATATGTCTGAACTATTGTAATTGCTTATCCAAGACATTATATGTCTGAACTATTGTGATTGCTTATCCATGACATTATATGTCTGAACTATTGTAATTGCTTATCCAAGACATTATATGTCTGAACTATTGTGATTGCTTATCTTTGAAATTATATGTCTGAACCATTGTGATTGCTTATCTTTGACATTACATGTCTGAACCATTGTGATTGCTTATCCAAGACATTATATGTCTGAACTATTTTGATTGCTTATCCAAGACATTATATGTCTGAAATATTGTGATTGCTTACCGTGACATTACATGTCTGAACCATTGTGATTACTTATTCATGACACTATATGTCTGAACTATTGTAATTGCTTATCCAAGACATTATATGTCTGAACCATTGTGCTTGCTTATCTTTGACAGAACATGTTGAACCATTGTGCTTGCTTATCTTTGACATCCCATTTCTGAACCATTGTGCTTGGTTATCTTTGACATTATATGTCTGAACCATTGTGATTGCTTATCCAAGACGTTATATGTCTGAACTATTGTGATTGCTTATCCAAGACATTATATGTCTGAACTATTGTGATTGCTTATCTTTGACATTACATGTCTGAACCATTGTGATTGCTTATCCAAGACATTATATGTCTGAACCATTGTGATTGCTTATCTTTGACATTATATGTCTGAACTATTGTGATTGCTTATCTTTGACATTATATGTCTGAACCATTGTGATTGCTTATCTTTGACATTACATGTCTGAACTATTGTGATTGCTTATCTTTGACATTACATGTCTGAACTATTCTGATTGCTTATCTTTGACATTATATGTCTGAACTATTGTGATTGCTTATCTTTGGCATGACATGTCTGAACCATTGTGATTGCTTATTCATGACATTATGTCTGAACCATTGTGATTGCTTATCCAAGACATTATATGTCTGAAATATTGTGATTGCTTACCGTGACATTACATGTCTGAACCATTGTGATTACTTATTCATGACACTATATGTCTGAACTATTGTAATTGCTTATCCAAGACATTATATGTCTGAACTATTGTGATTGCTTATCCATGACATTATATGTCTGAACTATTGTAATTGCTTATCCAAGACATTATATGTCTGAACTATTGTGATTGCTTATCTTTGAAATTATATGTCTGAACCATTGTGATTGCTTATCTTTGACATTACATGTCTGAACCATTGTGATTGCTTATCCAAGACATTATATGTCTGAACTATTTTGATTGCTTATCCAAGACATTATATGTCTGAAATATTGTGATTGCTTACCGTGACATTACATGTCTGAACCATTGTGATTACTTATTCATGACACTATATGTCTGAACTATTGTAATTGCTTATCCAAGACATTATATGTCTGAACTATTGTGATTGCTTATCTTTGACATAACATGTTGACCATTGTGATTGCTTATCTTTGACATTATATGTCTGAACCATTGTGATTGCTTATCCATGACATTATATGTCTGAACTATTGTGCTTGCTTATCTTTGGCATGACATGTCTGAACCATTGTGATTGCTTATTCATGACATTATGTCTGAACCATTGTGATTGCTTATCTTTAACATTACATGTCTGAACCATTGCGCTTGCTTATCTTTGACATTACATGTCTAACCCATTGTGCTGTCTTATCTTTGACATTACACGTCTGAACCAGCGATTTGTGTAGTAATTGATATACTTCTGTAGAATTAACTCTTCCCTATTCTATACATTCTATACTGCTTTTTTATCAAACTGTCAGTCACATCTGCTTATCCATGCATTACGATGAATGAACCTTCGATATGCATGCTTATCCATGTGTGGACCTTTCATGTGCTTGTCAATTTATGACATTACTGTGTCAGAACTTTCCATGTGCTCGCTTATCCTCCAGTATGTCGTGTCTGATCACTCCATGTGTATCCTTATCCTTATCCATATGTCTGAGCCGTCCAGTGCTTGATTGTCCAAGACATAACAATGACTGAACCCTTATTAGACACGCTTGTTCATGTAGTCTTGATTTCATGCATCCTTCTTCTGCAATTAAACTTTGGAAACCGTGAAAATTTTCTTGAACATTACAATATTTATGAATAATATTTCTTCTATATTGAAAGGAAAAACAAGTTTTTGATTGTTTTATTCTAATGGCAAACAATACATATTGTACATCTTAGACATGCGGAACAACATTTATATTAAGATGAATACTATTCCAAGTATTTACAGTATTTCAGTTATTATACAAACTCTTTTTTTTATCTTCATGCATTCTAACTTTGTATTTGTTCATTCTTCTGGAACACATTAATGATTCAATTTTGATATTACACTAATGAATATAAAAATCAATAAAATTTATTGGCAATTGGCAATGACAGCCTTTTCATTGTTGAGAATTAACCCAATTATGAGAAGAAACTTCAATCTCTAACTCGATATGAATGAGACTGATATTTGCTCTCAATTCTGTCATAGTAAGATAGAGAGAATATCTGACTCTTCTTGACGAATACAACCTCATCGAGTGAGGTAGAAAGTTGATATTTTCATGAATGCCAACGATGAGTGAAAATATATAACTTTTCTAACTCACGAGATGAGATAAACATGATACTTGTCAAGAATTGACAGACCACAGACTTAGCTATGGTCAGACCATTGTTTTATGACGTCAATTTCTTGAACTCTAACCTTTGAATAGTGATATATTATATCAGACACAGTGGTAAGAGAGAAAATATCAGATATCTTCACTGAAGCTTGACAGATAGTTTATTTCACTGATAAATCCCAGTAGATAATTTTTCATTATGTTTGTCCAAATGACTTGTGAATGAACCAACCAATGAGAATGCGACCTTAGATGAGAAAATAGAACAAAGACAACAAATTTATAATTCACATGTAATTCGTAAGCTGGTATTTTTTTCCTTTATACTAAATTTGAAATTATATATAAATCTATTAATTATCACTAAGCTGCAAACAAAATGAAAATCTATTCCTACCTGTACAATTTCAAACAAAACAACTAATACTACTAATATATATATATATATATATATACCTACCTATAATAAAGGCGGGTTCTATCCAACTTCCCAATGCAAGGCATAACTCTTGCCAGTCTCCATTACTGGCTGATTATATTTAGGCCTTGCAGTATTTTCTGTTGCAGCGATTCACTTTTGAGGCACAACAAAGCGAGGGAAATACAGCAAGGCTTAAATCAGCCAGAAATGAAGACTGGCAAGAGTTATGCCTTGCGTTTGGAAGTTGGGTTCTATCATGATATCTGCCATTTTGTTTTTGTTTTCATTATAAAAAAATATTATTTATTTCTTATTTACAACTTTATATTAATAAAATATCTTTAATGAAAGAATATTCACAAAGAAACATATAATTTAAAAACATGACAGGTCAACCCACCAGTTTTTGCTTCTTTTTCAAGAGATCGAAATTTTGAAAACATTATATGACACCAGCGATACGAAGTGTGGGTCCATTAAACTAAACAGTAAAACTATCATAAAGCTGTCATAAAAATTAGGAAGTTTTGCATGCAAAATAGACACAAACTATACAAAATAATACAAGAATCGGTGTAACCTTTGTGAAAAACAACAAACAATAATCATTTTTGAAGAATCTAGGTCATATCTATTTCAGTTCATAACATAACCTTTGAGATCTAAGAATTATCAAATAATCCAATACCATTAACATTCTTAAAGGGGCAGTAGCACGTTTTTTGCAAATTTTATTTTTTCAAATTTCCCATTCAAAATGATGGCTTATGACATTTATATTTAGTTTAGAGGTTAAACCCTTTTATTACACAAACCAATTATCCATAGTGGTAATAACAGTGTTGCGTATAAAGCAAAAATTGCATGGCAGCTATTTTATTGTGAACACATTTTATTATTTCGAATGACAAAAACGATTCCCATGGGTTTTCAGAACCATGTAAACTCATTTTTTAACTTGATTTTCAGAAGAGGGAAGGGTATTTTACTGTTGATGACATTATTTTATGACATTCATTTTATCGACTTATTGCAGCGAAAAACCGTGCTACTGCCCCTTTAAATCTAAACCACATGACTTAAAATATATTTTTTTAAACATTGCTAAAATGGAGCAGAAACAAGATCTATGGATTTACAACTACTTTATTCCAAATCCCAATGAAACCATTTGATGAAGATACTTGGTACTCATTCATCAAACAAATCTTCAAATTATACATTTATACAGAACATTTGTAAAACATCACACATTATGCAATAAAAGTCACAATTAATAGAGCCTACATGAAACATGAACTTATAAAGCAGTCTAACAGACTTCATTCTCTTCAATGTTCAGATTCATCTCTTTAGAGACTTTAGGAATGAACAACAATCAATGGTGATATTGGTCAGAATGTTCGCAATTTTAATGCAGAACGTTTGGGGATGTCTTGCACAAGCATCAAATGTTGTCGGTGAAAAATATCTTAAATACAAATGTATACTAAAACATGCACTGTAACTGAAGAGTTTGTAAAAAATAGTACTGTGTATATTGACATTTTCAAACAAGAGTCATCAGAAGATGACATATCCCACCGGTTCCACAAAATTTGTAAAACACATCTTTTACAGATACTTGTGTATCTACTACCGTACTTCAGTTAGTGGGTATTACAGAGTTTCAGGAATGTTAAGGGTTTTAGACTTCTACTCCAGAAGCAGTCAAAATCAACAACAACCAACATCCCTCTCATGTCTCTATGGAAACAGAAAAAAATAATTTTCAGACGGACGGACGGACGCGGACGGGGCCGGACGGGGCGATGACTATATCCCACAGTATTACATACATACCGGTGGGATAAAAACTGATGAGGAAGTTGCCAGATTGTTTTTGCTAACTCTCTTCTCTGTGTCCTATTGGAACTTTTCTTCCTAACGAGATGAGATAAACATGGTACATGGTACTAGATATTCCATTTATTATATGATATTATCCTTGTAATTACGCCACAAATGGACCATGTTCATGTTTTATGTCAGTAATGCTTTTGCTAGCTTTCTTCTCAGTGAGGCAGAGTGCTTGGCACATGTAAGCTCAACATTTGGAAGTGTATTAACATAATGTTATGCAAACTAGTACATATATTCTTTACAAATTATCAAACACGAACACAAACAGACACTGACTCTGTTATCAAGCAATTTTCAAATGTTAGACTCGCATAGAATGTTTCTTGGTAAATCCCAATAAATAGAGTCTACATGAAACAATTTTTTTTAAAGCTGGCTAATAGGAGCTTGAAACATCAAATAGAGGACTAGATCATTCCAGACTATAGCTCAACTATCAACCAGCTTCACGAGTTATGTCAAAATCAAACACATCCAATATTCAAAATGATTTTAAATTTTCATTTAACACAAGCAGAGTAAATTCATTCCTACTCGTGACATTACATGTCTGAACCATTGTGATTGCTTATCTTTGACATTATATGTCTGAACCATTGTGATTGCTTATCTTTGACATTATATGTCTGAACTATTGTGATTGCTTATCTTTGACATTATATGTCTGAACTATTGTGATTGCTTATCCATGACATTATATGTCTGAACTATTGTAATTGCTTATCCAAGACATTATATGTCTGAACTATTGTGATTGCTTATCTTTGACATTATATGTCTGATCCATTGTGATTACTTATTCATGACATTTTATCTCTGAACTATTGTGATTGCTTATCCGTGACATTATATGTCTGAACTATTGTGATTGCTTATCCGTTATTACATATCTGAACCATTGTGATTGCTTATCCAAGACATTATATGTCTGAACTATTGTGATTGCTTATCTTTGACATTATATGTCTTAACTATTGTGATTGCTTATCCATGACATTATATGTCTGAACTATTGTAATTGCTTATTCATGACATTATATGTCTGAACTATTGTGATTGCTTATCCAAGACATTATATGTCTGAACCATTGTGATTGCTTATCCGTGACATTACATGTCTGAACTATTGTGATTGCTTATCTTTGACATTATATGTCTGAACCATTGTGATTGCTTATCCAAGACATTATATGTCTGAACTATTGTGATTGCTTATCTTTGACATCATATGTCTGAACTATTGTGATTGCTTATCCATGACATTATATGTCTGAACTATTGTAATTGCTTATCCAAGACATTATATGTCTGAACTATTGTGATTGCTTATCTTTGACATTATATGTCTGAACTATTGTGATTGCTTATCCGTGACATTACTTCTGATCCATTGTGATTACTTATTCATGACATTTTATCTCTGAATTATTGTGATTGCTTATCCGTGACATTACATGTCTGAACCATTGTGATTACTTATTCATGACCTTATATGTCTGAACCATTGTGATTGCTTATCTTTGACATTATATGTCTGAACAATTGTGCTTGCTTATCCAAGACATTATATGTCTGAACTATTGTGATTGCTTATCTTTGACATTATATGTCTGAACTATTGTGATTGCTTATCCGTGACATTACATGTCTGAACCATTGTGATTACTTATTCATGACATTATATCTCTGAACTATTGTGATTGCTTATCTTTGACATTATATGTCTGAACTATTGTGATTGCTTATCCATCACATTACATGTATGAACCATTGTGATTACTTATTCATGACATTATATGTCTGAACTATTGTGATTGCTTATCTTTGACATTACATGTCTGAACTATTGTGATTGCTTATCCGTGACATTACATGTCTGAACTATTGTGATTGCTTATCTTTGACATTATATGTCTGAACCATTGTGATTGCTTATCTGACATTACATGTCTGAACTATTGTGATTGCTTATCTTTGACATTATATGTCTGAACCATTGTGATTGCTTATCTTTGACATTATATGTCTGAACTATTGTGATTGCTTATCTTTGACATTATATGTCTGAACCATTGTGATTGCTTATCTTTGACATTATATGTCTGAACCATTGTGATTGCTTATCTGACATTACATGTCTGAACTATTGTGATTGCTTATCTTTGACATTATATGTCTGAACCATTGTGATTGCTTATATTTGACATTATATGTCTGAACCATTGTGATTGCTTATCCATGACATTATATGTCTGAACTATTGTAATTGCTTATCCAAGACATTATATGTCTGAACTATTGTGATTGCTTATCCAAGACATTATATGTCTGAACTATTGTGATTGCTTATCCGTGACATTACATGTCTGAACCATTGTGATTACTTATTCATGACATTTTATCTCTGAACTATTGTGATTGCTTATCTTTGACATTATATGTCTGAACCATTGTGATTGCTTATCCAAGACATTACATTTCTGAACTATGGTGATTGCTTATCCAAGACATTATATGTCTGATTCATTGTGATTACTTATTCATGACATTTTATCTCTGAACTATTGTGATTGCTTATCCGTGACATTATATGTCTGAACTATTGTGATTGCTTATCCGTGACATTACATATCTGAACCATTGTGATTGCTTATCCAAGACATTATATGTCTGAACTATTGTGATTGCTTATCTTTGACATTATATGTCTGAACTATTGTGATTGCTTATCCATGGCATTATATGTCTGAACTATTGTAATTGCTTATTCAAGACATTATATGTCTGAACCATTGTGATTGCTTATTCATGACATTATATGTCTGAACTATTGTGATTGCTTATCTTTGACATTATATGTCTGAACTATTGTGATTGCTTATCCAAGACATTATATGTCTGATCCATTGTGATTACTTATTCATGACATTTTATCTCTGAACTATTGTGATTGCTTATCTTTGACATTATATGTCTGAACTATTGTGATTGCTTATCCGTGACATTACATATCTGAACCATTGTGATTGCTTATCCAAGACATTATATGTCTGAACTATTGTGATTGCTTATCTTTGACATTATATGTCTGAACTATTGTGATTGCTTTTCCATGACATTATATGTCTGAACTATTGTGATTGCTTATCCAAGACATTATATGTCTGAACCATTGTGATTGCTTATCCGTGACATTACATGTCTGAACTATTGTGATTGCTTATCTTTGACATTATATGTCTGAACCATTGTGATTGCTTATCCAAGACATTATATGTCTGAACTATTGTGATTGCTTATCTTTGACATTATATGTCTGAACCATTGTGATTGCTTATCTTTGACATTATATGTCTGAACCATTGTGATTGCTTATCTTTGACATTATATGTCTGAACCATTGTGATTGCTTATCTTTGACATTATTTGTCTGAACAATTGTGATTGCTTATCTTTGACATTACATGTCTAAACCATTGTGCTGTCTTATCTTTGACATTACACGTCTGAACCAGTGATTTGTGTAGTAATTGATATACTTCTGTAGAATTAAGCTCTTCCCTATTCTATACATTCTATACTGCTTTTTTATCAAACTGTCAGTCACATCTGCTTATCCATGCATTACGATGAATGAACCTTTGATATGCATGCTTATCCATGTGTGGACCTTTCATGTGCTTGTCAATTTATGACATTACCGTGTCATAACTTTCCATGTGCTCGCTTATCCTTCAGTATGTCATGTCTGATCACTCCATGTGTATCCTTATCCTTATCCATATGTCTGAGCCGTTCAGTGCTTGATTGTCCAAGACATAACAATGACTGAACCTTTATTAGACACGCTTGTTCATGTAGTCTTGATTTCATGTATCCTTCTTCTGCAATTATTTAGCTTTGGAAACTGTGAACATTTTCTCGAACATTACAATATTTATGAATAATATTTCTTCTATATTGAAAGGAAAAACAAGTTTTTGATTGTTTTATTCTTATGACAAACAATACATATTGTACATCTTAGACATGCGGAACAACATTTATATTAAGATGAATACTATCCCATGTATTTACCGTATTTCAGTTATTATATAATCTCGTTTTTTATCTTCATGCATTCTAACTTTGTATTTGTTCATTCTTCTGGAACACATTAATGATTCAATGTTGATATTACACTAATGAATATAAAAATCAATAAAATTTATTGGCAATTGGCAATGACAACTTTTTCATTGTTGAGAATTAACCCACTTATGAGAAGAAACTTCAATCATTTTTAGGTTATGCAATCTCTAACTCAATATGAATGAGACTGATATTTGCTCTCAATTCTGTCATAGTAAGATAGAGAGAATATCTGACTCTTCTTGACGAATACAACCTCATCCAGTGAGGTAGAAAGTTGATATTTTCATGAATGGCACAGCGATGAGTGAAAATATATAACTTTTCTAACTCACGAGATGAGATAAACATGATACTTGTCAAGAATTGACAGACCACAGACTTAGCTATGGTCAGACCATTGTTTTATGATGTCAATTTCTTGAACTCTAACCTTTGAATAGTGATATATTATATCAGACACAGTGGTAAGAGAGAAAATATCAGATATCTTCACTGTAGCTTGACAGATAGTTTATTTCACTGATAAATCCCAGTAGATAATTTTTCATTATGTTTGTCCAAATGACTTGTGAATGAACCAACCAATGAGAATGCGAACTTAGATGAGAAAATAGAACAAAGACAACAAATTTATAATTCACATGTAATTCGTAAGCTGGTATTTTTTCCTTTATACTAAATTTGAAATTATATATAAATCTATTAATTATCACTAAGCTGCAAACAAAATGAAAATCTATTCCTACCTGTACAATTTCAAACAAAACAACTAATACTACTAATATATATATATATATATATATACCTACCTATAATAAAGGCGGGTTCTATCCAACTTCCCAATGCAAGGCATAACTCTTGCCTGTCTCCATTACTGGCTGATTATATTTAGGCCTTGCAGTATTTTCTTAAAAATCCTGTGCTTAGAAATCCAGGCCCGCTATGCATTTCTGGTGCAGCGATTCACTATTGAGGCACAACAAAGCGAGGGAAATACTGCAAGGCTAAATCAGCCAGAAATGAAGACTGGCAAGAGTATGCCTTGCATTTGGAATTTGGGTTCTATCATGATATCTGCCATTTTGTTTTTGTTACTCACTTTCATTATAAAAAATATTATTTATTTCTTATTTACAACTTTATATTAATAATATATCTTTAATGAAAGAATATTCACAAAGTAACATATAATTTAAAAACATGACTGTTCAACCCACCAGTTTTTTGCCTCTTTTTCAAGAGATCGAAATTTCGAAAACATTATATGACACCAGTGATACGAAGTGTGGGTCCATTAAACTAAACAGTAAAACTATCATAAAGCTGTCATAAAAATTAGGAAGTTTTGCATGCAAAATAGACACAAACTATACAAAATAATACAAGAATCTGTGTAACCTTTGTCAAAAACTGCAAACAATAATCATTTTTGAAGAATCTAGGTCATATCTATTTCAGTTCATAACATAACCTTTGAGATCTAAGAATTATCAAATAATCCAATACCATTAACATTCTTAAAGGGGCAGTAGCACGTTTTTTGCAAATTTTATTTTTTCAAATTTCCCATTTAAAATGATGGCTTATGACATTTATATTTAGTTTAGAGGTTAAACCCTTTTATTACACAAACCAATTATCCATAGTGGTAATAACAGTGTTGCGTATAAAGCAAAAATTGCATGGCAGCCATTTTATTGTGAACACATTTTATTATTTCGAATGACAAAAACGATTCCCATGGGTTTTCAGAACCATGTAAACTCATTTTTTAACTTGATTTTCTGAAGAGGGAAGGGTATTTTACTTTTGATGACATTATTTTATGACATTCATTTTATCGACTTATTGCAGCAAAAAACGTGCTACTGCCCCTTTAAATCTAAACCATATGACTTAAAATATATTTTTTTAAACATTGCTTAAATGGAGCAGAAACAAGATCTATGGATTTACAACTACTTTATTCCAAATCCCAATGAAACCATTTGATGAAGATACTTGGTACTCATTCATCAAACAAATCTTCAAATTATACATTTATACAGAACATTTGTAAAACATCACACATTATGCAATAAAAGTCACAATTAATAGAGCCTACATGAAACATGAACTTATAAAGCAGTCTAACAGACTTCATTCTCTTCAATGTTCAGATTCATCTCTTTAGAGACTTTAGGAATGAACAACAATCAATGGTGATATTGGTCAGAATGTTCGCAATTTTTATGCAGTTCGTTTGGGGATATCTTGCACAAGCATCAAATGTTGTCGGTGAAAAATGTCTTAAATACAAATGTATACTAAAACATGCACTGTAACTGAAGAGTTTGTAAAAAATAGTACTGTGTATATTGACATTTTCAAACAAGAGTCATCAGAAGATGACATATCCCACCGGTTCCACAAAATTTGTAAAACACATCTTTTACAGATACTTGTGTATCTACTACCGTACTTCAGTTAGTTGGTATTACAGAGTTTCAGGAATGTTAAGGGTTTTAGACTTCTACTCCAGAAGCAGTCAAAATCAACAACAACCAACATCCCTCTCATGTCTCTATGGAAACAGAAAAAAAATAATTTTCAGACGGACGGACGGACGGACGGACGGACGGACGGGGCGATGACTATATCCCACAGTATTACATACATACCGGTGGGATAAAAACTGATGAGGAAGTTGCCAGATTGTTTTTGCTAACTCTCTTCTCTGTGTCCTATTGGAACTTTTCTTCCTAACGAGATGAGATAAACATGGTACATGGTACTAGATATTCCATTTATTATATGATATTATCCTTGTAATTACGCCACAAATGGACCATGTTCATGTTTTATGTCAGTAATGCTTTTGCTAGCTTTCTTCTCAGTGAGGCAGAGTGCTTGGCACATGTAAGCTCAACATTTGGAAGTGTATTAACATAATGTTATGCAAACTAGTGCATATATTCTTTACAAATTATCAAACACGAACACAAACAGACACTGACTCTGTTATCAAGCAATTTTCAAATGTTAGACTCACATAGAATGTTTCTTGGTAAATCCCAATAAATAGAGTCTACATGAAACAATTTTTTTTAAAGCTGGCTAATAGGAGCTTGAAACATCAAATAGAGGACTAGATCATTCCAGACTATAGCTCAACTATCAACCAACTTCACGAGTTATGTCAAAATCAAACACATCCAATATTCAAAATGATTTTAAATTTTCATTTAACACAAGCAGAGTAAATTCATTGTTGAGTAAATATGTCAGTTTGTTATTTGTCAAATATCTCTACAAATTCAAATATTCAGTAAATCAATCTACAAAATATTCTACAATCAATGGTTAACAAGATAAACATATTTGTGGGTATTAATGGACCTTCGTTTGTCTACATAAAATGTCACCCGCGATAAGACCATAGTTCATCAGTGAGACAAAGTGATTTGTATAGAATGTTGCTAAACCTCTTCTCTGTTTTTATGTTACTTTCCTGTCAACTATCTGTCATCTTTGTTTGTACAAAATCCTTTTTATGCGTGAATAATATATGTTTAAATCAAAGACCATAGCCAGTTACTACAACAGCAAGGAAAATAATATGTAGGAAATTTTAAGAATTTTGAATGTGATTTTCTTGTTAAAAATTATAGCAGGCTTGGATATATATATGAATTTAATTTGTTGTTCTACATGTACGACAGCTGACCGCCTTGGCTGTAGTGCACAACGTAACACGGGAGAATCCTCGTTGTGTCGAAGATCACCAACTCCTTCCCATTGGACGAGGTGTGCGAGTCGTACCCAGAGGTCACGCCCCCGGATGTGAAACTTGAGATGGTGTACGTCTGGAAGAAAATAGCATCCATAGGAAACAAGCTTCATGTAGTACTTAATCGATAGCGAAAACAATAAAATAAGCATTTTATATTAACAGGTTACGAAGGCGATTTTGAAAATTGTTGGTTTGAATATTGAATTCAACTCAATTGAACTCAATCAAATGTAGATAGAACATAGGTAAACAACCCTACACCCTATACATACAGACTATACATACAGACTATTTGTATATAGGGTGTAGGGATTTTACCAACGTTTTACCTACATTTTGATCAAGTTCCAGTTCCCTTATTTAGGATATCCATTCCTGTGTCTTCATGACTTAAATCTTAAAATAATTCAGCAGTGAATCAATGTACTGCTGGTAAGATTAAACTGACACAATAGAATCTTTTCTTTGCAGTGTATCAGTTGTGCTTAGAGTGACATACCGGTAACAGAAACTTTTCTTTGCAGTGTATCAGTTGTGCTAAGACTGACATAACAGAATCTTTTCTGTGCGGTGAATCAGTTGTCCTAAGACTGACATAACAGAATCTTTTCTTTGCAGTGTATCAGTTGTGCTAAGACTGACATAACAGAATCTTTTCTGTGCGGTAAATCAGTTGTGCTAAGACTGACATAACAGAATCTTTTCTTTGCAGTGAATCAGTTGTGCTAAAACTGACATAACAGAATCTTTTCTTTGCGGTGAATCAGTTGTGCTAAGACTGACATAACAGAATCTTTTCTTTGCGGTGAATCAGTTGTGCTAAGACTGACATAACAGAACCTTTTCTTTGCGGTGAATCAGTTGTGCTAAGACTGACATAACAAAATCTTTTCTTTGCGGTGAATCAGTTGTGCTAAGACTGACATAACAGAATCTTTTCTTTGCGGTGAATCAGTTGTGCTAAGACTGACATAACAGAATCTTTTCTTTGCGGTGAATCAGTTGTGCTAAGACTGACATAACAGAATCTTTTCTTTGCGGTGAATCAGTTGTGTTGAGACTGACATAACAAAATCTTTTCTTTGCGGTGAATCAGTTGTGCTAAGACTGACCTAACAGAATCTTTTCTTTGCAGTGAATCATTTGTGCTAAGACTGACATAACAGAATCTTTTCTTTGCGGTGAATCAGTTGTGCTAAGACTGACATAACAAAATCTTTTCTTTGCGGTGAATCAGTTGTGCTAAGACTGACATAACAGAATCTTTTCTTTGCAGTGAATCAGTTGTGCTAAGACTGACATAACAGAATCTTTTCTTTGCAGTGAATCAGTTGTGCTAAGACTGACATAACAAAATCTTTTCTTTCGGTGAATCAGTTGTGCTAAGACTGACATAACAGAATCTTTTCTTTGCAGTGAATCAGTTGTGCTAAGACTGACATAACAAAATCTTTTCTTTGCGGTGAATCAGTTGTGCTAAGACTGACATAACAGAATCTTATCTTTGCGGTAAATCAGTTGTGCTAAGACTGACATAACAGAATCTTTTCTTTGCGGTGAATCAGCTGTGCTAAGACTGACATAACAGAATCTTATCTTTGCGGTAAATCAGTTGTGCTAAGACTGACATAACAGAATCTTTTCTTTGCGGTGAATCAGTTGTGCTAAGACTGACATAACAGAATCTTTTCTTTGCAGTGAATCAGTTGTGCTAAGACTGACATAACAGAATCTTTTCTTTGCAGTGAAACAGTTGTGCTAAGACTGACATAACAGAATCTTTTCTTTGCGGTGAATTAGTTGTGCTAAGACTGACATAACAGAATCTTTTCTTTGCGGTGAATCAGTTGTGCTAAGACTGACATAACAGAATCTTTTCTTTGCGGTGAATCAGTTGTGCTAAGACTGACATAACAGAATCTTTTCTTTGCGGTGAATTAGTTGTGCTAAGACTGACATAACAGAATCTTTTCTTTGCGGTGAATTAGTTGTGCTAAGACTGACATAACAGAATCTTTTCTTTGCGGTGAATCAGTTGTGCTAAGACTGACATAACAGAATCTTTTCTGTGTGGTGAATCAGTTGTGCTAAGCCTGAAATCGACAATTTGTTGAGAATCAAACTGACAATCAGATCCATCTGGTGCAAAGGTCTCTAGGACATGATGTCCTCCTCAGTGAAATATAGGATTTGATTTGGTTAAACAATGTATCAAATTTCTGTTTTATAAACATAAACGCCAGGGCCATGTTCAAGAGAGGTTTCAAAGTAATCGCTCAATGAGCGATTATCAGTGCTCGCTGTTATGAAACGGAACCCTGACATGATCGGTGGAAGACATGAACACCTCCGTACCTTTCCCAGTAGAACCTTACACAGCAGCAGTTTGGTGGCGCCGCTGATGTAGCCCATGGAGTAGTCCGGGTATTCGCTGAAGTAGACACCGTCACCAAACTTGTTACCAGACTTCATCTTGAAACCGGGGTCACCTGTGGTAAGAATAATTTACGTTAGAAACTTTTAGTTACTTTATTGAAAGAACAAGAATGACTGAAAGACATTGAACATAGAGATATACAGACATGTGTGTTTGGGAAGGACTTTTCACTTAGTGTCATCAGTCATTCGAAAATGTTGGCCAGCTTCATAAGTCAGTAGTATTTCAAATTTTGTTTGAATCATATCTTTGCAAATACTGCATCAATGTTATATATTTTATGGGTTATTTTAAAAATAATGTATTGGAATAAAAGTTATATATTAGATATTAATGGAGAACATTAAGGCAACATTTTGAAATTAAATTCGAATGAGGGGTGTTCAGTTCATAACATTCTTATCTTTTTGAAAGTACAAGTGTAACAGAAGTGATTGTGAGATCACCTCCAGTGGGAATCGAACCCGGGACCTCCGGGTGACAGTCCTGCGCTCTACCAGTTGAGCTAAAGGGATATCCCACTAGCCAAAACCAGTAGGAACACTTTCATCTCAACCTGCCACACAAGTGGCTACACAGTATATCTTATTTCTAGTTCCTGAGCGAAATACACGCCATTTCAATTTAAATTGACACAGTTTGTAAAGAAGTGAATGGCATTGTTTTTGAAAAGAAAATGTTGTTAGGTGATTATCTGCTTTCAGCTACCAGCTTCCAGGCAACAATTTGAAATATTTTGCCAATAGTGTACATCAAATAAATCTAATTTGCTGAACTGAAAAAAGTATATCTCTTCTCAAAACATATGGGGTGAAGCAAATTTCTCCTGCATATGATGAAGGAAGTATTTTAGGGTTATGGAGAACATCAAAGAGCAACAAGTTTTAATACCTTTCTCATTCTCAATACACTGAAAAAGTTTTGATGTTGGTTCCATGAAAATATCATTTATCATAATTACTTTGCAATGGCTGTTTGTAAGTATGAAATTTATATATTTATTAAAGAATTGTGATAAAAAAAAAAACGCTTATATATTTTGACTTTTGTTCCAAGTCTACAATGAAGACATACCAGGTTTCAGGAATCCTTTCTCACAGATACTGGAGATATTACTGACGGTGGTGCCGTGGAAAGCTAAAACTGGTTCTGCCTCCTTGTCACTCCGCGTCTTCTTCAGGGCATCTTGCGCAGCCCTGTGTGAACATTTCATGAACAAGAAGAGAATTAGTGAACATATAGCTCACTCTTATAAGAGAATTAGTGAACATATAGCTTACTCTTATAAGAGAATCAGTGAACATATAGCTTACTCTTATAAGAGAATCAGTGAACATAAAGCTCACTCTTATAAGACAATCAGTGAACATATAGCTCACTCTTATAAGAGAATCAGTGAACATATAGCTCACTCTTATAAGACAATCAGTGAACATATAGCTCACTCTTATAAGAGAATCAGTGAACATATAGCTCACTCTTATAAGAGAATCAGTGAACATATAGCTCACTCTTATAAGAGAATCAGTGAACATATAGCTCACTCTTATAAGAGAATCAGTGAACATATAGCTCACTCTTATAAGAGAATCAGTGAACATATAGCTTACTCTTATAAGAGAATCAGTGAACATATAGCTCACTCTTATAAGAGAATCAGTGAACATATAGCTCACTCTTATAAGAGAATCAGTGAACATATAGCTCACTCTTAAAAGAGAATTAGTGAACATATAGCTCACTCTTATAAGAGAATCAGTGAACATATAGCTCACTCTTATAAGAGAATCAGTACATATAGCTCACTCTTATAAGAGAATTAGTGAACATATAGCTCACTCTTATAAGAGAATCAGTGAACATATAGCTCACTCTTATAAGAGAATTAGTGAACATATAGCTCACTCTTATAAGAGAATTAGTGAACATATAGCTCACTCTTATAAGAGAATTAGTGAACATATAGCTCACTCTTATAAGAGAATTAGTGAACATCTAGCTCACTCTTATAAGAGAATCAGTGAACATATAAGCTCACTCTTATAAGAGAATTAGTGAACATATAGCTCACTCTTATAAGGCTGCATAAAAATTATAAACGATTCTCCAGCACCCTTTTCAAAAGTGAGGATTTTCTTTTTACTTTCTGTAGGTAAAAATAATGACGCGGGAGGAGTAAATTTTTTCCCCCATCAAAATACATTTTGGAAGTGGAAGAAATATTTAGAAAATGGAAGCGCATCAGTTTCTGAAGACTTATATATTTGGTGGAAAATTTTGGGGGTTAGCAAACAAGATGCTACAACTTCTTTATTTGTTTTTTAAATGACAATAAACATGATGACTTATCTTTTAGAACTGGCTAATTGGTTTTGAAAAAAAACAAAAAAACTGGACAGTAATTGTTTGTGTATTACCTGAACTGCCGCACCAACTGTGGATTGACAACATATTCCACCTTAGACACCTTATAACTGAAACAAATAAGACACTCGAGTTTATTAAATAATTGAAATACATTGTTAAAACATACAAAAGGCAGATGTATACATCATAGTGATTATGTGTATAAATTTTCCTAACATTTGTAGAATTAGTGTCTGAATTATGAGCAGAAGAAAAAGTGTGACAGAATGACAGACACAGATGGACACATGGACGGACATGTTGACCGCTATATACCCCTGACTACTGGTGGTATGAAACTATTTATAATAAGGATATGTTCAGTTCATAAAAACAAAGCAGAGAAAATGAAAATATTTTGTGATACTCTGTGTTTGACTCAAATTAAAATATTCGACAAAACATATAAATACAAAATTGAGATGACACAGTTCATACAAAAGTGTAAAGAGAACCCTACTTGGTGTTCTGGCCGCTCAGAAGCCTGTAGAACTGCGACTCTGCTGTCCGGAAGTGGAGGTCCTCGGCCGTTCCTTTGAAGTTCCTCTCTGGCACCAGCGAGAAGTACTTGGTCTGATTTCCGGCCAGAGCATCCTTCTCCCCAGCTACGTACTTGCCTAAACCACTTGACCCTCCCTGGAAACCAATCATATATCGGTATCAGGAATTTGTTCACAATATCTGTCATAGGGTTTAACTTTCCCTGTCTTTTTTGTTAAACATGCATAATTGACTGGTCTGCAATGTGACCCAACACAGAACATAAAACATGCATAAGTGACTGATCTGCAATGTGACCCAACACAGAACATAAAACATGCATAATTGACTGGTCTGCAATGTGACCCAACACAGAACATAAAACATGCATAATTGACTGGTCTGCAATGTGAACCAACACAGATAATAAAACATGCATAAGTGACTGATCTGCAATGTGACCCAACACAGAACATAAAACATGCATAAGTGACTGATCTGCAATGTGAACCAACACAGAACATAAAACATGCATAATTGACTGGTCTGCAATGTGACCCAACACAGAACATAAAACATGCATAATTGACTGGTCTGCAATGTGACCCAACACAGAACATAAACATGCATAAGTGCCTGATCTGCAATGTGACCCAACACAGAACATAAAACATGCCCAAGTGCATGTGATCCACAAATGTGATGCACCATAATTTAAAACATGTCCAAGTAACTGTGATTAACAAGTATAATTTAAAACATGGCCAAATGACTGAGAACCGCAAATGTGATCCACCATAGTTTAAAACTCTCACTGTCAGGTAAAATGGGCACACATAACTATGATCAGCACATGGAGCACAAATAAATCAAAGAGCATATAATACATTGGTGTTGTGGTTAGCGTGATGGCCTCTCACATTAGAGACCCGGGTTTGAATCCCATTGGAGACACCAAAATATTCGTGACCTGGGTCTCATACTGTGTTGTGTCCTTGGGTAAGGCACTTCATCCACAATGCACTCAGTCTACCCAGCTGTTTCAAAAAGTATCTGAACACGGGAAGTATGGAGCGGAGCAGTTAGTAGCATCACCGAAAGTACAATTCCTTCAGGGTTATAATATGTGTAGCGCTTAGAGCATGCCAAACATGGATTCAGCGCAAAATAGATAGGCAATTATTATTATTATCACATTTTCATAAATTAATATATCGAAGCACTAGGATCATAAACAAAGGTTCTCTTACCTTCTCTGCTCTCCTGATGGTTATGGGCTTTCCTCCAGCTTGTGGATACTCCACCATCTTCTCCAAGTCCACGGTGTACTTCCTGCCCTTGAGGTCCACGATATCCACATTGTTCTGCTTGTCGTTCCTTGCCTTCTCCAGCAGACAGTTCAGGCCGGGAGTGAAGAGTCGACTATGACCCTTCTCGTCCACGTACGCCCACTCGACCAGTTTGGCAAGCGTTTGAGCCTCACTATGCATCTGGGAAAGTTTCTGCAAGCCTTGCAGTTTCTCCACGATCTTCTCGTGGGCAGACGTCACGAGCCGGAGCTGACCGGTTAGAGCCAGTCCGGAACCGGTTCTCGTCAATGCAACACCGTTTTCGTCTGCTATGCGATACAAGGCCGTCAACTTGAACAAACATCAAGTAAAATCTTTGTCAGCAGATATTGTTGATGAGATTTACTTTAAAAGATGTTCTAGAAGTTTGCACACATGTTGGAAAATAAGTTCAAATAAGACTCATGATCAGATGAACACAAATATAAACTTTATTTTAACTTACAAATCATGCAAAAGTGCAAAGACATGACACTTAATTTAGGAACGTAAACAACATATAAACTTATTTATCTATTTCCAAATTGCAAGGCTATGAACATAAATTACTATTCTACCATAACTGCGAAATAGTTGTTTCTAATTGGCTACTGTGAAAAATCAGAGACGATATAATTTGGTTATACAGTGTTCTGTTTACTTTGTCTCTTGCGCAAAAATACGCTTGTTGCCAGGCAACATTAGCAAATGCATTTATTCTCCGAATACTTGTATGCTCGAATATTTTTTTGTATGAGCTGTTGTTGTGAACAAAATGATATAAATAAATAATTTTGATAATAAATCTTAAACCGATCAAAATGAGACCCGAAACGACGAAAGTTAACATTGCAGTTCGAAAATCTGTCATTCAACAACTTGGCTACGCGTTCGACCTTAAATTAAAAATAGAGCTATAATAATTCAGTTATATGCCACTGATTTTCAAACACAGTATGTTTATCTCCTAAATATTTCATCCTGCAGAGTTTTATTACATTAAGAACAAAACTTGTCTCACTTGATTAAACCACTAATATACGTATCTTCATCTATGTTTTCATTGTCATTGTAATTATATGGTGATAGGCATCTAAGAAAAATCTATACAATGTTTATCAATTTGAGACTTGCCAAAAATAGATTGTTATTAATCCGAGTTTTAAAGGCCTTTTATCAATAAGGAATGATAACTTAAAGAGCATCAACATGTAACTACCTCTTTGTTTTTCAGTTTCTCTATGAAGGAAGTCCACGATTTCGATAAGGGCTTGTGATCAAATTCTTCCTTACACAGTCGAGTCAACCTCTCTTTTGCTGATTCAGCTGATTTCTTATCATCAGTGTAGATACAGAGAGTGACGCTGTCGTCAATGTGTTTGTTACTCATATCCACGGTGTCGTGGTCAGGTGATGACACTTTCCCAGGGCGTTTGGATTTATGGTGGGATTGTCTGTGCTTGTGGTCTCCTGGGAAACGACAATCAGTAAATACAAAATTATACCAACTTCTATCTTTATGAATACAATGTTTCGATGCAGATGACATCATTATCAGGTTCATCTTTACAATTTCTAAAATGCTTCATAAAGAATTTTCATGGTTTATCTTTGGTTAAGTAAGCTAAAGGTTTATTCTATTTATTTTGTATCAATGGTGAAGTGTGTTGAGACAAAAGGGTGCAAGTAACTCTCCATTTGTGACTGCCTCTAAGTAAGTGAGGGCTCACTGAGGAATAATTAGGATAGATTAGACAGTTTCACTGATAGATCCCAATGCACTGAAACAATAAATATGCTTATAACATTTTGAACTTATTAACAAAACACTTTTAACCTGAAATTAGTTCACGTATTAAAAATAGAGTCATGGGCTCTGTAGCTCATCAGGGTTTATTTTGTTTGATGATGATGATTGTCTCAATATAAAGCACAATCCCTAACCCTGACACATCTTAGTCTTGAAAATAAGAGAGAGCACTCAGCAAGGTCACCACACACGAAATTATGCAATATTCTGACCCCTTGGCCAGCTGTGTTTTTTGTGGTTTACCGCCAAATTATGTAATAGACTCTGGCTTGCACTAAACACTGGCAGCAGTGATCTAACTGTAAAAGGCTTAGAGAGAACAGGGAATGTGATGAATCCCATGGTACATAGTACAATTTAGAATCCCCTTGGCTAAATAATCTCTGCACAATTTTAATGGTTCTAAGCCTTTTCATCCAAACATCTAAACATTCTGAACGCAATATTCCTTCTAGTTTGTTCTGGAGAAGAAGATGAAAATAGTTTTTATGTTTTGAACTGTGAGGGCCTTTCTTTTTATAATATCCACAATTTTCAGTTCATAGGCTATTCAATAGTTCTCATTTCACATTGATTACATCAATTTGACAAACATGTCCACAATGTAGATGGTTATCTCAAGTCGACATATATTTCAAGTATATAGTGAGTGAAGTGTCATAAAATATCAGTACAAAATTCATTTTCAAAGGGTTTTTTTAGGCTGTGGTCACCAAATTTACAAGTTAGAATCCCCATTGGCTAAAGAGTTTGCATACAATATTACAGCCTTCTAAGTCTTTTTGTTCCGGAGAAAACGATGAAAACAGAATTTTAGGTAATGGCCTGTGAGGTCCTTATTTTGGGTCACAGGGTCACCTAATCTACAATTTAGAATCTCCATTGGCTAAAGAGTCTGTACACAACATTTCACTCTTCTAGGTCTTTTCATTCTGGAGAAGAAGATGAAAATAGGATTTTAGGTTATGGCCTATGAGGCCCTTATTTGGGGTCACTTGATCACCAAATCTACAATTTAGAATCCCCATTGACCAAGGAGTCTGTACATTAAATTTCAGATCTCTAGATTCATTGGTTCTGGAGAAGAAGTCGAAAAAGTGAAAAGTTTACGGACGGACGCCATCCCATGCCATAAGCCCATCGGGCCTTTGAGGCCTGATGAGCTAAAAACTCAATGATCATGATAACTCAGTCAAATGAGTTTTATACAAAACTTACCCGCACCACGAGTTCTGGTTGACGAGTGTGAAGTGTGGCTTCTGTGTCCGGAAAACACAGACCGGAAGTTGTTTACCATCTCTTCCTTGAATATAACTACCCGGATACGAACCAGGTTCAGATGACGATGACGGGACTCAAACCTCTTGATAGCGTCATGGATGACACGGGCCATCTTTTCAGGAGATTGCTTCAAACCACCTGCACATATGGACAAACATTTTGATGGTCATTGACACGTTCTTTGAATCTCAAGAACTGCAGCTTTTAATACAAGATGCAAAATATTCTGGTAATCAATAAAACATTTCCAATTATGTACGAAATATATCAGAAACATATTGTAAGAGAAGGACTCACTTCAAGAGAGAAGAGAGGTATTGAGACCGCATCCAGTCACGACACCAGACCAGATTCCAGTTCAGGAATAATGTCCAGGGGCTCCTTTCACAAAGCAACCTTTACTGATGTTAACCTTAAGTCCCATTCCTTAACATTGGCTACTAACATTGGTAACTAACGTTACCTTAGTGACTTATGATCACCTTAGTGCTTTGTGAAAGGAGGCCCAGCTGTTCAAGACAGGGACACACACTGTTTGGTTTGAGACAACTTACCTGTTCCAAGAGCAGGTAGCGACACTGAGCAAACCTTCCTGCTGTTGAGAGCGTCCAGACACTTGCTGAGGGTTGATATCCAGCCCCAGTCGGAGGTCTGTGTCTTCACGTGGGCCACCATCTTGCACTGCAGCTTCCCGCCGGACGTCACGATGTACCCGTTCTGAGACATCTCAAACCCTGGAAAGAATGGAGGCAAAAGTGAGCACAGATCACATACCCTGTCAGTGGTTTGACAGCCTTCAATATAGCAATAATCAATCCTGTCAATGAATGACAAGTTTTAATGGACACTCTGGAGTTGCAACAACACCTTGGTAACATTCCCATACAAATTTGAAGTTTCAAAGCCATATACTGGTATAGTTTTCGAGCTAAGCTCTGTAAACGAAACGAAACAAAGTCTGAAAATTTTGCCCATTTTGGATCAAGATTAAAACCCCATAAAGGTACAATCCCACAACATAAGTAACATCAATAAATACATCTTATAACTAATAAATACAAACAACATTCAAATTTGAAATTTAGTTCTGCTCCTGAAATGATTTCGGACAGACAGATGGACACGCACAGACATGCAGATTGCTATATATCCCTGACTATGTTGAAGCAGAAGTAAATTGCATCTCCTGAGGATAAGTGCATAAATGATAGGCATTTTAAAATTAAAATGGTAAAACAAGTCATTTAAACAACCTACTTTTTGACTTGCATTCAGTTTGTAGTTGATAACCTGCAGCTCGAGCTAGAGCCTTCGATATTGCACCTGTAAGAAATGAATATTTAGTGAATGTATACATGAAATAAAATATAATCCCATCATTGAAAAGAGTGCATACAATACAATTCTGAATATAAAAGGATTTTTCAGTGGAAAAAACACAATTTCATGTCATGCACCAAAACAAAATGGTTATTACTCTGATAGAAGCCTCTCTTAAACAGTAAAACACCTACTGTAGCTGAGATCGCAGGATTCTCTGCAGGCGTTTATGACACAGTCTGTGCTCTCCATGGTTATGTCTCCCTGCACTATCTCCACCGAGACAGAGCCAACCTTGAACGAACGTCCTGTTGACCGAGCTGTGAGAAAGATGAGATTGATTGAATAAACCAAAAGAAAATTCATGTGCATCATATAGAGCCTTTTCACCATTCAAAATTACACAGATGGAACATAATTATTATTATCATTTTGTTGAAGGTAATAACAGTTTCAAACAGATAGGTTTTTTAATTTTGAACTGCAGTTTTCTTCATAATGATTTTATCATTTGATTGAGAAATGTGCCTGTCAACAAATCAATAATTGCAAAGACTGGAATAACCAATTCTGAAGTACATCCAAGGAAATTGTTATAATTCTATTCCTTTAAATTGATCAGCTGTGTTGATTGAATATTAACTTAAAAATGAAAAGTGAAATTATATTGTAAACAAGACATGGTTCAAGAACATCTGTGCAAACCACTATAATCTAACAAGTTTCTTTGTCTCTTCAGACTGGTAAACTGGATGAGCCAGTGCTAGATATGTTTCTGGTGGCTATTTGCACATGTATCCTGATGAAGCACCTGGAGAGTCCTGGAATGTCCTGTGTCTCCTGGATGCAGATCTTGATGGTGACGAGCTGTAGGTGGTACTCTCTGTGTCCGATGTTTTAGCCTCTTTGAATGCCTAGGAAATTCAGGAAAGATTGACATCATTACTACGAAACACATGTTTAGATTCATTGTAGGGCAACTTGAAGTGCAATAAACACTGTAGACAAGGTTATTGGACATCCAAGTTCCATTCTCAGTATGATATATAGAAAGGCGACGCATAACAAGGCAAGGTTTCTGGATATGAACAGAAATGATATGATATATCACCAGTAAGACATCATAGTTAAATTCTCTGTTGTATATCTAGAAAAGCATTGCAAAAGAATGACAAGTAATTAATGTTTGTGTTGTACTACCTCAACAACCAGTCCCCAAGAATGAAAAGAAATCAAGAAAACATACCCACCTCTTGAATTTTCCCCCCACCATTATGGAGGGTTGATTATTTCAAATAAAAAAGGCCTGACCTTTAATCAAAATCTAATAACCTTTCTCCATAAGATATCAGTGATGTGATGAAAGAAAAAATACATATACTGCTGACCTGAATCTCATTACTCATAACCTATGTGCTCGTTAGTAAGGCTAAAATAACAGAATAGAAATCTGTTCATCCAGAGAATATGTTTCAAATATATATTTACATGAGAACTAATAGAACAAATAATAAAGTCCTACCTTATACAAAGCCTTCTCCTGGGGATGGATGACAAAGAAGATGGTTTGGAGAGATGCTGTAGGGTTCTTCTCCTGGAACCGTCTAGCGGCCGTGAACATGAGGCTGGCTGACGTATCAGCAGGAAACCCCTGCTTGCCTGTTCCCAGGGCTGGGAATGCTATAGACTTGAACTTTCTGGCATTAGCTTCTTCCAGACATTTGGTCACAAGATCTTGCAGTGCCTAAAATGACAGTTCAATGGAATAAAATTAAGTTAATCAGAAGAAGATTTGAAATGCTTGAAATGCTAGTTGAATTTTCTGGGGTTTGCCTGTTTTTGGTATATCACAGCATTGTACATCAACATGAAAATATCAAGTATTTCAACAACAAATTCCCCGACCTCTGGAAGGCATTACTTGTACCATTCTCCATCACTGGCTAATTTAATGCTTGCCACATTTCTTTAATTTTCCTGTGATGTAGGTGAACTTCATAGTGCATGTTATTATGCTAGCACAGGAAATGCAGTAAGGCTTAAAGGTGCATCCAGTGTGTTGTTTGGGGCCACATATGACAAACTGTATAAATGGTGTTGTTGTATTGAGAAGTAATGACTTTTGCCAAAATTTACCCTTTTGATGATAGTTGACTCAATATACTGACGATATAACAGTATAAAGTAGTGAATTCTGATCGAAACCAGACAATGTACTGCGATAATTGACGCGTGTCAATGAGTCACAGGTAAACTTATTAACCACTGACATAAATACAAATTTAGGTTGATAATGTTCATTATTACTCGCCCGTGTAAGATACTGCAGTGTAATATTTATACGGCAATATTAAACTAGTGTAATACCGCCGCACGTATGACGTCACAATAATTTGCGGTTATGACGTCACAATGGGAGTACCGTCGTCACAGTGGCATCGGGGTTGCGGGAATCAAAGTTTTAGAGCCATGTCGGCTATTTTGCTGGATTATTGGTGAGCGAGTAATAAACAGAATACTAAACTTCCTTCTATTTAATACCATTTTTATTAAACTCGTGAATGATTTAGTATCAAACTCGCTTTCGCTCGTTTTATACAAAATCATTAACTCGTTTAATAAAAATGGTATTAAATAGAAGGTCGTTTAGTATCCTCTATATATGTTACATAAGTACTGTGCATGTACATGGGGCATCTACTTTCGGTTTCTACAACTGTATAATGATGTTGCTCGATTTCAATTGAAAACAAGTAATTATGATATATTTTACAATTGGGGATGAATATGCAAGTTGAATGGAATTATTTGAACTGAAATATGCTCATATGGTATGTTGGGACGTATTCAAGCACAAAACAGTATTATGAAACACGATGGATGTACCTTTAAATTAGTCAGTGATGGAAACTGACATGATTTAAGCCTTGCAGGTATGACTGCTTTTATTGTTCAATGTGACAAAATCATCACAACTTATACCTGGATCACCAGGATTCCTCAAATAGCTTCTTGTAATTCGGTATTATGTTTTAACAAGATGAATCAAAATTCAAAAAGGGATTTATTCGCTGTGTTTGTTTCGAGAAAAGGAAGTGTGTCCTTCCTTTATTGGCGTATTTCTTTCAAATGTAGATGGATTCTCTTTAAAATTGACATTTTTCCATCCATTACTTAGGGGGGCCTGACTACAAAATATTGGAAAATCGTAAAATGTGATACCCATGATATAATTACCTTTTCTGCTTTGAGGCTTCCTTTATTCCACTTTTTCAGGAGGCCATAGAATATCACTTTGCACTTAAGATTCCCTCCCTTTGTTTCGGCAAGCTCATCAAATGGCATCCCTTCCTCGTACTTATCATTGCATTCATCTTGTATCGCCTGACCGGCGACCTTCAGAAGTGACCTTGAAATGGCACCTGCTTGGAGGTCAAGGTCAACTTGTGCGGGACAGACTATGACATCGGCCTTGAATAAATATCAAAGATTTGTACTGAAGACATCATATTCATTGACACTGTCATTGCATTCATTTTTAAAACTTTAAAATCTTTCTTCTTGTTCTAAATGTAACATATGGAAAAATATTCCTACCTTGCTATTTGCAATTTCACTTTTGATGATAGCAATTCCAGATTGTATGTCTTCATCTTCTTCTGGAAAAGATGTTTCAATACGTTAAAATGATTCGAGTTTGTTTGATGAACTATCCATTTTGTTAGCATGAATAACACATAGCAATACAATCTAAACCAACATTGCTTGTGAGCAGAGGAAAATGTCATTTATGTTTGGAGGAAGTTTATTTGTTCAAAAAGAAACCAAATGCAGTTCAATATTGAGAGAAAAGAAGGGTTAGTGGGGCCAGTGATCAGTGTATATAATAGATAAAAAATTCAATCTTACCTTCATCTTTTTCTTCCTCAGTCTCAATTTCCTCAGAATCAGATTCACTGAGATTTCCTTGCATGGGTTCTTCTTTCAACACTCCAACATCTCCAGCTGTACCACCTTCTGCATCATCCACATCCTCATCCTCATCGCTGTCCTCTTCTTTCCCGAACACCCTCTCCCCAATCTCGGCAAACAGGTCCACTGTCTTCTTCTTGATATCACAGAGGTACACCTCCTTCAGACCACACACAGCCTCCTCATCTGGCTGCCAGTTGTCCAGCAGACTTTCCATGATAGCAGAGATGGCTTTTTCAGCTGGAAAGCCAAATATTCCAGTGCTAATTGCAGGAATGGCAATCGAGGTGAGCTGTTTCCTCTGTGCTACATCTATGATGTTCCTGATGGTGTTCTTGAGGACCTCTTGCTCCTCCTTGAGTCCCCCCGCCCACACTGGTCCGACTGCATGGATAATAAACTGACAAGGCAGGGATCCAGCACCTAAACATATGGCCTCCCCATCCGTCAGCTGTCCGTTCTTCTTGATGTAACTGTTGCTTTCTTTCTGAATAGACTTGCCTCCTGAAAGAAGTGGAGGAAATGAGTTTAAATGGACATGCTTCACTGCAATCTAACACTGTCATACTTATAGTCAGTGTTAAAAGATTGTATTCATCAAGATGGCCACATGTCTTGAGCATTATTCCATACCCCCATTGTAATATGAAATTTAGGGAGCTTAAATAGATACCATGGTGTCTTTTCATTGAGCAATTTGTAATGAAAAAGTATGAGGGGTCCCCTTCATGAAGCACTAAGTCACTGTTGTAATTTTAGTGTTAAGCCCCCGAAAAAAGAGAATTTGTTTCTGGTTTCAGCCTGCATCAGTTTCAAACCCACGCCTCAGGTGGTTTTTTTTAGGTTTTACAAAGGTAAGGGAAAGATAACTCTAATTGTTAGCCTCAGGAAACTTTGGACAAAGAAAATGTCACTCGTTTCTGATGAGATGGAGTGTAGGGGTGAGATTATTGACCATTTGGAATAGTAACACATATTTAAGAGGTTTTGTGCTTTATTTATATAAATTATTGTGTAATCATTGCCCCCCAAAAAATGTCTTTAAAAAAATAATCGTGTCATCACATCATTTTTGTCAGCCTGAAAAGATCAGAATTTTTTTTTTTTTTAGGCCTTAACCTCATTAAAGAACATATTGGTTGAAAAATTGGTCCATTAAAATTAGAAATATTACTATTGCTACAAAGGGGATGTGCTCATTCAAAATTCCAAAATTCCAAAAGTCCATTCCCAATCCCTGGAACTAACGAATCTTCTGTAAGAGTCTTTAATTTTAATTATCGTTATCACAAAATACACATGTTTAACAGTCAAATGATGAGTTTCCATCCTTCATTAATAAACAAAACATAAGTACATAACCATGATTATTTACATGCTTTGAAAGTAACATCTGCTATATAAAAGATTTCCATTTACATATGATATCTTGCGGTTACTGACCTTTATCAACGATGGCCCTGGCCACACCGCCAGCATGCTGAAGATCCTTATTGGCAGCATTGACAACAGCATCCACCTTGAGGTCCCTCATGTCCCCGTGTACAATTGAAAGAAGGCCTCCACCAGGTACATTCCACCTGCAGACCTCCTTCCGTGTTGATGCAGACTTTTCCTGCTTTGGTTCAATGACACATTTCTCGTTTTGCTCCACTGCCACCAGCAGTTCTCTCCCTTTGCCCTTCACAAAGAACTCTTCAATTCCTGGTAACTTAATTTGGTGCTGTTTCAAGGATATTTTCCCAATCATGTCCTTCAAATTGTTCTCTGCGTCGTCACAGCCTTTGCCATATCCTGACATTCTGATTTCATCGCAGACGATCCCTTCATCTACGACTATTTTAACTTGGTACTTTTCTTCCATACTACGAATAATGTTCAATTTGAACATCCGCAAGAACCGTGCTCGAGGGGAGTCTAAGGGCAATATTGCTGTTTTCAAACTTCTGCACTTCAAGTATTCATTGACATCTTTCAGTATCACATCTCTAACATCGCTCGTACAAATTATGTACAGCTGTTTGTTCTCTTTCACAATTTCAAGCTGTCCTTGAAAACTGGAAAGCCATTCGTGTTTCTTTTCTTTCCATTCTGGTTTAGAAAGTACGATCTCAGTAGAGCTGTCAAGAGAAATTGATTCTTCCAGAATATAAAGCTTCAGGAAGTCCCTTGCTTTAGTAAGAGCGCTATCAGATTCACAGTAGATTCTCACAGTACACACAGTCGGAATGCATTCCAAAATACAAAACAATTCTTTCATTTTCTTATCAATACAGCCATTGGTCTTTGAAGAATCAAATAGGTTCATAGTTGCAGCCAGTTTGTAAACAACATCCTCGGAAGCTAAAACGCTAGAAATCCTCAAACATTCTGTTTTGGCAATAATAACTTCATCCTGTGGACCTTCAAATGTCACTGTATTGTCTTCAGTATTTACCTGTATGTTCACCTCTGGAAACTTATCCTGATATTTGGACAGTATCAGATATTTCGCCTGCTGACCCCTCAGCGTACAAGAGTCTTTCCTGACTTGTGTATTTCCAGCAGCTTTGATCACTTTCAGGATTTCAGTTTTGATGCTGTCAACCTTCCCTACTTCTCCATATACCGTCAGTTCCGATTCAGCTGGTCTTTGATGGAGCTGAACAAACTGACTATTATGTTCAACCATTGGCTGGACTTTAGTGAGAACGACCTTGAGGAGTTCAGCAGGAACTGTTACATTGATGGACATCAACTTGAGAATGTTCTTCACGTAACCGACAACATCTTTCTGGATGTCCTGATGCCACTTGTGCATATCTTCAATCTCACCGTGGTGATCAACCACGAGTAGAACGGACTCGTCTTCTTGAGGAATAAATTGATCCTTCCCATTGCATGATTCTGTCACATATTTGGAAAACTGCTTTCTGAATATTGAAGATTCTGACAGAAATGAAAGAACATGGCTGTCTAAACCGTTGATTGTAACAGAAGACGAAAGATGTGTTTTGTTAAAATCTTTTGTTATTTTCTCCACTGCAGGAGGTTCTGCTGAAATTGAAGGAAACGGTCCTGACACAGGTTCCATGGTCCTATGGAATGTTTGTGAACTGGTCTGATTTCTCTGATACACAACATCGATTCCAGATTCAGAATCTTCAATACATCTGTGATAGAGGTGTGCTGAAACCGTCTTTCCTCGAATAGTGTGCTCTCTGCGGCAAACACTTTCAGCAACTTGCAATGAAAACATTATAATGTCATTATTTATTAAACATTGAAAATTATCACTGTAAACAAAAACTTTTAACCAATTAGATATGTGTACTGAAATCAATCATGAATAATGACTAATTAAACAAAAGAAAAAGAATTATTCAATGTATATTAGATATGTTTAAATCAAATCTGTTCATTTAATTAAAAGCACAAAGAGAGAAATGAAAAAACCCAAAGACTTTTAGCTGTCAATGGGTAGGTTATTCTATTATAATGGCTAGACAATTATTTTGAACCAGAAAGTGACCATCATCTACTTTTCTTATATCCAACTTTATAACCATCCATTATAAACTAGAATGAGATTATTACATTGGACCTTAGTCCTGCCCCATGACTGCGTAAAATAAAAAGATTATACCCTTTAATACAGTCTTGATCTTTATTCAGCAAGGTTAGATAAACTGAATTGAAAAATATATAATCATAAGGATTATGGTACAGTAATTTTTTAAAAATTCCATAGAGTAAATGTTAGTCTACATTGGATCGGCCGAAGCACGCGCTGCAATTTGTGTACATGTTTCACATACTGTCAGGGTCGTAGAAGGTGACCAGAGCAGAACTGCCATCTTCATCCAGTCTAACAGATTTGATGTCTCCCCCTCCACTCTTACGCTTGTTCATGAAGTAGAACTGGACGTTGTCTTCAGTTGTATTGGGGGCAAGGGAGACCACTCTCACACTCGTTGTTCTCATCACTCTGCAGACGGTCAGCCACGATTTATCGATCTGTCTCCTCATAAAGAGGCTCTGTAAACTATTTGGATCTGGAAATTGACAGAATCGGAGTTGTTTACTTTTTTTATGAGCTTCTTGCCATGACTTATAACAAACATGGTTAAATAAAACAAGTGTCATGTATCAGAAACATGAAAACATCACTTTTGGCTATCAACCATACTTTTTGCACCAGTATTGTGTTTATGACATATTATAACAATTTTATGTTGCAAAATGGAAGCATGCTTTTGCAAAATAAATTTACTGACTAGTATTATGTGTTAAATTTACATTGGATTTGATCATTATGGGAGATATATTAATCAAAAAATTTTAACCTATGGGTTTACATAATACCCTCAGAATAAAATGATCAACTTGTGAAAGTGTATGAATACCATATATTTTTTCTCTATCAACTTAATTTTCCACAAGGTAATAATCTAGTTATGTTGACCATTTCAAAATAATTATATACATAAATTACAAAATAAGTTTTCAAAATTGATATAAATTTCATCAAATATGAAACTCTCACAGGAACTCAATATCGTAATTAAAATGTAGGTAAAACATAGGCATATAGGGTGTAATTTTCACCTACATTTTAATTACGGTATCAAGTTCTTGTGAAAACTCTACCTGGTTTTTCTTTGAATGTAACAAGGAAAGTCCCGGGCCGCTTTCCTCTTTCTACTTTCACCACTGTCAGGTCTGTTTTCACCTCAAGGAAGTTTTCTATGCAGTCTTCGGGCGTTTCCTTAGATGCGTTTTCAATCAGGATTCTGTGGTCATCTTGAATTTGAATCTCTTCTCTTTCTTCTTCAGCTAGCAAGATGATGAAAGAAGGTCAATAAGAACAATTCTATGTTTATACAACTTCTTTATTCTGAGAAACTGGTGTATCAACACATAGGTTCTGATGTTGTTTAAAATTATTTTAAAAAGTTTCTTATTGATGAGAAATGAGAATTACTTCAGACTTCATCTCAAAAGAATTAATCTTGTTTTTAATGTAGCAATGTAACATTAGGGAGTATGTCACTGTATGTGTCCTACTTACCTTCAGAAGAATTATTGTCTGGAGGTGTAGGAGATCTAGACTGACCAGTTTTCATGGAGGGGCCAACTACATTGGTCAGTCGTGGACCTCCTTGTTGAAAACCTGCATCCATTTGATGTGGCAAATATCCCGGAGGGACAAATCCTGGTTGATACAAGAGTTGAGGTACACCAGAGTAATGGAGATGTCCGGGTGGTCCATAACCTTGTGACGCCATTGTCTGCTGGACCATCTGAGCAGGAACTGGATACATAGATCTCTGGACTGGTGCATTTAAGGGATTATGCTGTTGTTGGTAATGTAAAGTGGTTGGGAGAGGTAAGTTGCCTTGTTGTGGAGAATTGATGCTATTTGATGGCTGTGAATATGTCACAAAGTTTGGGGCATATTGGTTGCCCTGAAATGGATGATTGGTATTTGGTTGTTGTGGAAATGAATGACTGTTTGAGAGATTTCTGATGCCTTCTTGAGACTGGGAATATGGATAGACAACATTTGGATTGTTTTGCAATTGTGGAGAAAAAGGCTGGTTTGGATTCCAGGCTACTGGAGAGTTGAAGGGTTGTCGTTGTATAAATTGCTGTTGCTGATTCGGTGGTATTTGTTGTTGCCACTGTTGTTGAAAACGTTGTTGCTGAAACTGATGTGGCTGTTGTTGTTGTTGCTGTTGTGGGTGTTGTTGATGTTGTTCTTGGTGATATTGCAGGTGTTGGTGTTGAACCTGAAATGGTTGTTGCGACGGCTGCTGTTGTTGTTGTTGCTGAGCTTGCTGTTGTGAGGGTTGCCCTTCTTGTTGGTGGTGTTGTTGTTGTTGTTGTTGGATCAGGTTTGTCTGATATATTATACCTTGCCCAGAATCATCCTGGTTTGTTGACCCATGCTGTTTAGCTTCTGTTGCGTCCTTTGTGTTATCCTCATCCACCTCCATCCTTCAGAGTTGTACCTGAAAAATATTTTACCTATTGCAAACATGCACAAATTCTGAAATTAATAAATTGTTTGAATTGTCCACACTCTTTCTAAACAAACATAAATTACTATGCAGCTTGAAACACACGATTTACCCACATACACAAAAACATAAAAGACTTACATTTATCATACTAAAACCATCAAAGAATGGATTGAAATATTGTAAAATAATTTTTAAAAATATATAAATACATGTTCACTAAATCAAAAGTAATTCATATAAATATCATTTATTGCAAAAATGAAGTTGATTAAATATAATAATTGAATACTGAAAATAATTCACATTTTAAAAAAGTACTGATATCAAGTATCATTGTAGCTGGGGACGAACACGTACAGCGGAAACATTATTGAAGTGTAAATGGTGACAAATAATTGTTATATAGAGTTGCCTCCCTTTGCAAACATTGCGCTCTTTATGTCGAAAATAAATCCACGTAACCTCGCTGCTTTAGATGAAATATCCTCGTAATAGTCACAAATAAAACTTATTTTATTGAATTAAGTTTATTTATGTCATTCAAAAGCAAAATATACATTTAAAATGCAAGCATGTAACATTTTGTCATGATATTGCTTGCCTATATCCGTTATCGACTTATCGATCTTTCGCCTCAGTGAATGATTAATGAAGCCCTTTGGCCGATAAATACATAGCCTACATGATAGCCTACTCGTCCAACATTATATTTATATCAAGGGCGTTGTCTGTACACATCACTGATTATAAGGCATAGGCCTACATTTCAAGATAACCATAATGTCTTGTGTATACCGTACATTCGATTTCGTTCATTCTTACCTTATTCATGGGTTGATAACAAACACAAAGTTGACAGTAGGCCTATTCAGTTGTTCGTGACTTTCTTTTCACCAGGCATATGCTAGCAGTTCCAGACGTACCGCCATTTTCGTATCAGACTAAATGTTCTACTTTCAGTGTGATAAAGCTCATTTCCAGGTATTTCCTACTTTCACTTTCGTTTGGCCTGTAAGATAATCTTACGTGTCGCTTTATCGGAGTCAATTCATTGGCCCAGTGGCAAAAACATGTTGTAATATGTAAATCGGGAATGTCCTTCAGTTTCCTTTGTGATCAAGTAGGCCTATCATATATGTTTGCACACTGCATGGTAAAAGTAGGCCTTATAATATCATGTGCTATAGTTATATATTTGCCGCCCTTGTTTACAGTGGCGGTTTCAGAGGAAAATGTATTTTTACAAATTTGATGACCCTTCTCCATCTATGGTTTATATTATGTTTTCTAGCAATATCTCCTACATTATTCGAGATAAACATAGGCCTAATTCCTCTTTGGTTATATGCATAGTTGTTATGGCAATGATGAACGATTCACTGTCTGCATTAATTTAAACATAGGCCCAATTTCACTTAGGGTTTATTGCATCCTTGGTATAGGAATTATAAAACTTAAATATATTTCACCAATTTGCTAAGACGATATGTAGTAAATAATGATCCGGTGCCAAGCAATTATGGCATATAAACTCGCGAGGGCGTTAGCCCGAGCAGAGTTTATTGTCTTATACCACTAGGGTCAGTTATGTCTATTGTTCTCAGAGGGGTTATTTCACATAACCTTGATAACCGCCCTAGGGCAATTATTTGAATTAAAAAAACAATTTTTTTCACTTGTAATGATAATTTTCTTTACATCTCATTCATTAAACGTACGTAAAAACAATATTCCCACGTGGTATAAGCCGTTTAATCACCCAAAACTGCGATAGTTATTTAGATTAACTCTGCTCGGGCTAACGCCCTCGCATAGTTAATCTAAATAACTACCTTGTTTGGGTGATTAACCTATACATAACGCGAGGCAATCGGATCATTATTTGCCTTACACTCCCGAGGAACACAATATTTATAAAATAATTGTATAAATGAATTTTAAAGGGGTATTTTGTTTATACGACATGATCAAAATATATCAGTGAAATATTCCCAATACACTCATGACCGACTCGAAAGGCAGGTTTCAAACTTAATTCTTCATTCCATACACAAAGTAGACATAAATTGGCACCTACCGGTATACATTATACATACATATGTATATATACTGCTAGAAAAATATAAATACAGCCGTGACACAACAGATTGAACACTCATCGGTATGGGATCTCTGTAGCTCCATTGGTAAAGGCGCTGCTCGGCAATATCTATAGAGGTCCAGTGTTCAAATCACACTTTCGTCACTTACAAAATGTTCATTTGTTCCCGTAGGTTGAATATCTCATAACCGACCATGGTGATTATCAGATAACCAGGGGCGGGATAGCGCAGTGGTTGGCGCTTTCGGCTTCGGGTCAAGAGGTCCGGGGTTCGAATCCCGCCAGGGGCACGGCAACTTTGTCTGTTCTACACACAGTAAGGTTTGGGTGCAATGCTACACTGAATTTCAGCGTAGTACCACTACCACCCATGGTTCGCTAGTTTCACCGCAGTGCATAGCCACATGGCGTTGCGGGCTTTCTCCCTGCCATAATACATACTAGCAGCCGCGATATAAGTGAAATACTCTTGAAAGCGGCGTTAAACCCCAACTCACTCACTCATAATCAACCTGTGCAGATGGAGGTTATGGCATTTATACCCCACTTCCGGTCTCGTTGCTATGGTTTCTTTTGTTACAAGTGTAGGTGTATTAGCCGATACACCTATACTTTTTCTGATATACCTACACTTTTTCTGTTATACCTACACTTTTCTATTAAACCTACACTTTTTAACAACTGAGAAATCAATGGAGTCAATTTTCTAAATTTCCAAATCTAAGTGATGATACTTTATAAAATGTTTATTTATGAACATATACGACACCTGGGATCGAACCTGTGTCCTGATGATATCTGGCCGAACGAACTAACCACTACACCACGAAGCCAGTTGAACCTATGTACATTTGTTCATGACCAAATGAATAAGGTTCTTATAATGCGTGATATAATATCACAATTTTCTGTATTTCTTTTTATAGAACAATGTTATTTAATTTTGGATGCAAAATGTCTTAACATACTGAAGTTAGTTCTCTTTTCACTAAACTTTGGCCATGTTGACATTATCCATTCAGTTTATGGCGTTAGCTGTACATTTCAGCGAGATGCACGTGCGTCTGCGTTGGCAATACCGTCATTGGGCCATATCAATTAGATTTCGAGCCCCAAACATGGGTTACCATACAACGAAGCACGAGCTGAGTGTACCCGGGAGTTGTCACAGATGAGGCCGTATTTGGGTTGTGCGTTTCATACACAAACTTTTTACAGCTGTATTTGTTTTAGAAATATTAGGAAATGGTATCCGTTTACACTCGACCGTAAGTGGGGTATAAGACAGATATACCAATACTTTTCCTTGTGTATCGAATGATACCCAATACTTTTCCCGGCGGAGCCTAACTCGGCTACGCCTCGTAAGGGCCCCACCGGGAAAAGTGTAGGGTATCATTCGATACACTCGGAAAAGTATGGGTATATCTCTCACATAACCTGCAACTCAAACAAAAGAAATAACTTCCCAAGGGATGTAAAGGCCTTTTTAAATTTTGTCAGATTTAAAAAAAAATCTATTTCACATCTATAATAGGATACTTTCCTTCATATTTTTAATGCGCATACGTTGAGCATTCACCAAGGAATCTGTAGATGTCATGTAACCTTTAGGGAGTGTGTAAATACATCATAATCTGCGTTCGAAAATTTGAAGCGGGAGAAGGGTTACTTGAGAAATATTTTCTGACATGAGATGGCAAGGCAAGGTAACTCAGGGTGCTGAGGTAAATACAACCCGGTTTTCCAATACAACCCGGGTTGTACATAGGTAACAACTGAATACTCTGTGTTGCAATATAAAATAGTTATACACTCGTTTTGAGGGGAAATATTGGTGTGACCATGTGATATTCAGCATAACAGGTCCATGATAACACATATCCGTCTTGTTCAGTTAATTCTTCTTTTACAATGCAAGTTGATAGAAAACATTTCACAACAAGTTCTATAAATAAAAAGGTTTATTTCCAATGAATTTAAGCAGAATTGCCACGAGATTTGTAGTACTAGATCACTAATTTTACCTTTCCAATAAGTCCCCCCAAGAAGATTATAAGCGTTTATTCATGTCTGAAAAAAATAGAACCCGGCGGGTAAGGGGGTGCTGAATGAAATAGGACCAAATTCGAGATTTAAACGCAAATACAGATATTTAAGACCAAATATAGAGAGAAGGACTTTGATTTTGCAAGGTGCCTCCCCAAATTTTTTGGGAGATGTAGCGGTTCTTGAGAAGGCGAAAGCGTTATGTGTGAACGGACGACTGTCAAGACGACGGCCTGTGCTATAAGCCCACCTGACATTTGTGGCTTTAAGGACTAAAACGGCATTGTCAACCACCCAAAATATGACCTGTTTTTAAATCGTTGGGCATATTGTAGTAATATTCAATGTTAAAAGGTTAACAAAAAATGTGATGCTTAAATATTACACCTTGGCGTCTCTATAACACGCAATTCTACGATAAATACGATACACATTGAGTCTGGTGACTATATGTCTCCTTTTTATTCAATCGTTGCTCGAGAAGATGAACTGTTTATATATACATCATAGGATGAATTAATCCAACACGTGCTTCTAATAATGATAAATGTTTTCACGTATACACAGTAACCATTCCCCCTTGCGATCTTTACTCCGTTATCCTAATGAAGGAACCACGCATGGACCCTCTCAAGGAGTTGGTTCGTGCAAAGGACCCTCTGAACTCGGCAACAAGTTGGTTCTTCACGACCGGCACATCCCTGACAATGTCCTTTACCGACGGTGTAGCATATCGTATAAAGTTGGCCCCGCTCTCATCCACAATGGTCAAGTCAGCACCCTGGTCAAGGAGGAGGTGAACAAGCTCTGTGTGTCCACCATGGGCGGTCAGCAGGATGGCTGTGCACCCTCCCCTTCCGCGGTAGTTTATGTTCAGGATTCTTGTCTTCAGAAGACTCTGAACAGTGCTAACATGTCCATTGGCTGCTGCTAGAATAAGGCAATTGTTACCAAACTCGTCCACAAGACAGACGTTTGCTCCAGCATCAATGAGAATATCGAGGACTTCCGTTTTCCCATAGAATGACGCAAACATGGCTGGTGTCCATCCTTTGCTTCCTCTTGCGTTTATATCAAACATTTGGATTTGTACAAGTTTTCTAACGATTGAAGGGTTGCCACCAATGCAGGCGAGCATCAGGCAAGAATCATTGTCTTTATCTGATAGTGTGAGGCTTGCTCCTCGATCAACGAGGACATCGAATATCGTTGCATGGCCTCCTAGAGCTGCTGCCATGGACGCATTCAAACCATCCTTGTCTTGTGTGTCGATGTCGTAGTCAATGCCGGTTAGAAATATCTTAGTGATAATGTTTTCATTCCCTCCAATAGACGCATGAATTAGGCAGGTACGGCCAGAATCGTCTACTTCAGACATGTCTGCACCAGACTCGACCATGCAGATAAAAACGTCTTCATGTCCCTCATGCGCTGTCGCCATGACAGCTGTGATACCCCCTTTTCCTTTATGATGAATATCATTAAAATCCAGAAGGAATGTAGCCATTTGTAAATGTCCATAAATACACGCTAGGATAAGGCAACTATTGTTATCATCGTCTACCAAGGAGAAATCCGCTCCAGCCTGCAAGAGACTCTGGACATCGTCAATGTGTCCATATCTAACTGCGGTCATTAGAGGAGTCCATCCATATTGTCCACGTTGGTTGATATAAAGAATTTGCATAGAGATGAGGCTTTTAACAATGTCTACATTCCCACCCTCACACGCCAGTGTCATACAGTTGTTGTCAAAGCAAGTGACCTTCAGATCGGCGCCTTCCTTTACAAGTACATCAAATGCCTCTTTATGACCGTTTAGTATTGCTGCCACAACTGGAGTTGTTTCATTCTCCTGTACTCTGTTAAGGTCAAATTTCTGCATAGCTAACAAAACTTTCAATATGTCCACATTCCCACCATAAGCTGCCAACATCAAACAATCGTTGGTAAAGTCATCTTGAAGGGAAACGTCAGCATTTGAAGAAAGCAACACTTCAAATTCCTTTCCTTTCCCAAGCATGGCAGATAGCATAATGGCAGTTCTTCCATGTCTTCCCTTACTGTTAAGATCGACTGTTTTCATTTCGACCAACTGCTGTAAAATATTCAAATGACCTTTTATAACAGCAACTGCTAAAGCGTTGTTGTTATTTCCAGTTCTTATTGTTGGATCAGCCCCATGAGCAATCAATGCACCCAAAACATCCAAGTGGTTATTGATAACGGCCTGTATGAGAGCTGTCCTACCCAGGTAACCCTTCAGGTTCACATCGACCACATCCCAAGAAAGAATCTCCTTGACGATGAGGAGATCGCCAGAGGCAGAAGACAGATGAAGAGAGTTGTTGCCCTGATCATCCACAGCAGATACATCGGCACAAGCTGACATCAACATCTTGACAACGTCCACATTTCTGTGTGAGGCTGAGATCAGCAGTGATGTTCTACCCTTGAAACCTCTTGCATCAGTTTTCAACAGATTCCAGGACAGAAGGTCACTAACAATGGACTCGTTCCTACCTTCAGCTGCCAGATGAAGACAATTGTTACCATCCTTATCAACCATGGTAAGATCTGCACCATGGGACATGAGCATATTGTAGGTGGTCCAGTCACCGCTCAACGATGCTGCCATTATAGCTGATCTCTCCAAGTGGACTCTTCTGTCAATGTCAAAGCTTCCTCTGGCTAGACATCTTTCAACCATGGACACATCTCCAGCCATTGACGCCCAGAAGAGGAGGTTCTCTGATTTGTTAAATTCTTCCAGTGTCAGATTGGGTACAAGGGTAATCACACTTTTGAAAATATCTTCCATTCTGTCTATCAGCTTCAGATAGACAACCTGATAAACTCTCCAAAGTTAAAAAGTTTAAACAGTTCGTGTAAAAGAGTCAGCTGAGTTTAGCAACTGTCTCGCATTAACCTGAAAATGAGAATCTGTGTCGAAACATCGCATATCATGAATAAAGAAGTTGTCATCCCTATTCCTCTCTTTACTCTCATCATTCCAACTTCAAAAATGTCACTCAAAGAAGCTGTCTCTCACTGTTCATCATCCAAATCAGCACAATGAAATATAAAGTAATATAGTTGTATTATTGCATTGCTCTATCATGTAAGGCTCATTCCTCAAGAATATTAGTGACACACTATCACAAGTTACTCTGATAAGATATGACTGAGTTTAGGACCGAATCATGTCACGCTATCATTATGATAGAGAAAAGAAAGTGAGTTAATGATTATGTATGTTATCATACTTACTGTCACTGTGTTTCATCATGGCTATATATATTTGTTTCCCTTATATGATTGATCAAATACATAAATTATGCATGGTTAAAGGGACACCGCGTTGAGGATAAAAATGAGATCAGATTTATCTACCTATGCTCATTAGCGTGTCTGGTAACGAGTTACGCTTTGTTTCACTGTCTAGATGCAGTAGTTTTTATCATCAATTACTGTTACTTCAATTGACTGAAATTGGGGGTCTGTGACTCGTTAGCAGCCACGTTAATCAGCATAGGTAGATAAATCTGATCTCATTTTTATCCTCGATGCGGTATTCCTTTATGTTGTCTTATTAATTCTTTAAATAAATGTAAATCATGTAATGATTGTGTTGGTTAATTTTTGTTATTTCAGGTCATTTTCTAAAATATTTCTTTTAGCCATGTCTATTATTTTCAACATACTATTTACTTTGGTACAATGTCAACAATTTTATTAAATCTGAAAGAACAAGCTGGGCTGTCAATTAAATGAGTATAGTAATTAGTACACAGATATACAGAGGCAACATTTGCATTGATGTTCCAGGGACACACTGAGTGAATTAAGTTTTACAATAAGAATGTTAAATGTAAATGTTAAATATTCAGGAATAATAGTTTTAAAAATATTCCTAATATTCAAAACAGAAAGTTAAGTTATTTTGACAATATAAGAAGGTGTTGTAATTAAATGTCAGATTGACAGAGACAAAATATGCAGGGAGACTTTAGCACTGTTCCCTGCACAGAAATATGAGAATATCTGCATGTACATACAATGTTGATTAGGTAGCTCAGCTTAGTTACTCTGTCTACAATGCAGATAAAATTGAAGTTGTCATGCCCCTTGTGAAAATATCGCCTTTACCTCGTCACTCGATGAGAGATAAGTGATATCACACTGAAAACATAAAATATTCTGTTTATTACATGTATATGTGCTTCTGTGGTCGGAAATATGGTGTTTTATATCTAAAACTGCTTCAATTGAGCGAGTTCTGGCGACGTCATACCATTGTTAACGTGATGTCATACCACTGTACACATGACGTCATCCCCTCTGTGTAAAGAAAGTGATATCAAACTTGCAGTGATGAGATCACATTTTCTCAAACTTAGAAAACTCAGTCTCACATCGCTTAGCATATAATAAAAGTGAAGTATTCATGCCCCTCTAAATACTAGACTATTGATATTTAGGGCAGAGTCCATACTACATTGCATGCAGTAATATATTGGGTATTCTAAATTTCCAGTGATTCCGTGTTAAAAAAGAATGTTTGAAAAGAATGTCAACAACTTATTTGTTCAAGTGTACAGTCAGTATATATTCAAATGGTAATATATATTCAAAAGCAAAATCGCATTGTGGGTATTCCTTAATTGTTGTGAAATACATTTTCATTCAGTAAAATATCAAATCATTTAACTTTGGCTACTTTCACTCACTTCACTTACAAACTTTTCCCCTGAAGTTTTCCTCGTTAAACGATGTTTGTATGAGTACAGTACAGGGAAGGAAGCTACCGACTATTCCTCAGTTTGCCATTGGACAGTTCAGTTTAATCAGGGTAGGGAGGGACAACCCAAGGTCACACAGGCCTTCAGATGCAACTCAGCCAAGAACTATATAGCTTTTATGGAAAGAAGAATTTTGACTGACTTACAAGTTAAACTTACCATCTAAACTTTCTATGGAATTCCAAATATCAGTTGAAACTGCAAGATAGGTACCTCAAAACCACAGACCTCAGGTTGCAAACAAAAGAAAAAATAGAGCCACTGGCTCTGAAGCTCATCAGGAATCATGTTATTAATTATCCCTAAGGAAAAGGTTAAGATATCACATAATAAGTCATTGCTCAGTCATCAAATTTATTATCAAAATTGGTTACACATTAATCCATATTCATTATAAATAATGTAGACCTTTGCAGTTTATTGTTTTACTTCCTATTTTATCCTGGAATTATCAACATTTATTACATAATGAAAAAGAGCCCCTATATGTTTCTAAAAATCCTGTTTCTCATAGGCTCATAGTTTCATAGGATCCTTTTCAATATTTAATTAATAAATTCTATTGAGCATCTGAGTGTAAGACTAAATCAGTAACACAGCAGAGAAGTAACCTGAAACCTCCGTGTATTAGCAAGCTGCTGTTTGCATCTCTGCCAGGGAGTGGTCACTCCCCAGGTCAACACCTGCAATTATGCAACATGCAGACCCTGGACTCACAGCCAGTAAATTATATACCGGTATTTTAAATTTTGTTTTCCCCGTCTTTATTTATTTTTCTTTATTGGAAAAGAAGATGTGGTATCACAAACTCATGTAGCTAGTTTTAATAGTCTTATCTTACTTCATCACCAGTCATATTTAGTTCACATATCTAATGTAAAATAAAACATTTCTTAACCCTTTTTAAATTTTTTCCTATGCATCCTGTCACAATATTCAGTTCACAGGCTATTCAATAGTTCTTATTTCACATTGATTACATCAAACATGTCCATAATGTAGTATTACTCTTAAGCTGACATATGAAGTGCACATAAAATCTCATTATCTTCACAGTTCATTAAAACAGCTGTTTTAAGTGATTACCCCTGTGATCCATATTTGGGGTCACAAGATCACCAAATCTACAATTTAGAATCCCCATTGGCCAAAGAGTCTGTACATAACATTTTAGCTTTCTAGAGCTTTTGGGACTGGAGAAAAAGATGAAAAATGATTTTTAGGTTGTGACCCCTGTGGCCCTTATTTGGGGTCACAGGGTTACTAAATCTACAATTTAGAATTCCCATCAGTCAAGGAGTCTGTACATAAAATTTCAGCTCTCTGGAGTCATTGGTTCTGGAGACGAAGATGAAAATAGCTTTTAAGGTTATGACCCCTGGGGCCCTTATTTGGGGTCACAGGGTCACCAAATCTACAATTTAGAATCCCCATTGGCCAAGGAGTCTGTACATAAAATTTCAGATCTCTGGAGTCATTGGTTCTGGAGAAGAAGATGAAAATAGCTTTTAAGGTTATGACCCCTGGGGCCCTTATTTGGGGTCACAGGGTCACCAAATCTACAATTTAGAATCCCCATTGGCCAAGGAGTCTGTACATAAAATTTCAGATCTCTGGAGTCATTGGTTCTGGAGAAGAAGATGAAAATAGCTTTTAAGGTTATGACCCCTGGGGGCCTTATTTGGGGTCACAGGGTCACCAATTCTACAATTTAGAATCCCCATTGCCCAAGGAGTCTGTACATAAAATTTCAGCTCTCTAGAGTCATTGGTTCTGGAGAAGAAGTCGAAAAAGTGAAAAGTTTACGGACGGACGGACGATATCCCATGCCATAAGCCCATCGGGCCTTTCAGGCCTGATGAGCTAAAAATAGAGCCATGGGCTCTGTAGCTCATCAGGACCTTTATTGTTTAATGATGAAAACTGAAATAGGTGTTTAGGTCATGATGCTTGAGGCCCTTATTTGGGGCACCACAGGTAACCAAATCTACAATTCAAAATCTCCATTGGCTAAAGAGTCTGCACACAATATTACAGCCTTCTAGGTCTTTTTGTTCTGGAGAAGATGATGAAAATAGGTGTTTAGGTTATGGCCTGTAAGGCCCTTATTTGGGGCCATAGGGTCACGAAATCTACAATTTAGAATCCCCATTAGCCAAGGGGTCTGCACACAACTTTTCAGCTCTCTAGACCTTTTGGAACTGGAAAAGAAGATGAAAATAGGTTTTTAAGGATGTGAACCCGGTGACCCCATTTGGGGTCACAGGGTCACGAAATCTACAATTTAAAATCCCTATTAGCCATGGAGTCTGCACATAAATTTCAGCTCTATAGAGTCATTGGTTCTGGAGAAGAAGTCGAAAAAGCGAAAAGTTTACGGACGGACGGACGGATAGATGGACGGCGGACACCATGCCATGCCATAAGCCCATCGGGCCTTTCAGGTGATAGAGGTGCTGTTATGGGACCAATCTGAAGAATTTGATAAAAGTGGTATAAAAGGAATAATAAAAGGTAAATAAAGAAGCCGATTATACATACATACATACATACATTATACAATAAATTATACTCGTGATTTTAGACGACAGTTAGAGCATCGCAAATGACAAATCACTTTGATTGTTCAATAATAGTGAATGTGTTCTACGACAGGAGGCATTAATATTTTCAAAATATAGTTTATACAAACAGCAACAGTTTTTATATAAAAGCGAGTACCTGTTTAAGGGCATCTCATATAAGAAATAGAAGACTCGTTGTGCTTTATTGTAGATTCTAAGATGCCTAGCGGTTAGAACAATAAAAAAAAGAGTACTTTATCAGACAATAAAGGTATAGTTTTTTTTGATGACTTAACAATCAAATGACTTTCCACACCGCTCTCACGTGATCAAGTGTGCCCATGGTAACGTAACGTTGATTCGCCTCAGCCGTCTGAACTCTTACATCACAACCAATAAAGGGGTACTCCTTTCCATGGTTTGCAACTTCTGCAGTTGGTCAAAATTAGCAATGGGACAATGAACATCAACTTTTTTGACAGCAGCAAACATTTGAATTAAACAAATTATGTTCCGTCACCACGCTTAGACTTGATCAAGCTCTATCCAAAATTCTTTTTAGAATGTTAGTCACGTGATCTTAATCTATCTCAGGGGATGAATTTTACACGTGGAATAGCCATCCGTTGGCCCTGTTCATGGAATATTATATAAAGAATGTAAACAATATTTATATTTCCAAATTATTGGAAGCAGAATGTTACCTGTATCTGATCATTTGGCATCTTAGAAAAGAAATAAACTAGAAAATAAACTAACGTCCTTGTGCTTTAACTATGATAGTTCAGGGCAAACTATACTTAATTACAAAACACATTGGGGTACAGCGAACTTTATTTCCTAAATAAAACATAGCAGAGAGCATAAATTAAAACTCTCAGGGTTGCTAGGTCTTATTCAACGATAAAGCACGCCAACGCGTCTTCTATTCTTAAATAAAGCTTGAAGGGTAAATAGAGTATGTGTACTGAAGCTAAATAAAGATAATATAGAGTCATATAAGTCTGTAACATATTCATAAACTAGGTCTCATGTTGAAGCTGCAAAACTTATTGAACTCGATCCCATCTTACATAAGGAGGAGGATTAAACCATCATCAATACATGGAACCATCCGCAGGAGCAGAGAAGTTGGCAGTTATATGTTTCAGGGTTATACCCCCTTCCACAGACTCTAACCCCGAAACATTTAAAAGGAGGGTTCTATCGGGGTATTTTTTGTGGAAACGAAATTCGAGAGGATATCTCCGTTTACACATATATGCTATTAATGTATGATTAAAACACAGTCAAATTTAAAGACATTAATGAAGTTAATACTTTGATGACTTTACATTTAACAACTTGATAAAGACAAGCGCACATTTGTTGAAAAATTCAAAACAATGAGAATTGAAGCCATTCATCGGCGCTGCGAGTGGGGAAAACTTTGCTACGGCCTAACAGCATATTGTTTATTACTTTTATGATACAGTATGTGTAACTATGTGAATATTCTATCAGTGAATATGTTTTATCAAAACAAAAATTTAAAATTGGGTTAAATATAATGTGTTTTCATTTCACGAAATGTCAAGGATCCAAGATGGCTGATGTTACCGATAGATCGTTGATAGAACTTTCCCTTTAACTACAAAATTCTTCTCCTCCCGAGGATGGCCATGTATTGCTTTTATCCTCCTTTTAAAAAAATTTCAACTTCTGTCGGTCCCGTCTCTACATCCTTAAGTGGATCTGTATGCTGCTTGAGCTATCACATCATTTTTAGACGGGCGTCAAGCGCCTCCTTTAACATAGTTATACAGACTGATCCAAGGGTTCATGGAATTGTAACATCAATCTGCTTAGTTCTTATTTCCTAGAAAACAGTCTGATAAAATCAGCAATACCAACTGGATTCAGTTCTCTGAAACTCAGGATTCAGTATAACCCTTTTGCAGAGTTATCATAGTGCACAATATAGCATGGTAGAATGCAGTCTGTGTCGTAGATGATGAGCTCTTGACCATCGGGAGACATGTGAGAATCGTAACCTTTCTGTAACTGTGCTCCATTCATCAGCCCTGGACATTTGTACACCTGGATAAGATATGCAAAGAAAATTGTTAAAGCAAGGCTTATCAATAGGAGCCAAATTCATGTTCTTTCGAGCTTCTCTCAGCAATTGTTCAATACCCATTTTGATCTAAAGAAGTTAATCTTTATGTAAAAAAAGGGAAAAATATTCAAAAATAAAAAAAGTTAAAAAAAATGTTTTTATAGAAAAATGGTGTGCACAATTTTCATCGATCCAACATTTGGTGCCATTGATTTCTACTGTGGTGAACAACAGAACTGTTATTGAAACTGTAATATAAATCATTCTCACAGAAAGATGTGGTGCCTTATTGTCCCCATAGTATACTTGATATACTCAAACATTCAGACGATTTCCAAACTGCTCAAAGAACATCTCATCTTATATGCAGATGAACATTTCAACCTTCATAAATTACCCTTACATTTTAACTGCTCATTTAGGCACAGACATACCCTGATGGAGTCATATTGGAGGTTCGATCAACAATATATGGTCAGCTAACAAATAGACCCAAAGCATATTTATTGATTGCACTTAATGTTCTTTAAAAGCAATTATTGTGTAGGATTTAAAAAGCATTCTTAAAGGGACACCGCATCGAGAATAAAAATCAGATCATGTGTATCTACCTATGCTGATTAATATGTCTGCTAACAGGTCAGAGACCCCGAATTGCAGATAAAAACTACTCCATGTAGACAGTGAAGTGAAGCGTAACTCGTTAGCAGACACTCTAATCAGCTTAGTGAGATAAAAATGAGACTCATTTTTATCCTTGACGCAGCGTCCCTTTAAAGGAAAACTTACATGTCCTAGTATCACTTGGCAGAGAAGCAGCTTTGTAGCACCTTTGATGTAGCCGATTGAATAGCCCGGGAACTCACTGAAGTAGACTCCGCTTCCATAGTAACCGGAATCTGTAGCTGCGGCAAATCCCTTGTCGCCTGATGTAGCAAATCAAAGGATTGGTTATTTCATCAGCTCCAGTATAAAAATATAACCAATATTTCGTAACAATGTTCTTGACATTGTTTTGAATTAGGGATACCGCTAGGAATCTTGAGAACATAATTATTGATGTCCCCTTTGCAACAATTACTACATATCTGTTTTTTTCTTCATATACAAAAGCTGCAACAACTAAACTTACATTTACAGGTCTATGACGGCATTAGACGTGGAATAAATAAGAAAACAAGATTTGCTTGATAACAACTTCTGTATTGTGTACTGACTCAATGTCCTCACAAGTGTTAACATTCTGTATTACTGATCCTACCTTGTAATACTCCCACATTCCACCTGATGAGAGAGTGAGCATAAACTCTGTAACATCGTGTATATAATATTATGTATCTACTAAATATAGAAGTTGATATCCAGAAAATCTTGTTTTCCTAAATTTACACTTTTCTGTTCAATTCAAAGAAGGTAAACCTTCATAATCCCACCCTGAAACTAGCTAACAAGGACATAAAGGTATTGACCTGGTTTCTTGAAGCCCCCCTCACAGATGCTACTGATGTTGCCCTCATTGGTCCCGTGGAAGGCGAGAACTGGATCCGATGTGTCGTCTCCATGTTTCTTCTTCAAAGCATCCTGGGCAGCCCTGAGGAAATCATTTGGACATTGTCATCTTGTTTCTTCTTTAGTTTAATATACCGTTAGATAAAGCTACATGTTTATACACCATAATGTGCATTCTCTTGCAAAGAGATGCGTTTTGAGTTTTTGCTGGACAGTTCCTGATGTCAAGAGGGACATAGGTAAAAAGAACTGGATCTGTTTTCTGAAAAGCTTGTACGTCACCAAATGTCATTATTGTTTTTAACTTCAAGCTACCAAGATGAGCTGATTTGAGAGATCGTTTGATCTTGAATCAAGCTGAACCCAACCAAGACTTGAGGGCCCAAATAGCCTCCATAATTATATTCTAATATAGTTTTCAGGAATATCAATGAAAACAATACATTCGGCCTACACATGTTGTTTTTGTTATATTGCTACACTGAGATGAATTGATGTCATCTGAGAATATGCATCCTGTTACATCAGAATTTTCTCAAGTAGTGTTACACAGGTTTTACTTTCAATTTTAAAATTAACCAGCCAATAAAATGACCTAAATTCAAGCAATTTTGGCAGTTCTGGATGAAAAAAATCAGTGAGCAATGATCAACTTTCAAATCATGACATTTTATTGGCAGATATATATGCCATAAATAGCATAACTAGTTATTAAAGAGAGGGTTCTATTGGGTATTTTTTGTGGAAACGAAATTTGAGAGGACATTCCTGTTTTCTCATATTACTGAGGGTAACATCATATTTTAGAATTTGATAAAAGCAGACACAAATTTATTTAAAAAATAAAAACAATGAGAAGTGAAACATTCATCTGTGGTACGAGTGTGGAAAGCTTTCGAAGGGCACAACACGACATTATCTATAAGTTTTTGATTCAGTATGTGTTACGTTTTTAATATTCTATCGACGCATGTTTCATTATTTTGAAAAAATAGAGCCATGGCCTCTGTAGCTCATCAGGAGATAATAAGTGGGGTATGTTATGGAGTGGACTTTATAGCAATAGTCAGATAATGGAATGTAGTAATAAGAATCTAGGTAGTGAAACGATTAAAGCAGTTTAAAAATATTTTGTTACCATAACTTTGCCAATCTGCTATATATATGTGTTGAAAGAGCAACACAAAGCTTGGAAATAAATTGCTGGTATCAAACATATAATAATGTGGTGGAGAGATCATACTATTTTTTAAGATCGTACACACATTATATAATAATGAATATACCGGGTACAATTCTTTGCATACAATTCACCACTGTAAGCTATTGCAATAATGGCCTGGGGCTGTAGAAGAAAATGAAAAAAACCCTTTTAGGTCATGACCCCTGCTTATTATTATCAAAATTGGTTACACATAAATCAACATTCGTTATGAATATCATACACCTTTGCATTATATTGTTTTAATTCTTAATTGCATTAGGCAATACCAACATTTATTACATAATGAATAGGAGCCTCAGTTTTTGCAAATCCCATTTCTCATAGGCTCCATTTCAATACTTAATAAATTGGTGAATTTTTTTTTAGTAAATTCTTTTTCACCATTTCTTATAGGCTCCCTTTCAATATTTGATAAAATGGTGATATTCTATGACTAAATTCTTTTTTAGAGTCAGTGGAAGACTAAAGCAGTCTCACGCACAGTCTATGATAACACAGTGCTGCACAGAAGTTTGAAGTAACCTGAAACCTCTGTGTAACAATCAGTTTTCATCCTTCTGCCAGGAAGAGGTCAACACAATGCAATTACATAACATGCAGACACTGGACTCACAGCCAGTAAAATTTATATGTTAGATGCAGTTTTTCCTACAATTAATTATTTTTCTGTACTGGAGAAGATGATGAAAATAGGTGTGATGTCACAATCTCATATAGCTACTTCTTTTATAGTCCTATGTTATCACCAGTCATCACTAGTCATATTCAGTTCACATATCTCATGTAAAATGAACAAATTTAATTCCTCTTCAAGTTATTCCTTCAAAGGGTATTCATTATTCAATAGTTCTCATTTCAAATAGATTCACATTAAACATGTCCATGATGTAGACATCTATCTCATTTCTTGTTCCTATTGAATAAAATTAACTGCAAAGTTAATAGAAAACTAAATCAGTTATAAAGTATAAAATATGATTTAAATAAGGTATACCAAATTGACTCGTACTAGAAATTCTCATTAATTAATTAATTAATTCTCCAAATAATTACACAATATCATGAGATATTAAAAAACTCCATTATTTACTCTTAAGTTACAAAGAACATTATATTAGATTTAATAAAAGATTCTGTATTAAGTCTTTAGAATACTTTTAGACTTGTGTACCTTTATCAGCAAATTCACTTGCAAAATACAAATAATTACTCATATGTGAAATGTGAGACAAAGATAAAATATGACTTATAATTTTTGTTAGACCTCCAATTCTAAGTTTTTAAGTCTCAATATCTCTTTTTCATCAGACATATTATATTCTCAAAGCACATGTTAGAACTCTCACATCAGAAAGATGAAATGCCTTTAACTCAGCTGTTTTCTTTAAAATTACCTCCCTTACCTACTTTACTGATTGAAGTGCACATATAATCTCAGAAAGATGCTGTAAACTGAAATAGGCTTTTAGGTTATGATCCCTGTGACCCATATTTGGGGTCACAGACTCACCAAATTTACAATTTAGAATCCCTTACAGCCAAGGAGTCTGTACATAAAATTTCAGCTCGCTAGAGCCATTGGGACTGGAGATGAAGATGAAAATAGCATTTTAGGTCATTGCCTCTGTGACCCAATATTTGGGGTCTCACTGTCACCAAATTTACAATTTAGAATCCCCTTCAGTCAAGGAGTATGTACATAAAATTTCAGCTCTCTACGTTCATTGGGACTGGAGAAGAAGATGAAAATAGTTTTTTTTAGGTAATGACCCCTGTGAGCCACACTTGGGGTCACAGGGTCACCAAATCTACAATTTAGAATCCCTTTCAGCCAAGGAGTCTGTACATAAAATTTCAGCTCACTGGAGTCATTGGTTCTGGAGAAGAAGATGAAAATAGCTTTTAAGGTTATGACCCCTGTGACCCACATTTGGGGTCAAAGGGTCACCAAATTTACAATTTAGTATCCCCTTCAGCCAAGGAGTATGTACATTAAATTTCAGCTCTCTGGAGTCATTGGTTCTGGAGAAGAAGTCGAAAAAGCGAAAAGTTTACGGACGGACGGACGGACGGACGCCATCCCATGCCATAAGCCCATCGGGCCTTTCAGGCCAGATGAGCTAAAAATTAAATTGGGGAAAATATAGCCTTTATCATTTCACGTTTTGCAAAAAAACATGATGGCGGACATGCCGGACAATCAGCAACAGAACTGCCTCTTTAAGCAGTATGAGTCAAACAAGCTTTACATAATCAGGGGATTTAATGGAATCTTACAGATTTAAATAGAGATGGAGAGGATGGACAATATGATGAAGTCAACATTTTCTTGAAGAAACTCAATTTGATTTTGATTATGACATTAACAAAGATATTAACAGCAGACATGATTGAATGTGGTGTTTGGGTAATAATTGCGTTTTGTTTACCTGAACTTCTTCTTCAAACCTGGGTTGACAACATACTCCACCATAGCTACTCGGTATCTGAAATTTAAACAATTTACTGTAAAAGTTTGATATAAAAAAGCAATCAGGAAATCGTTGATAAATAGGACACATGGCACTGTGGCTTCAACACTTTCAGTATGATGTCATATCTGGATTATTATGTCATCACATAAATTGGAAGCATGCAATGTTATTAAACAATTTGTAATAAAATAAAATTATTTACCACTCACTGATGATACCTAATTCTGATATCTTATAGCTTATAGATAGACTTAGTACACACCATTTACTTGACAATATTAATGTTAAAATCTAGCGCAACCATATCAAACGATTCTCTCAAATATGAAAACAAGATATCCATCAATCATATGTTTTGTATGGTCATGATTTATAACAAAATGCAATTACATATGTAAATCAAACGTACTGTGCCCCAGGCCCTAAGAGTCGGTAGAATTGGGATTCAGCCGTTCTGAAATGGAGATCTTCAGCGTCGCCCTTGAAGTTTCTCTCCGGTTTCAGAGGGAAATACACAGTTTTAGTTCCTGCCAAGGCCTCCTTTTCTCCTTTTACCAGCTGAGACAGACCAGCACGTATAGCCTGTAAAAATTGAAAATATTGTTACAACATGCAGGTGTGAAAAGAATTGCCTAGTTTCAGTGAAGGTCTGTGTGAAACTGTAAAATTATAAGAATTATCATAACCATGCCAGAACAAAGCAGCTGTAAAACAATATATTGGCAACATCAATAGGACCACATTAAAAGCTAGGACTCTTACCACTGGTGAAATCTATACATGAAGACAGATGCACAGACATACAGACATACAGATGGACATACAGACATACAGATGGACATACAGACATGTGGAGCACCATATACCCTGACCATGTTACAGCAGAGATACAACAATATACTGTCAGCTGGTATATGGAACCTAGGCGTATTAAAAGGGACTTTTCAGGTGAAATCTTATTTTCTTATGCCAAGATGGTTTAAAACAATACAAGAACTATGACAATGGCTATGATAATTAAGAGGAGGATAAATCTGTAATCTACAGATGGAGTTATCAGCAGTTTTGTAGTTACATATTTCAGGGGCTAGAAATTATGCCATTCTCTTCCCACAAAAGTTACTCTCTTCAGCTTCCTATAAACTCTGTTACTCTAATGCTATTCTCTAATATCAGCAGTTTCTTGGTTCTAGCAAAACAGTGGAAAAGAGTACCACATCCCTGCTTTTTATCCAATGAAATCTCACATCTCACATCGACTACATCGACCGAGATAAAAGATTTTAGCTTTTGACTGTTTAGGATCTTTCTAATTAGCATATCGATCTCCTTCGAAAATGTCTGATATAAATACTACAAATAAACTATTTTAATTTTTTTCTCCGATTTGGTCTTCTTTATTTGTCAGCATATTTATGGTCAATTGTTTTCACAAATTCAAATAGCATACATCGGGAAAACTCATTAAAAGAGAAAACATTTATCCCATGTTTCTGTTTCCAAAAATAGCATTATGATGTGCAATTGGAAAATGTCACCTTAACAACAGCGTCACTGATTGCACAAGTATCTTCTGATGCAACCAATCAGGTTTCTCTATTTCTAGACTAGAAAATGCTCATAACAATGGTTACAACAGGAAATCTGAAGCGAAAGAAATTCCCTGAAACATGTAACTACAAAATTCTGACCTGCGATAACTCAATGTGGTGATAATGAATCAATGCTCCTCAAAATTAAATGATAAATTTACCTTCTCAAAACGTTCAATCTTGATTGATTTCCCTCCACCCTTAGGATATTCCACCTTCTTCTTTAAATCCACGGTGTATTCACGTCCTTTAGCATCCTTAATTTCAATGGTTTTCTTCTTCTCATTGTAGGCCTTCTCCAGGCAACAGTTGAGACCAATGGTGAAGGGTTTGCTCTTATCTCCAACCACATAGGACCACTGTACTAAGCTTGCAACCATCTTAGCTTCTTCTTTCATGTGGCTTGACGTCTGATTCTCCATGAATCTATTTGCGATTTTCTCGCGTACCTCGGACACGTCTTTCACCCTGCCTTGCAGTAAGATTCTGTTTCTACGACGACTCAAAACTACCTTGTGTTTGTGTGCAATGGCACACAGTCTCGAAAACTGAAAGAGTAATTTTATTTCATGAATGTAACAAGAGTTCTTAGAGAACATAACAACCCCTCTTGATGCACAAACTATCCTTTCAATAAGCAGTTAACATGTCAGGTTAAGTCAATTCTTCTATATGGAAGCGAGTGCTGGCAATTAGGGGCAGAGGAAGACATTGGAAAACTGGATGCAGTTCATCATGGTTGTCTCAGGCTCTCTGAAAGATCTATTGGTCCAACAGGATATCGAACCAAGACCTCCTGCACATGACAGAGAACACATGTATCATTTCACTGATACGAGAGAGGAGAATGAGTTGGCTAGGTCATGTTTTGATATTGTAATGGAAAACAGAATAAAGAAGATAATGCAGTATAAAATAGAACTAACAAGGACACATCCCCCGCCATATTGGTTCTCTTTCAAACCACCTCCTAATTGTATAGGTATGCTTCTCATCTTCGAACTCCAACAAGTCATTTATTCTCTCAAAGCTCACACCATATTAAGTTATCCTTAGAAAGGCTATCCCCTTTGGAAAAATCATGAACAGAGTCCAGAGAGAACAAGGGCAACTCCCTCATAAAACTATTGCATGCTTCTATTTTTGAAACTATCAAGGTATTGATATCCTCAAGCCACATGTCCCCTTTGGAAATATCATGAACAAAACACTCAACATGAGTATTAAAGTCCATTAAAATAATTGCGTGCTTCTCATTTTGAACTCCATCAAGGTACGTACTGATAAACTCAAGCCACACACTAAATTTGTTTACCCTATTTAAAGGTTTCTGAAAAAGCTGTCCCCTTTATCTTGGACGACCAAACGGAGCTCAAACCCTTCCTTTTCATTTGGGGGGATAATCAATAATTATATATAACCAATGAGGATGTTCACCTCGTCCTCCTCCAGGTCCTCAATGATCTGTTCGAAGGGCTCCCCGATCTCCTTCTCCTCAAACTCCTCCCGACAGAGGTCGGTGATACGATCTTGGGCTCGCTTGATGTTGTCCCGGCTGTCGGAGTACACACACAGAACAATCTCGTCCTCATGCTTGTTGGGACGTCGAGATACTCCACCTGAAATAGCATGTTGAAAGTTATCTCTTTTATTAAATGTATACAGCATTAACTGCTAAAACTTGTATGAGAGTGACGTATTAAGAATATCTTGTGAAAGTTGAAATATCGACTCCCTTACCACCACCATGATGACCGTCTCGTTTCGAGTGTCCTAGTTCCGGCTTGTGTCCAGCAAACACGGACTTGTAGGTACTGACCATGGACTCCTGGAAGATGACCACTCGGATCAAGGTCAGCTTTGGGTGCTTGTGCTTCTTGGCAAGTTCCTTCACTGCATACTGTAACGACGAGGCCATTTTCTCTGGGGCCATCTTCTGTCCACCTGAACAAGATTTACATACATACTTGGAGAATAACTAAACTACATTTCCTTACTAGGCAGAATGTAACACAATATGTAAAAAAAATACTGCATTATTGACTATTGTGAAGTAAAGTCCATGATAAATTGTCACTAACAATGAGGCCATGTCTCCAGTTTTTCTGAAGGCATCTGTACTTCCTGAGCAATGCAGAATGCCATACCTTCCTCAAAGAATACCTGGAGTGACCTCTGGGGAAAACAAGAGTCATCAGAAGATGACATATCCCACTGGTTCCACAAAATTTGTAAAACACATCTTTTACAGATACTTGTGTATCTACTACCGTACTTCAGTTAGTGGGTATTACAGAGTTTCAGGAATGTTAAGGGTTTTAGACTTCTGCTCCAGAAGCAGTCAAAATCAACAACAACCAACATCCCTCTCATGTTTCTATGGAAACAGAAAAAAATTAATTTTCCAGAAAAAATCTGATAATATCAAAAGGCACCACTTCAGTCAGTGGGTAATACACATGCAAAGTTTTCAGGAAGATATGATGAACGGTTTTGGAGCTGTGCTCCGGAAACGAACCTGTCTCTGAACAAAGTCCAACTTCAACATGTTTCTATGGAAACGAAAAAAAAATAAAATTTTCAGAAATCTGAAAATATCAAAAGGCACCACTTCAGTTAGTGGGTAATACACATGCAAAGTTTCAGGAAGATATTATGAACGGTTTTGGAGCTGTGCTCCGGAAACGAACCTGTCTCTGAACAAAGTCCAACTTCAACATGTTTCTATGGAAACGAAAAAAAATAAAATTTTCAGAAATCTGAAAATATCAAAAGGCACCACTTCCAGTTAGTGGGTAATACACATGCAAAGTTTCAGAAAGATATCATGAATGGTTTTCGAGTTCTGCTACGGAAACGAAATGATTACGGACGGACGGACGGACGGACGGACGGACGGGGCGATGACTATATCCCACGGTATCACATACCGGTGGGATAAAAAATGACATCTTGAGTAATCCTAAATATCTTCCCACTTGCAACAATCTCAATTTAGAGTTGAAATGATATACAGACACAAATGTATATTTTTTGGGTATCTAAGTTATTATACATCACCGTTTTTGGCAGATTAGATTTTCATGTATGTACATACCAGTTCCAAGAGCTGGCATCGAGATAGACTTGAATCCTTCATCGTTTGCCTTCTCCAGACACTGCACAAAGAGGGTTCCCCACTCTCTGGGAGAACTCTGAACCTTCAGATGAATCAGCTTCTTACAGGACAACTTGTGTCCATCGGTCACTGCCATGTTCGTATCGCCAAACTCATCTCCTTAACAGGGAAACCATTGCATTTTCATAAAGTTCATCGATACAGATTATGTTCTTCGGCTTTAAATAATACTGTAACGGAAGGCGACTAAGGACCGGTTAAGGTTATGTAAATTTAGTAACGTATGCTGCCACCAGTCACAACTCATGTGACAAAAGTAAATTACCAGTTTCGGAAGACGTAGTTCAGTGAAAGTATATCACAAGGTTCAGTAGCACTCGAGTCAAAACCATGCAAACAATAAACAAGCATGCAGATATAGGACACAACAAGAAGAATTCAATTAATAAAGTTTATTCAGGAAATAACAAGGTAGATACGATCTGCGCGAGCCGGGTGCTGGAACTTGGCTGTACTTGCACTGTATTGGGATTCCTTGACTTGCTTGAATACTTGGTATACTTACAGGTCTGCGTATTCCCCAGATGAAGACTGGTACCAAGTTTGAAGACTCTAGGTCAAAGGGTTCATGAGATATCGCACTAACAACATTTTCAAAACTGGTCAAAGTCTCGCCGTGACCTTGAAAATGAGGTCAAGGTCACCAAAAACTTTTCAGGTCTGCGTATTCCCCAGATGAAGACTGATACCAAGTTCGAAGATTCTAGGTTGAGTGGTTCATTAGATATCGCGCTAACAACATTTTAAAAACTGGTCAAAGTCTCGCCGTGACCTTGAAAATGAGGTCAAGGTCACCAAAAACTTTTCAGGTCTGCGTATTCCCCAGATGAAGACTGGTACCAAGTTTGAAGATTCTGGGTTGAGCGGTTCATTAGATATCGCACTAACAACTTTTTCAAAACTGGTGAAAGTCTCGCCGTGACCTTGAAAATGAGGTCAAGGTCACCAAAAACTTTTCAGGTCTGCGTATTCCCCAGATGAAGACTGGTACCAAGTTTGAAGATTCTAGGTTAAACGGTTCATTAGATATCGCGCTAACAAGAAGCAGGACGGACGGACGTACGGAGCTGAATACTATGTCCCCCGCTCCGCGCTTCACGGCGGCGGGGGACAACAACCCATGAAGCTATCCTATCAACCACCCAAACCCGGAAGTGAATAATGTAAACATCCCCAGTCTGACCCGGAAGTATCGACTCATGACCTGGAAGTGATTCCGGGGTTGACCTATCAGCTGATTCCTACAAGGGGCGAGGCCCCAACAACACATTGACGTAACATGAATGATCGATCTACAAATAAACACTACAACTGGAGTTTATGGAGATCCCCCCTCACATAGGAAATGAGAGATCATTTGACCCGAGTATACATCCCGTGAGAGCAGACCATATATTAAACAGTTGAGAAAGCTATGGAAACGAACGTACTCTAAAACTAGGTCACACCACTTACCAATACATATAGTAATGCAGGGTGACGCTTGTTCTGTGTGAAATCTGTAATAATGGAACTTGAACTTGTACTTGAACTTGAAATGTAATTGAATCTATGTCTTGGAATGCCCTCTCACTCAACCTTACATTACTATATATAGAATCCGTCGGATCTGGATTCAAAGGAATCGGATCTGCCGGATTCGGATCTGCCGGAATCAGAATTGCCGGAGTCGGAATTGCCGGATTGTACCCAACAAGGAATTGAACTACGAAATTGTACTACTAAGTGAATTAACGAATATTACAACAATTTTTTCCTGCGATGACATATTTAAGGCCCTACGTTAACAAATACATTAATTATCAGAGGTGACGGAATCAGATCCGTCGGAATCGGATTCACGGGATTCAGACAAAACTAGACAAGTAAAGTGCACTCAGAACGCAAATTAAACCTACGTCTTGAGTCTGTACTTGAGCTGTGACATGCATCTGTTATTTAATTCTGAGTTACACTATTCCTAACAAGAAGTCTGGCAGATACGGCAGTGACGGAATCAGATCCGTCGGAATCGGATTCAGAGGATTCAGACAAGGTTAAGTAATAAAATAATTCTAACTTCAATGAAAACCCTACACTAATAGAAAACAGACCTCTAAGCATGTATCAAAAGTTATCAGGAATTAGATAATTAATCAGAAGTAAACTATGACGTGATCTAGGATCCCTACCTTACAATGGCTGTCCTTAAGATCCTGAGTGAATGTGTGCCCTTGAGATTTTAGAATTCCCGCCACGAGAACCCTTGCGGGTTTAAAGTTTTACCGAGTCACGTGATACACAAATCTGACGTCATAAACTTGACACAAAATGGCGGAACGCAAAAGTACGGCTGAAGGATTGAATGAGGAATTAACGTACATGATGGATTTACATTTTATTTGAGGTAGGGATACGACATAATTAGATGCATATTACTTTAGAAAAGCAAACTGTTACGAAAGCACTAAGTGACATGTTACTTAATCATCGTTTTACTAGCTAAAAGATAATTGTTAGCACTACTCCCCGATGAAGGTCAAGGTTACATACGGCGAACCCGGAAGTAACAGTGATTCCAGAAATAAGGATAACTGACCGACTGAATTCCGTTACAATACACTGTATAAAGGTTGAAATTTTCCAGATGCAAAAGAGTTAACAATTGTACATAATTCCAAATTGGCCAAGTAAGACATCAATACACAACATTTCAGCTTCCTAAGCTTTTCGTCCATGAAAATAAAATAAAATTAATGTTTCTCTTAAATGGGATCAAGGAGTCACCAATCCTACAATTTATAATCCTTATATACTAAACAATAGAAGATGTTGTCTGGTGGAGAAGGAGATGAAAATACCGGTAAGAATTTAGGTCATGGCCCCTGTGGCCATAAATAGAGGTCACAGAGTCACCACATAGTCTTACACTCAGACTATGAAAAAGTATTTATTCTTAAAATATCACCATTTTATTATATATTTAAAAGGGGACTGTAAGAAATGGAATTTTCATAGAAAAAAAGGCTCCTTTTCAACTTTATTTTTTTTACAGTCTGTGTGTTAGACTAACTCACCACACTGTAATTAAGAATTGAATACACAAAACTCAAGCTCTCTAGAGCCAGCGGTTCTTGAGATAAAGTCAAAAGATTAAAAGTTTACAGATGGACGGACACCAGACACCATGTCATGCTGTACGTCCATCAGGTCTTTATGCCTGATGAGCTAAAATAACCTTTACTGACAGACCATTATTATAACTTTTATGATATAGAGCAAGTTATTAAGAAAAAGAACAAATCCATACGTTTACTAGTACACTCCTCCTGTAGTTTATGTCCAGCCTTCGCCAGGACTGCTTTCGATAGAGCACCTGTTATAATGAATTGGTAATGGTGAGAATTGACAATAAACAAGTGATAATAAGAATAGCACAGAATGATTTAAAATATGTTAAAGAAATTTAATTCTGAAGGAAAAAAAATTGTCAGTTATTGAGCAATTGAGAAATACATGTCACGGGATGATCATTATCATAATCATCATTATATCTAATAAGCATATATACGCATGTCTAAAAGATAGGCCTTATAAAGCATGCCTAATATCGTCACAGGAGTATTGAAAAGATTTCCAAATCTTCTCTCTGCGCCCTTGACTTCAACCGTCACATTTACTGTGCTAAGATTTTAGAGTATTGCAGGCTAATCAGACAGGCCAATCAGAAGATGGCTTGCAAATTGAACTTCCATGGCAGTAACTTGTTGCGTTTGTAGCGATATGTTGCCACCTACTAACCTGAGGCAAAGTCCTCTGCTTCAATCCCCATCACAATGAATTGTATTTCCTCTAAAACTATATAGAGTGTCGCATTTTCTAATTGGTACCGAATGTAAACGGCAATTTCATTGGCTGTATGTAAACAAATGGTAAGGAGTGTAACTCGTGATCACAATAGATGTCGCTGCTACATTTCATGGCAAGGTTCCTTATCCTCCAAATCAGCAGTTTAATTGTAAGGGTAATTTCATGACCTATTAAAAATAAATCAGCATTTCAAGTATCGAAAGCCTATCACCAATCAATCGAAAAATTATGGCCATGGTTAAGTTTCTCACAAAATGGATCCTTCATCAAGGTTATGGTCCTATGGTCAAATGCTGAGAAATTAAAAATTACTAACAGTGTGAAATAGGATAGCTGAGCCCTCTAAGTCTAGGGCCATAACTCTAACAATATTAATACGATCGGTCCCAAAAAGACACATGCGTATCACTGATGTATATCCAAAGCATGTTTAATGTTTTAGAAAGATTGATAAAAAACTGTGGGAGGAGTTCATTTCAGAACACAGGTCCTGTAAGTCTGAAGTTGGAAAGCTGAGCGCTCTAAGTCAAGGGCCATAACTCTAAAAATATTAATACGATTGGTCCCAAAAAAGCACATGCGTATCACCTATGTATATCCAAAGCATGTATTAAGTTTCAGAAAGATTGGTCCAAAACTGTGGGAGGAGTTGATTTCAGAACACAAGTACCCCTTTCGGGACTGACGGACGGACAGACGGGCTGCGCCACGACATGAACCCCCTTGGGTTTCACCCGGGGTTAAAAAATGGGTAGAGTGGTCTCGATACGTTTTCACCTTGCTGTAGGAAGATGGCCTAATATTGAACTGAAGATGTATTGCGGTACTGCAGTATTATGTTTATTAAACAAATTTAAAGTAGGCTTTCAAAGTTTTTCTGCATGCAGGGAATGTTATTTTTTTGGTAGGCCTGTGCCAATATCTTGCCTAAACTAGAAGGTGTTTTTAATCATAAAAACAGATGTCTCCCCATTCCCCCAATTCAATTTCAGTATTACCCTTCTTAAAGACAAAGTCCATGGAGACAAAAAAAATATTTTTTTAAAAAGCTGAAACCCCCAAAAGGCACATCTACCTGATATGGGGAGGCTGTATACCAAATTTGGTGAAGATTGGTCAAGTAGTTTTAGCTGTATGCTCCCGAAACAATGGGAACGCCAACGCCAACGCCAACTCGCCAATTCAACCAAAAACAATATGCAAGTCTACCCGTATGTACTGAAGTTTCAGGTCTTTAAATATTAAATAGAATATTATGAAAGAAGACACTTTGATAATCATATTCACAAAAATGTGCAAGCTTCAAGGAATTGGTTATACTGACCTCTCTTCATTTCAAAAGAACCATCACAGCAACTCACAACGCAGTCTGTTTTCTCAAGAGTTATGTCCCCTTTGAGAATTTTCAATTCAATATCATTGAACTTGAACTCATCTTTGAACAAAGTACAAAAAAAGATTATGAACAAAGATAATATAGATGTGCACAATTCTGATGCTTTTTAATATCAGTAGTTATTATGTTCAAATCAAAATGGCAGGGTGATTAAATTGGAATATAAATGGTAGTGGAAATACATTTTGGATTCCTTAAATTCTAGACTTGTAGACTATGTGTTAATTTGTACCTGGATGATGTCCTTTGGCACTTCTGTGATGGTCGGTCTTGTAATGATGTGATCGCTTACTTCCACTTGAAGAACTGTGTCCCAAAACTTCCGTTTCAAATGCCTGAATGATTAAATGAGATTTTTGTTTATGAACCACATCAAACATTACATAGATATGAATACCTTTACACAATACCTGAATATTTCTGGAAAACATTTTTTTCGTGTCATTGCTAATGAACTTAATGTATATGAAAAATACATACTCCATTGATGTCTTAATTACCAGCAAACTCCATTGCGATCTTGTGAGACTCTCAGAAATATTTGAGGCTGTCACTCATTTCTTTAACAGTTAACTTTTTAAAGGAAACATGGTAACAAGTACATGGACTGAATTTTAATGAGTCAACTTCGATGAACCAAGCCTTTGAATGACAATTTTCAAATTAAGACTCAGTTATCTAAAATCCTAAAATACGAACCTTCTTGACAGCTATATCGCGTGAGTGCACCACGAAAGTAACAGTTTTTAAAGACGAGGCCTTGTCCCGGAGGAAGTCAGCTACTGTATCATGCATCAGTCTGGCCGATACGTCGGCAGGGAAGCCAAGTTTACCCGTTCCAAGAGCAGGGAAGGCAATGGACTGGTACCCTCTCCCATTAGCCTTACCAAGACACTTGTCTACAAGGGATGCCAATACCTTGAATGATAATGGTCAAAGTTTTATAACAATTTTATATGGATCTGTTTCAACAACAAAATGAAGCTATTTCTTCAATGTAATGTCTTAATAAAGCCTTTTGTAGACAATGGACGTAAATACCTTGTTTCAAAGGTAAATTTCTTAATAGCAGCTGCTAAGTTCAGTTTTATCGAGACATTTATTATTTAGCTTGTTTACCAATCCCGTTCTTCTAACGAAATACAAAATATGTTTAAACCATTTATTAACATCATCACATTATGTTGAAGCGATAAGAATATTTATATTCACATGCAGAGACCTAAATGAATTGATTGGATTTTCAATTATTATGAAAACACACACATACACATTTTATTACCGCTTGAAAGTTGTTTCTATTCCAAAATGAAATGGTATATTCTTGAATGTCTTTCAAGTCAAGTAGCAAAATATCTTAAAAGGTAAAAAAACTTTTATGTTAAGGATAAAACATGACACTTGTTGAGGCGTTATCGCAACACCTAGAAACTACACTTTGAATTTCTATCATAAAGCCCAAACGTTTTACAAATGAACTTCCCAGAGGTGCTTTTTGTATGGATCCTGAAATTTTCAAACACAGGGGTTTCGTCAAATTTGCAAAAAATTCGAAAATTTGTTTAACCCCCTTGAACCCCTTCTAGATCAACCTGGAACCAACCCCAGTTCATTCGCAACCTCCATTAATTCTTTAAAACAGTAACGTTTAATGGTAAATGGACTCACCGACTCCGCTCGTTCACCACCTTCTTTCTTCCAGGTCTGTAGAACTCCATGGAAGATTTCTCTGCACTTGAGTGTACCTCCCTTCGTGGAGGCCACCTCACCAACACTGATCCCACCCGGGTACTTCTCTTTACATTCTTTCTGAATACCACGTCCTCCGTCCTCCATCAAGGACTTGGACACTGCTCCTACAGACAGGTCCAGTCCTTTGTTTGTGGGATTTACCAGAACATCAGCCTAGCAACATAACAACATACAGGATGCTTACTGATAATAAACTAGTGTCTGGAAACTGGTAACTTTTGCTTTTTGAGGTTTTACTGTAATTCTACAATTTGATTTGACACAATTACTCTTTCAAACTCTAGTCTTTACAATTATTTCATAAACTGCAACAGCCAGTACCGAACATGGTCTTTAAATCCTAGAGCTCGTTGAGAGGAAACCTAACTGATGGTGGTGACAAGCCAAATATGACAAGCCTTAATTTGTGTATTGATTTTGAACTTTCTTATTACACTATTGGTACTGTATAGATCCTATCTATAATGTTGAATATCCATAATGATTTGTCATATTTTCTTATTCTAAAGGTTAAGCCATAAATCCATAATACATAATGACCTAATTTTTTCTATAAAATATAAGAAACTTTATCTCAACACTCAATCATTAAATCATAAATATTTTTTGTGTACCTTTTGTTTTGATATTTCCCCGCTTATCACAGTGACTCCAGTAGATGAAGGAGCTGCAGCTGATCCTGAAACATGGAAGAAACATCCTGACCACAGAGCAACAGGAACAGTTCCTGTTCTCCTGGACCAATCATCATCTTCATCCTCATCTTCTATAGCACACATCCAGCAAAGGTCAATCAATACTGAATATTCTTAAAGATGTAGCTCAGGTGGCAGAGTGTCCACCAGGGATGCAGATTCAAATTTTTGCCAGTCGGACATTTCATGTTTGACCCAAAAAGACGAACCCGGAAGTAAACAATTTTTTTATGAATAAAGTATCAGAAAGTATTACTATTTGTTGGTTCTTCATTCATTGCATACTATTAAACATAACACGAAAGCAATTAACAATAGCTATTAATTTATCATTTACATGCATAAAATGGTTCATAATTTAAAATCAATGTTTACCAACTACGATTTACCGACAGTGCTAGTTTGAGCGAGTTTACACAAGCGAGTTTAAAAGCGAATTTGCGTCAAGATGGACGAGAAAATTCTAATAATTTAATTGCACATAGTTCATCAAAAGTTCAAATCATGGACCAAATGATATATACCTTCTAAATAATCATTTTAAATTCAAAGGAACTCGTTTTCAATAGCGATATAATTTACGTAAACTCACAACTCGGCAGAGCACGTGGTCCAACTATTTTGTATACGACTATTTCCTATTCAAGATGTAGTTACGAATTTGAACTTATTCTAATAAGATTACTTTTATATTTTATTTGGAGACATATTTCGCAATTGTAAATGAATAATTATAGAATAAAAAGAACTAATGTAAACGCAAGAGAATTTGGAGTTATTAAATTAGCGTACCTCTTTATAACGTGTGTCATCATGTAAATGCGATCGCGTGCTCGTAGCATCATACAAACGGTGTTTGACTACATAACGTCTCGTGAAATAATATTGCTAATTATTCGTTTTTGATAGGTTTATTTATTTTGAATTTGTGTAATAGCTTTACCATACATCGATATTGATCTATCATATTTTGTTACAATATGTAACCTATGTTTTATGAACGAGATATTATTTATCGAGATTCAAAGTAGCAAAATCTTAATCTGTAACAAATTCATGAATCACCGGTACGGTGAAGCCACACGTTCATGCAATGTTTATCTTTGACAAAATTTGTTTACAATGCGATTTTAACGAAATCTTTTTCGTAAATAATGTTGTGAAATGGGTCATATCTTTCAGTCACTAAATGACACTGGAAATTTCAATTAAATATCAAACGGTAAGTGTTTTTTCTGCCGACAATTATAATTTACTGAAGATAATGATGATTGACGTCGTGCCTCGTGCTGTGAAGAATAAATGTGACTTCTTGTCTGGATCAACATATTTCAATTTCATAAACAATTATGACCGACACAAGCAGGGCCGTTTGCCTTTATTTAATATGCTTGTAAGTTTAGTTTTCCTTTTATTTTCTGCAATCGGTCAACAGATGTCCGATAGGTCAATTTTCCATTCGGTCAAACTGGATTTACAATCGGACATGTCCGGCAAATAGACCGATTTCTGCATCCCTGGTGTCCACCCATCACATGCTAGGTGGGGATTTGACTCCCAGCCACATCATACAAGAGGATTTTAAAGGTACATCCATTGTGTTGTTGATGGTCACATATGCCAAATATTATAAATTACGTTAATCTTTCAAAAAGTACTGACTGTTGCCGAAAATAGTCATTTTGATGACGATCGACTCAGTATGCTGACAATTTAGAGGTAAAAGTATTGATTTCTGATTGAAAACCGGACAATGCACCGTGTGTGGCGCATGACAATAAGTCAAATGTAATTTAGGAAACTTATTTTCAGCAGACAAACAGACAACTTTGGGTTGATAATGATTAATAGGTCTTATAAGTTCTGTGAATGTAAACGGGACGTTTAGTTTCGGGTTCGGCACATGTATAATGATGTTGCTGGATTTTAAGTAGAGACTAGTAATTATGATATATTTGACAATTGGGGATGAATACGCAAGTTGAGTGAAATTATTTGAACTGAAATTTGCACATATTGTTTGTTTTCACTTATTTCAGCCAAATACAATTTTATGAAACACAATGGATGTACCTTTAACAGATAGCAGTTATTGTTTTTGCTTTGCTCCAGCTTTAGAACAATAAAACAAGGCATTAACTAGCGCTGCAGTAAAATTGTGTTGACCTCAGTGTAACCTCGTTATTATCTTCTATGAAAGATATACCCTTATATATTTAACTTCAATTCCAATTTAATTGTAGTTAAAGCTACAAGACCTTAATAAAACATAGATGAATGCTAACCCGATGAATCACTATCGGAATCAGTGCCTGATCCACTGGAGTCATCCTCATCCTCATCTTCTGCTGTTGCCTGATGTCGAGGTCGAGCTCCGGCAAACACTCCATCACAGGTTTTGATGAACCGTTTAGTGTTCTCTGATTTGAGGTCACAGAGAACGACCTCTCTGACCTCCACTCCTAGACTTGATGTCCATTGCTGATTCAGGGTCTCTACGATCACCTTCATGATAGAAATATTCAAGGCTTTATTGCCAATCTTCATTAAAGTTATCTTCTTGAAAAGACCCTATCCTTGAACTATGAGCCAAAACCTACTATCGCTGGAATACTGTACCGGGTAACATCAGTTTTGAAAAGAGACAACATTATATTACTTTGCCATTATCTTCTAAATTGCCTGAAATTTACTTTTAAATTAGATACTGCTCCTACTGTTCAATAAATAAAATCAACAACTATTCAAAGCTTCTGCTCAGGAACTTCCAACTCAATATCTTTATAGAGAACTCAAATGTACTTACAACTACAAGAAAATGATAATGAACTACCGGTATCTGATAAATTTTTGTACTGAATTTCTTTTTATTGATTTGGTATAAATACACCAGCGCAATAAAGAACATTCAGAGGTGCTTTACATCAAGAAGAGATCTTTAGGAGAATCTCCTCTTTAAGATATTTGCATAAACGTTGTCTTCATTATCACCTTGACAACCTCGTCCAATGAGTAGCCATTGCTTGAGCCTAAAGCAGGAAGTCCGATGCTGTGGATGTTCTTTCTGTCACACTTCTTCAGGATGTTGATGAGCACAGTCTGTGGACAAGAGTGGGTCAGGGTAATTATAGGTCTACAGTTCTAACATCTTTAATGTGAAGACTGCAATAGCGACGTTGATAGCACCTTGCTTGATAACAGTGATTTTTATTTATATTAGTGTAAGTATTTATATTTTGAAATGTCATAATCACTGCAATAAAAATCATGTTTTTGATCGATTAAAATTGTGAAATAACTCTTCAAGAACAGAAAACACTATCTTAACAATATAGTAATATACATAAAGAAAATTATCAACTGGCAAAATCAATGTTTGTTGCCTGACTCTAAGGGTGAATGATCAAATCCTGCAAGGAATTTAACCCGCATAAAGAAATAAAAGAATTTGTATTATTGCAGATAGAGTGAACACAAATATAATATCGCTACAATTGTTCACTATAATCCAAATGACATATATTTTCTAATTCAAATATGGCTTTCAAAAGTTATCGTTATATAAATAATGAAAACACAAAGGCATGTATTATAGCTGAGGAGCATGAAATCACTGACCTTGATGTTATGTTCTCCCTTTGCATCTGCCTTGTATTTAGGCAGCATGGCATGTAGGACATGTCTGCAGGGTAACTGTCCACTTCCTGTTACCACGACATCACCATCTGAGAGTTGACCTTTGTCCTTCACAAAACGTGTCCCTTCTTCTTGAATATCCTTGCCCCCTAAAACATTTGATAGAATTTATTCATTTACATTTGAATATTCACATCTATCAGAGGGGTACTGAATGTAAAATTAGCTTAAGGAATTGACCAAGAAATTGAATTCACTTACGGTAACATTTTGCGACAACAAGGTAAAGTTGTATATAAGTCTCTAAATATGTGCATTACGTTTTTAGGAGTAGAGGCTTATCAGTACACTAACGGAAGTCGCTTAAATTTACCGTAACACATTTTCAACGGTCATTTTACGACATGCCGCATGACGTTACCGTCACCTATATTCGCGGTAAATATATTCTTGAATATCCTTGCCCCCTAAAACATTTGATAGAATTTATTTATTTACATTTGAATGGTGTCTTTCTTTTAAAAAATGTTTGTTCTGAAGACTGAAACAAGTTTATTCCTTAAAAGACATTTGAATTTAAAGAACTGCTTTATTTTTAATAACCTGTTTCTTCATCTTGAACATTTTGCTTCAAAGTTGTACATTGTCCTAAATGCAATGTATATAATAAGAAAGGTTTTATTCAAATTCAATATTTTGTTGTTGTGATGTGTTGACATCCATTTCATTTGACTATTTTTCACACAAGGCAAAAGTCATGCATTATGATATGTATAACATAAGTATTATCAAAATGCATATCAAATAAAATTGGGTTTACAAAATTCATGTTGAAAGTTATTATTTCTATCAATTTAGTGTATGAAGAAAAATGAAACTAAAAAAATGTCAGCAAAGCAATTTTAAAAATAAAATAGAATAATAATATAACTTTAACATTACTACCGGTAAACACATTGTGTAGTTTCCCTTGAGAAACATTAAAATCCCATTAAATATTTTCATAATTTAGTAAAACATTGCAAAAAGCCTTGCCATTTACAAACCTTTCTCAGCTATTGCTTTGCCAAGCCCTGTAACAAGCTTGAGGTCCTTTGTTGCTGCATAGACAATGGCATCCACCTTCATCTGACACAGGTCGCCCTTGACAACAGACACCACACCAGCAGACGTCGTCCATGTTCTCAAAGGCTTACGTCTCCTGTGTGCCTCTTTTGGACAGATGACAGTTTGTGTTCTGTGCTCAATCCCTGTTAGCATTTCCTTTCCATTTCCCTTTTTGAAAAAGGAGTTGATTCCCGGAAGAGGTATCTTGCAATCTTTGCATTTGATGTGTTCCAGTAGCTTTTCAATATCTTTCCTAGCCTTTGCAATGCCTTCATTGAGTCCAGCAATTTTCACACCGCTTGTGTATGATCCTTCTTCAAAGTCAATATGGACCTTCAACTCAAGCAGTTTCTGCTCAATGTTCTTCATCTTAGACATACAATGCTGCCGGAGGAACTTGACTTTAGGTACTTCAGCCGCTACCAGTACATGTCGTATAGTGTGGATCTTAAAGAACCTGTCAATCCTGTCAATGACGTCTTGGAAGACTTCACTGCAGGCAGCAACCGAAATAGTATTTGTATCATGACTGATGTGAAGATTTCCTTCATGGGATTGAAGTAGGGTCCTCTTTTCTTCTCGCCAGCTGGCTGTGTCCAGATTAGATACAGATGCTTGATCCAACTTTATCACCTCTTCACAAACAGATACTCCTATGAGTTCCTTGGCCTTCTTTATGTCATCTTCATTTTCACTGAACAGTGTGATTGTCTTTGGATTCTCGGATTGCCACACACATTCAATGTTAGCAGATTTCCTTTTATCCTGGAATGTTGCTCCCTTCATTATTGCAAGAGCAAGGTCGGTCTTGAAGTTGTGAGACTTGCTGCAAAGAGTTGCCAGCTTCTGGTGAATCCAAAGCTGGACTTGATCCAGTTCTTTAGTCGGACCTTCAAGTTTGACTTTATTGCCAACTGTATCAACATCAATACTAACAGAAGGGAATTTTTTCATTGACTTTATCTCAACATTAGATAGTTTGAGATATTGGGCTTGAAACGGCTTCACCTCCATCACTCTGCTTGTCTTTGGACCAGCTAATGCTTCCTTCGCTTTAAGTCCTGCCCTCTTTATATCATCCTTCTTGCCCACAATACAAAGCTTCTGACTGTCTTTATACAGCTGTATGCTGAAATCCTCTTGTACTTGACCAATTGATTCCATTATTCCCTGACTTACTTCTGATATATCAAGAACTTCAACTGCAAGTTCCATTTCATCAACAGATTTTTGGAAAGCATTCTGTACTTGATCTCTCCATACATCTTTCCCGACTCTCTGTGCTGCTTCCAAGGATGACACTTCCGCCATTGATCCCACCGGCTGCCGCACGAATCTGATTCGACCATTGCATTTCTGGAGATCTTTCTCCAGTTTCTTCTTTTGCTCTTCACATTTAGTGATGTAACGAATTATGAGAGGATCGACACCCTTAGCGATAAACTGCCAGGATGGGTTGTTTTTGGACATTGAGCTTGCTGACAACTCTTCATCATCAGAATCTGCCTCAGCAAACCCTGGGATGTCTTCGTACAAAGAAACCTTTACAAGTTTTCCTCCAATTTTGTGATCTGATTTTGAGCAAACCATTTCTGCAGCTGCAGTAGATAAGTTACAAAGCATAAATGTCATGATGGCTACTTTTGATTGAAACTTGCATGTACAAGTACATAACATGATTTATCCTACCTCATGTAAGAATGTCGATCCCTGATTGGTCAAATATCAATAAACACCGTCATACGGGTTGATAAATTTTCCCGAGGGTGATAAATGTTTTATATCCTGCAACATGAATAAAGCATGCATCCACGTTCAATCATTCCATGTCACGTGACACAAGTTAAAGGTCATAGTTTGTCGATCGATCAGCTGCTTTCTGTCAAAATTTGTCTTTGTTTTTTTAATGATATTTTGAGAATTGCGGTAAGATAAATACATTATAACATTCAGTTTGTTCGGGTGACATCATTATTTATCAGCCCCTTGTTAGTGTTCACCCTCAACTGAATGTTATAATATATGCATTCCAATCAGACCTCTCATTAACTTACTTGCTCTGTTGATTAAGATGTAGTCTTCATCATGCCCTAAGTACATTCTAATCCCATATAAGATGAAATTCTTCAAAAGTGAAAGCAAAGCGACTAACAAGAAGTTTTTTCTTCAAAGTTTTTATTAATATACCAGTATTCCTTTTAATCAATTGGGATTATTAAGGGGCATTATAATTTTTTCTTCCTTAAAACATCTTTAGAATATCATCTCTTCTTCTGCTATATGGGCCAAGAGTTATACTCTAAAGTTATGAAACACAGATTCAAGGATTATATTAAACCTGAGAAATGATTTAAATAGAGCCAAAGTTCTATAAAAAAATCTGCTTAATCTGCTTTGAAATGGACAAAAATCCCATACCTCCCATATCGTCGAACTTGACAACAGCAGCATGCTGGTTAGGTTTCAGTCTAATTTCTTTTATAGAACCTCCACCCCCTTTCTTTTTGTTCTCGAAGTAGAAACGGATCGTGTCCTTGGTGGTGGCGTCCGGCAACCTGGTCACTTCGATACTTCTTGACCTCTCAACCATCTCAACGGTCAGTGTCCTACCCTCCACCTGTTTCGTCTTGCAGGAGAGTTTCAGTTTCTCCATATCTGTAAAATATTGGGAATACTAAATTCATTTCCATGTAATAACATTTTTATTTAATGCGTTGATGGTTTGTATTAGATGAGTGTAAGTGAAACACCCAATTTCTTTAATTATTATCCTCAGTTTTTGCAGAACAATAACATACACAGGTGCATATTGTGCAGATTCAAAGGTTCTTGGTAGCGTAAAATGAAAATTCATAAATGCAGCTCATGCAATCTGACGAGTGTTCAAAACAACCTGAGGTTCTACACTTACATTCATCCAACAAAAAATATGTGCATGTGATGCACTGTGATGTCCCCCTCTCCAACTTTCTATCTAAAAGTTACTGCCAGTGTGAAATTGGAAAGCTGAGCGCTCTAAGTCAAGGGCCATAACGCTAAAAATATTAATACGATCGGTTCCAAAAAGGCACATGCGTATCACCGATGTATATCCAAAGCATGCGTAATTGTTCAGAAAGACTGATAAAAAACGGTGGGGGGAGTTGATTTCAGAACACAGGTAGGCCTACTGTCAGTCTGAAATCGGAAAACTGAGTGCTGTAAGTCAAGGGCCAAAATTAATCCGATCGGTCATGCGTATCACCAATGTATATCCAAAGCATGTGTAAAGTTTCAGAAAGATTGGTCAAAAACTATGGGAGGAGTTTTTTTTATTTTTTTTTATTTTTTATTTGTTCCCAGTGGTTACAAGGTCAAAGTACATTGAAGGTACATATATAAATATATGAATATCGTGTACAAGATCATTGAAAGTAAACTGAAAGAGATATGCATATAAAACCTTATTTCTTGAATATTGGGAAGAAGGGTTTCCATTTGTTATTGAATTTAGTCATTTCATTGTTTTTTTTTAAAGATATATTTTTCCGCATAGAATATGTCTGAAAAGATTTTTGTGTAATTACTAAGTTTTGGTAATGATTTTTTTATATTACATAGATTGATATATTTTTTTGCAGATACAATGATTTGATTTGTCAAAACATTGTTATTTGATGTCACAAACCAAATAAAATATTTTGAAATGGTTATTTTGTGTTGTTGATATTTATTTAACCAAAGTTCAAGATCATTCCAAAATTTCTTGGTCACACTACATTCCCAATAAACATGACAAATGCTCTCAGAAGCGTCATTACAGAAGTTATACAAGTCGTTATCTATAAGATTCATTCGCAGCAGTTCCCTTTTAGTAAAAATAACTCTTTGTTAGAATCTATATTGAAAGTCAATAAGTTTGACATCTTTCAGACCACATCGATAAGAGTTGAAAATATTATTCCAGTCAAAATCACATCCTTTTAAATAGCAATTCCCATTTTTTACAAATCTCAAGCTTTTCATTATTAGAGATCAGTTTGTCGTAAAATAGTCTGGAACCTTTAGTAGACTTCAGAATATTTCTTTGGTAAATACTACTGTAAAGATTATAAATAGGAATAGAATTTGTACATCTGATCAAATATTTCCAACAAATGGGCAAAATATGAAGAAGATAATTATAATCTAATATTGTACCTCTAATTTTGTACATTGATTGTAGTTTGTCAAAGGGCATGAAACTGTATTCATCACACAAGTCTTTTATTGTTCATAAACCCTTATTTGCCCAATTTCTGATAACATGTTGAGGATTTTTAAAATTGTGGTTTAGTCATAGATGCTCTGCAAGGAAGTCATTAATGGTATCTCTTTCAGAGTTAAAAGTGTTGGAGTACTTTTTCCATGATTTTATTACAGCTTTCCAGAAAGGGTTTTCTATATGAAAGATTTTTTCTGTATTTGTTCCATATTTAAGAATATTATTAAAAGGTATTCTACTAGGGTTGCTATCTGATGATTTTTTACAATAGAGTCTAAGGGTAGATAGTTTCAGAGCTTCAATATTGTTTTTTATATCAACCATCCCCAACCCATATAATTTCTTTCGTTTGAGGTACGAATTAGAATGAAATTTCTTTCTCCTAGCGTCGGAAGATACAACAAAGGGAAGTAATGCTTTGTGTAGGTGGCGCTGTCGCTATCGGGTATAAAAGGGTGGGAGATTTGAATGATGTTATTCTCAGCTGCGGTGCACCAGCGGTAAGTTTTAATTGTTGTATTTCATCATGTCATAATTATGATGTTGTGAATATATGCGTGGTAATTATTTGCGTTTATGCAAAATCTGTCATGTTCATTTCTGTTATAGATCGATGACTGGCACTTTTGGGTGGGACGGACATGTCCGGGCTGACGAGCCATTAGAATACGCAAGTCATCGTGGGAGGCCGAGAGGCTGAGAGGCGTGCTATGTAGCACTGATCCGAGCTATGGAGCTCGTGGAGACAGCTTGTTGGAGCCTATTTGTATATATGTAATATATAAAATCCGCTTGGAATAAATAACTGTGGTCACAGTGGTGCACCGTACAGCATGCCATTTTATGTGAAGTGTTTGTTGTATGTGTATAGGGAGTAGGAGAACCCTTCTGACTTTAATCTTTTGAGAGTAGTTCTTTTTATCTTATCATGTTTGTCATTCCATATGAATTTGAAGAAAGCATGTTCAAGAGAATAGATGAAGTCATCTTGGGGATTGGGAAGTGAACTAAAAATATGTACTAATTTGGAAAGGGCTAGTGTTTTGATGACTGTAATTTTACCAATCAGTGTTAGATTTCTTTTTCTCCATGTTGATAGTAGTCTGTTTATTTCTTCCAGCTTTTTCCTTGTATTGATTATCAGCAAGATTTGGAGTAAATTTTATTCCCAATACTTCAAACTCTCCATTGTACCATTCGATTTTTCAATCTGAACATATAGTATGTTTATTACCCGCCATTGAGCCAATCCAAATTGCCTTTGTCTTGTCTATATTTATTTTCAGACCTGACATCTTATAAAATGTATTAATTGTTTCAATAGCTGCATATAGACAATCTTCTATGCCATCAAGAAATAATTTTGCATCATCTGCATATTGACCTAATTTGTATTCTTTATCGTCAATAACAATACCTTTTATTTTATCATTACATCTTATCATACAGCCTAAGATTTCCGCCACAAAAAGAAAGAGATAAGGTGACAATGGGTCCCCCTGTCTAACACCCCTTTCATTATCAAAGAATTCTGATAGATGGCCATTTTGTATAACACAAGATGTTGTTTGATATGTTAATTTGTCAAGGGCCATATTTATAAAATCTTTAGAGACTGTATCAAAGGCCTTTTCAAAATCTATTAAAATTAGTAATCCGGAAATGTTTCTTCTTTTGGTTTCAAACATTAAGTCATATAACAGTCTTGTGTTTTCACTAATTGTTCTGCCTGGAATAAAACCTGTTTGATTTCCGTGTATAAGTAAATCCAAAGACTTTTTCAAGCGGTTGATTATACATGAACTTATTATTTTATAAACAGCATTCAGAAGCGTGATTGGTCTCCAATTTTTTAGCTGAGTTCTATCTTTGTTTGTTTTTGGTATGCAGGTTATAACCCCCCTCTTCATGGTCAAAGATAATTTATTTTTGGTGAAGATTTCCATTGCAAACCTAAAAATCCAATCTTTAAGGTCCTTCCAATTTTTTTTAAAGAAATCAATTGGGAATCCATCAATTCCTGGACTTTTATTATTTTTCATATTTCTCACCGCGAAAGTGATTTCTTCCAAACTAATATCTTGTTCAAGTTCTTTTCTTAATTTATAATTCAAAGTCGGAGTTTCTACATTATCTAAATTAACATCAACTTCAAGCTCCTTGTTAAAAGTGTAAAGTTTATTGTAAAAACATTTTAATTGTTCTAGGATAGAATTACTGTCTATGGGAGGAGTTGATTTCAGAACACAAGTACCCTTTTCGGGCGGATGGACGGACGGACAGACAGACAGACTGCGCAAGGACAATAACCGCCTTGGGTTTCACCAGGGGGTTAAAAATCAGAATACTTTAAGTAGCAAAAGGCTGGCAGCATTCCATCTTTGAGTCTAAACACATACCAAGGCTCATTAAATAATACTGAATAGATTTTGAGATAGAGGTCGGAAATGGTCCCTTACCCCCAAATGCACTAAGTTCAAATTGTTTCCATGGAAACAATAAAAATATAAAAATCAGAATAATTTAAGTAGCAAAAGGCACCACTCCACCAATAGGTTTAACCACAGACCAAGCTTCGTAAAAATAAATATTAAACGTTTTTTTAAATATGGCCTGGATTCGAAAGCATTTCGGAATTATGGAAGGACAGAATAATGGATGGAGGCGAAAACATTATTTCTCCTGCAAAGCTTTGCGCTGGACATAATAACATGATCTTATTTTGTTGCCAAATGTACAAAATAATTTTGACCTACCTGGCTTGTCCTTAAATGTCACAATGGCCGCCTTGCGTCCTTTTCCCCATTCAACTGTCTCGACATCAGCATTAGCTTTAGTTTCCAGAAAGTTGGTGAGGGAATCTTCCACTGTTTTAGGGTGCAAGTTTTGGATCAGAACCTTGTTTGAGTCCACTGTTTCTGATGGTCCAGAGACTTCAGCTTCTTCATCAGAAGGAGACCTGGACAACTCTTCCTGAGTGAATCCAGGAGTATCAATGTACATCTCCACCTCAACGTCTCTCTGGTGTAACTTGTGAGCATGTAAACAGACCTTCTCAGCATCTGAAACGATAGTTTACATCCGTCTTCATCAATGGTTCTTCAAAAATCAAGTCTTTCCAAATGTTGAACAGGCCATGCAGTATAAAAAGTACCATGTTTTTCGAAAACCCAACACGCCAGACAGGCTTGGTGGCCTTGTTTGTAAATGGGCTGAACTGAAAATAAACACCAATTGGCTGACAGGCAGGCAGTTATTCTGAACACTGGTGTTCATGTATCTAGAACTTATTTAATTCGGATATTTTACAAGTGCTTCAAGCGGAACTGATTTTACACTTGGGTCCCTGAGAACCTTCACTAAAATGTCAAAAAGTTTCAGAAAAGACAGAATGATTTTGAAGCAGAGCCAATACCATGCAAGAAGAATTACAGATTTACATATGTATCCTTCTTCCATCATTACCTCCATAGTTTTCAAATCTGACGAGAGCGGAAGCGGTCCTCTTGTAGAGCTCCACTGTGTCCACAGGTCCTCCTCTCTTCTTGTTAGCGAAGTGATATTTGACACTGTCCTCCGTCGATTGGGGAGATAGCCCAGACACTTTGACACATCTTGATCTCTCCACAGTCTTTATTCTCAATTTCTGTCCATCAACTTTGGCCTCTTTATTTGCTTGAATCACTTCCTGAACATCTGGAGAAGTATGTGAACAGATGAACATTACTATATTTTTAGCATAGCATTTCATATGTTTCACAATTACAAATTATGGCAAAGTCAGTGTTTAACTCAACAAGTACTTGTATAACTTCCATGCAGCTCATCACATTTAACATACATAATATTCATCATATTCAAATTGCATTGTGAGATAATATTTTATTGAGGGAAATTTGTGTACTGTCAAGAGTTAAGATTCCATTAAAATAACAATTCCCTTTTATAGCTGTAAAATTGAGTGCTACATGTAAAATTTTCATCCACTTCAACAGTTGTCATATTTAACATGATATTGAAATTGCATTGTAAGATAAGATAAGATATGAGAAACTACAATGACATGGAGTGGATAACCTTTTTTAAAATCCTGCATTATCATATATTTTCAATAATTCTTTCACACAATTTTCCTTTTGAATTTCGAGTAATTAAAAAGTTTTTCATGGTCACAGTAGAAATTATTATACATACCAAGTTTTGTTTTGAAAGCAATAACTGCAGATGACCTCTCACTGCCCCATATGACCTCACAAACGTCAGCATCTGCTCTACTTTCAAAGAAGTTCTTGAGGGTGTCCTCCGTTGTTCTCTTGGAAATACCAGTCACCAGAAGCTTACTGTCATCCAGTTGATCTTCAGTGTCAGCTTCCATAGCTGAACTGACGCGGCTTTCCTCGGTATTTGAGTCAGAAACTCTCCTGAGTTCCAACGTCTGTTCCAGAAGCTTGTGAGGCCCACCTTTCAGAACCTTTTCAGAATCTGTACAGAAGTTTATATGTGCATAACAGGGGTGGATGCAAAGGTGGGGGGCAGAGTATGCATCCCACCCTGCCTCCCTTTTCTTGTGACAATTCAAAAAATGTCCATTGAATCTTTAGTCAAGACAATGGTGCACCCCCTTTTCTTGAGAGAATAGGTTCACAAAAATCAAACAAATGGAATGCTTTTCATAAATCATAATTAGTGTGGCCCCTTCTTTTTAAAGGATTCTCCCCTACATAACAACCTTATTATCAAAGAGATATTTTGACAAGATAGGGGAATTTTCTGTTTGTACATTTAGTATCTGTGATAACGTGTGTAGGTGCTGCTTTACAATAGGATGTTAAAAGAACAGTACAACAAACATATCTTTGTGGAAGTTAAATTCAAAGCAACTTTCCTTTTTGTGCATTTCAACATCTGCATTTTTATGTACATCACAACGCTTTACAAACGTTGTGTGAAAATAAACTTGTGAGTATTCTATGAAAGTTAAATTTGAGAGTATATGGCCGTTTGTGCATTAATTATCATCAAAATAAATTTCCAACCAAAATGTTACAAATTTAATGTGTTTAGATAATGCATTTGAAATGTTTTATTCAAAATGTAACCCAACATAATATATTATATAAACACGACAAAACGTATAACCTGCAGGATGTTTAAATCCAAGAACTGCAGTGCCCTTCTCAAGGTGGAGCTTCAGACTCAGCAGCGGACCTCCTCGCCTCTTGTTCTCGAAGAAGTATCTAATCCTGTCCTCAGTACAGTCCCTAGGGAGACAAGATACCTTCAGGCAGGAGGAACTGGGAACAGAACCCTCATCAAGCTCTTGGCTTAGTGGTGGACTTCTACCAGCTTCCTTTGTTGAAGACTCTTCTGAAATGCATTACAAACTCTTCTATATAGAATACATCATGAAACTGCCATCCTAAACTTTTTCAAATATAGCCTGTTTATCATGATATCATAATTATGAGAACATTCAAGTCACCATTGAGGTAAAGAAAGAAATGAATAACAAGCCAGAAAGAACGTTAATTATTATTTCACTTTAAAATCATAAAGTTTGAAAGTATATTCAACGTCGATCATAGTCGGTTTAGCAGAAAAATAAACATCCATTTATGATGATCAAAAGATAGAATAATCAGAAGCCTTTTAAATTAACAAAGTCAAATTCTTGTACATTAAAACAATCATAACAGAAATTTAACTCTCCTTGAGAGGCAGTTTTGAAGTTAATGAGATGAAGAATGAAAAGTGTTGTGGATTAACAACTTTTTTAATACGATGTGCAGCATGCTTCTCTACCAAAATGTTGCACTCACTGCAATAAAGAAGTTGCAAATCAAGAGAACTTATCCTTCTTCAAAACCTTCATTTGTGACATTAACCTGTTACTTGAATCTTCTCCTCAGTTGTTGTGTACAGCATCTCTTGGGGTTGGTGTTGGTATTGCTGCGGATGAAGTATTTGCTGGTTGGGAACTTTGGAAAGATTTGTATATTCCTGCTGCATTTGTGGATACTGATGTCCTTGACCTTGATGAAAGGATGGTTGTTGAGAATGTGCAGGTGGTTGTCCAGGCTGATTGTAGCAATAAGGATTCTGAAGCCCATGTTGTATTCCTGGATTTGGATGTCTGACGTTTTGAGGATGAGACTGGACCGGATAAGCAGATGGTTGTCCTGGAAGATTAGACAAAGGATTGGAAGGATTCTTTGGATTTTGATACTCTGGCCCTTTGGGACGCAGTTGTTGAAATTGATTTTGAGGTGATTGAAATTTAGATGGAATGGGTGTATCACCTGAATAGCTTGGTTCATGTTGAGGAAACTGATCATCTACAAGTAGAGTTGGACGCTGCTGTTGCTGGTTAGGATCATACTGGTTTTGGTTCAAGGGATGTTGTTGGTATTGTCCCTTAACTTGATCATGGTGCTGTGGAGGAGGTTGCTGGTTTACTTGTTGAACTTGTTGAACTTGTTGAACTTGTTGTTTATGTTGCTGTTGTTGGTTGATATGATGTTGTTGTGGGAGAGGTTGTTGGTGTTGCTGGTGTGGTAGAGATTGACGTTGTTGCTGTAGTGGGAGAGGTTTCTGTTGGTGTAAGAGATGTTGTTGGTGTTGCTGTGAGAGAGCCTGTTGTTTCTTGTGTGGAAGAGGTTGATGTTGTTGCTGTTGTGGGAGAGGGTGTTGGTGTTGCTGTGGGAGAGGTAGCTGTTGTTGCTGGTGTGAGAGATCTTGCTGTTGTTGATGTTGCTTTTGGAGAGATGGGTGTTGTTGTTGTTGGAAAGGTTCCTGTTGTCGTAGTTGCTGCTCTTGGTGTTGAACAGGAGTGGGCTGTTGATTTTGTTGATGCAGATGTTGTTGGTTTTGATATTGATACTGTTGATGTTGAAAATTGCTTGGATGGTTTTGTTGCACTTGTTGCACTGCTGCAAAGTTTAATGGTGGCTGTTGTTGAAACTGTTGTTGAACATTTATTGGCACGTGTTGTTGTTGTTGGTAGTATTGCTGTTGAAAATTAATTGGTTGCTGTTGAAAATTAATTGGTTGCTGTTGCAGTTGTTGCTGTTGTTGTTGCAAAGGGTCTTGGTTTTGATTCCCCTTTTGTTGCTGTTCCTGCTGAAAGGGATTATGATATTGTTGTTGATAAGAGGCTAGCCATGGTGCAGAGCTATTTTGAGGGTAGCCTTGAGCAGGGTTGAGATATTCATTTTGAGCATTGGGAGGCATTTGAAGTGGTTGAATATTCGTCATCGTTGGCTGCTGATCCTGGAACTGGGGAACAGGCTGCTGATCCTGGAACTGGGGAACAGGCTGATGATGTACCTCTCCTGGAATTTGTCCAACTGAAGGATCTTGAGGGAAGTTCGACTCTTGGAAAAACTGCTGTTGAGAGACTTGGTTTTCTGTTTGATGATCTTCAGTATAGTCCATGGACTCTCTGGTGTCTCCAGTATTAACTGAATGTTCATGTACACCTGGATTTGTTGCAAATGGTTGTATAGACTGGAAAGATTCATAGTCCTTCGATCTTGAGGGATCTCCATTCCCACCGCCAGAAGAATCGGGGCACTGTTCGTTCTGATATGAAGCCATATCGACAATATGGTCTTGGTGTCAAAATTTTATTTCGATGATACTTTAAGAGGAATATATTGAAAGATCTGATCTTTTACATCTCATCAACAATTGCCTTCATAATGTTTATGTGATGTCCTGTCTATTGTACGACCTGATCTCAACAGGCTGTCCTAGAATAGAAACAATGAAGGTTTTGTTGCTGAATAAAGTCAAATTGTAAAACAAATTAAAAATTTCAATTCTTATGTATTGATTTGACTAATTAAACAGTTTAGAGATATTAGGAAATGTTTTAGGCCATTTCCATATGTAATATTAAAAAAGATGGGTCTCTTTGTGGAAAAAAACATCTGTGAAGATAAATAAGTTAAAATTTGAAATTGTATCATTATAATAGGTAAATAAAAATGCATATTTATTGTTTACTGGTTAATGAATATTTGAAACATTATTATTTAAATTCAGAACAAGGCTAAGACTTCAATTAATTTTGTGATCATTTAGTACATTTACTTTAATAAAAAAAGAAATTCACTTCAAAATTTCCAATAGCTTAATATGGAAAGGATTGGAACTTAGACTTAAAATGGCCAGTAGCATACACTCTTCCAGCGTCCAAAATAGGTCTACATTGGATTTGTCTCCCTTGGATCACGAGGCGGATGCATATATTCTAAAATTAGCTCAATTTGCCAGCTCATAATTAATATTTTGAAGTGAACAGTTGAACTTGAAAAGCACCAAATAAACACCAGATAAATCTCTTAATATCGTTAATTAGCAATCAAACTTAATTTGTTCTTCTTCCGATCACTTAATTTAATTTTCAATGATTTTTTAAAGACTCGATGATCTCGTAGGCCCACTGGTTGACTTTTCATTTTGTTAGGATTATCAAACGGATACATTATAAATTAACGAATATAAGTGGATTCAACGTAATTAAAGTGTAATTGAAGGGTGAGGCAGTAAACCTCACTGTACGTTTAACCTGATGAATAAATGGCAACATTCCCCATGATTAGGTAACAGTGTTACATTTTTTGACAGGTATAGGATTGTATCAACTTACCAAAAAGAATCCTTTTAGAAAAGAAGTACATCATATATACAGGTCAATTCATTACTGTAAAACATATAATGTATTCAGCATTACGTTGTTTCGAGTAGATTTTCTGTCTGAATCTGAGCGAATTGCGTTGTGGTGAAAGCCAGGGAAAGGCCAATCTACTTTCGCTTTCGTTTTTCAAAAACGGTCCTCGTTCTTTCGTTTCCCAGGAACATTATGTTGTATGTGTTGTATGTGTAATTATGTTGTATGTGTAATAAATTGGCTCGATACTGTAGAGAACCATTCCATTGTAACTGTAATGTAATATAAAAACATATATTATTTGATAACTGCCATAATTTTAACAGTCTGTAAAAATATATATACCAATTAAAGTTGCCAAATAGTACATGTACCGGATACGAACTCGATCATATCGTTCGGAGGTTTCCTCGAGAGAACTCCGGAGATTAACCAGTTCGTATCTAAATTAATATGCATTGTTCCGCCGATTTTACTCCTCGGAACTGGGTAGATTTTAATCAGACTCGCACATTTCTACATTCAGTGTGTACAGTAAGCGTAAGAATAATTGCAGTAATATTGCGTTATTTTAGGTATGTATATGTATGTATGTATGTATGAGTAGGGGAGACCGGGGCAAAGCGCGCCCCTTAACTTTGCAAGGCATTTTTTTGAAACTATACAATTTTCAGCTGCGTATCTTTAGACCTTCGGGAGAACTTAGTTATATAGTATGAAATTAACACACTCTTTTACTTCTGGTCACCATCGTTTTCGGCTTAGAAGGAAAACATTTTTTTTTTAACGTGGGCCACTTTGCCCCGTGGTCCGGGGCAAAGTGGCCCATGGTGGGCGCTTTGCCCCGTCTTCCTAATGTGGGTTGAAACGATGTTGACGTTTTTTGAAACGGTAAACACGAAGAAGGTATTCACAGTTCATAATAAACTGTACAGAATACCATTGTATACTTTAAGTCAATTGCTTTTTAATTCTACCCCAGAAACAGAACCAACTTTTGGATGAACGGATTATAGGCCTATATGCCGAGAACAGAAAAAAGATAAAAGTTTATATAAAAAAAACTACTGACGTGCAAAAGAAACGTCCAGACATTTTAAAAAGAGCAGAAAATGAAATATTGAAGTCGTAGAAAGTATATTGTGAATGCATGTGATAGACACATGTTTTGTAAAGTAGTTCTCACAATTTCAACCTTCAGAGTATGATACTTTTATTTATTCAGACTGTTCAAATACACATGGGGTGTTAAAATCGCTTTTTCAAGATGTTTTTTAGCCATAATATTTGCTTTTAAGTTTTAAAAATTAATAAGTAGATAATTAAGTACTAAAATGTGTCTTCAATATAAATAACTTCTTGGATTTCAATTTGTTGACGTATCATTACTGTAGGATGGCACAAAAAAGCCAAAAATTGCTTTTGACTCTTCTATCTCGTCAAATTAAGGAGATTCCAAAAAAAAACTCTTTAAACGTGTCTCATAAATATGAAGAGATAATTTTTGAAAATTCATGTAAAGTATGCTGTTTCAGTCGTATTTATCGCCAGTGGATTGAAATATATTGCATTTTGTAGGAGGACGTTTCTTTGGCACGTGAATATATTTGGGGACGTCTTATGTTCTAGTGAACGGCAACCACACTTGTCAAAACGTAACAAAACACAAAAGTAACAAATTTAACACTTGCAGAAAACACATTTCCAAGTGCAAACGTTTAAATACCCTTCGAAGGTCTGATAAAACAAAGAATGGCCTATCGTTAGCATAACTATTAAAGACGTTCCTACCAATTGTCCATGTCCAGAAACATTTTAAATCAAATAATCTTTCTATCTTAATAAAGAAAGGTAATGGTTTTATGGCTGTATGAATAGTGTCTGTTTTATGGTGATAATCATATTTGCTATATGACCGTATATAAATTTAGATGATGTAATAAAATAAAAAATATTTTTTACACTGAAGAGTTATCTTCCTTTGCCAATTTGTTTTCATAAATATTGAACTTTAGCACCAAATATCTCAGAAAATAGGTCCGTGACATATATGTTTATAAGTCTTCAGCAGTACATTTTCATATTTGAATTGTTAATTGTTTTCATACTTGAATCGTTTTTAAAAAAAAATTCTATTCTTGAACAGGACTTTTGAAGTTATTTCTGCAGAATCCATTGTCGATATTGTATTTTTATCATATAAGGCTGACACAATTAAACTTACAAATTACATAAATCCCTTTTCTATTCTAGTAACATTCCATTTTTAAAGAAAACAACACTAACTTAACACAACAACTCTGAATGATGACCATAATGTTTATTAAAGTTACTAACAAAATCAAACAAGCGTGCCCTGACGGTTTTTGAGATATTACTACAATAAATATCATTTTGCAGAAAAAAGGTTCGTAATATGCACTTTTCCCCTTTGAATTTTTAAAAATACATATTCAGCTTGCACCATGCCAAGTTACCGAATTTTTTTTATTTATTTTGATTATTGGTGGAAAGAGTTGCCTTTAAAAGGTATTAACCTAACACTGATTAGCTTATCCTGAAAATACATTTGAAGGCCCAACATAACATAAACTGCATTGGGGCAAAGCGCGCCGAAAGCATATACCTTTTTAAAATGGAAATAGAAGAAATTAGACCGGACACCAAGTGCATACAAACATGACAATTGTAAGCTTAGATAATATGTTTTCACCTAGAAAGTGATTTTTTAGCTCCGGTGATAGAGAATGTGTCTGTCAGTTATGATATTTGCTCCCCATTTTTACATGAAAACGTTCAATATCAAAGTTTTCACCCTCCTGTCGATTTGCCGCTGACTGCTCATGACGTCATCCACTTGTACGTTGCTTTACGTCATCTGTGATGGGTAGATAGAAACTGATAGTGTCATCGGCTGTTCATTCTAAAAATAAACCGTTTGGTCACTTTGCCCCGGGGGCGCACTTTGCCCCGGTCTCCCCTAAGTACGTGTAAAAGTCCACTTCCGTTCATTCAAATTCAAATGGAGCTTAAGTTCACACTTGTCTGCGCAACAATAGTGTCGTGCCAGTAAAAATACTTCATCATTCATCGATAGGAGTTGTCAACATTCTTGATCCATACTTTGACATGTCCACAGTTTTAACTATCCTAGCAGTTCATTATCACTGAACCACTTGAAAAGAATGTATTAATAATCTGGATTCAGGAGTTTTCATCTTGGATCTTTCAAATCCTTATATTCAATCCCCAAATCTTTTAAAATCCATATTCAACCCCATCCTCGGTTACCCATGGTTTTATATATGCTCCGTTACTCTCCACTATATCACCCATAGGTCTTTCAAACTACATATTCAATCCTTGAATCTTTCAAAATCAATATTCAATCCTTGAATCTTTAAAATCCATATTCAATCTTTGAACCTTTCAAAATCCTTATTCAATCTTTGAATCTTTCAAAATCCATATTCAATCCTTGAATCTTTAAAACCCTTATTCAATTCTTGAAATTATGGGTGCCAGTGGTTTCGTAGAGGAAACCGATTCGTAAAGACCGATTATTCTTCATTTCTTTCTTGCGTCATGCTTTGATCAAGATAGAACTTGAATATTCAACATTCTGCATAGTTCACATCTTAACTCTTCCAAAAGCTTGCTTCTTTCTGCGAACGGACGCTCGCCTTGTCCAGCTTAGACCTTTTCTAAATCCAGTAGAATATTCTTCGAATCTCTTTAAGTCTTTAATTCTGGAGCCGATCTTCCAACGCATAATCGTCAGAATTCCGTGACTGTTCGAAAATATGACGACTTTTTAGCTGAATTTCAAATTTAACAAATAATTGACAAATATCAATTTAAAAAGTTTTATGCAACCTAGACTTACCTGCTAATGCTAATTATAGACGGCCTCTTTCAGCTCTATCTAGGGCATAGTTCACGAGACTGTACAGACTGTATGCATGTAGAACAGAACACAAATCATCTATGTTTAAAAGTGACACAACCCTGTAGCAGCGGCGACTATATTAACGAAATCTTCCTTTTACTTTCGGTTTGAAGCATGTGACATTAGCCATTGCATCAAGTTACATTTGCCGCACCATTGAGCATGAATTACAGTCCCGCTAGTGCTATACCTACTTGTTTACTTCCTGGTTCAGTTGCCCAATGGTTGTCAAACACAGTAACATATCTGATCCCAGTATTTCAGACCCTAACAGTATTACATGCGTGTACATGTATACACGTATGTGGATTGTGTCGTATAAATTATTGTTACTCCGTCTAAATATTAAATATTAAACATCCTACCTAGTTTAGGCTCTAGGCAACTGGGTATGCAACTTTTACTTATTTATTATAACCGAAATGAGAACACTCAAACACTCAAACACTGTAGCCTAACAACGTACCAATGCCAAGATCTCAAGACACAAGGAATGAACTCTTTTGACTAAATTTCATTTTTCTGATATTTCCATTTCTTGGTTTTTTTTTAAAAGTACAAGTGGAGAAATAGCAAATGCTATTAGGAAACAATTCACAAAAAATATCCAGTAGTTACATGTTTTACCCAAAAAAATAATCGAAACTGATACGTTACGTTGTTTATATAACATTTCATTAATTCCTATAACTATTAGGGGTGTCAACCATTTTTACCATGAGTATGTCTTGAGGTTATTTTACCAAACTTTTATTCAAAGTGTGGTAACATTAAATGTTTAATTTGAGTTGGTACGGAAACCTGTCTGTTCAAAAAGAAAAAAGAAAAAGAATAAAAAAGAAAGAAAAAAACTCTCTAAATTTTTTAGCACCGCTTAAAAAATTCGTGGACTTCCTATTGAAAGTATCGTCATTTTTTATGAGCAGCAAACACAATTTTAAGTGACTCAACTCACATACTTTTTTCGGTATATTCTTTACTGCCCTCTGGACGCAGACTGCGTGTGCCGACTAATAGAACAAACATGTTTCTTCAATCAGTTGTTCTAAAAAGCATATATAGGCTATACCTTTAAGGACAATTGTGGAATGATTTTTTTTATGATCAGTTTACACAAATTTATATATACGTATATACTGTTTATATTATTTATGTAAATTTCTCTCGGGAAAATAAAGAATTAGTATATCTTATCTTATCTTAAAGATAAGCTCTAAACTTGACAACATCAATAAATTCTGGTCCACATGTCATTTTGGATTGAACGATTGGTTTATCTTGAATCTTCATTGTAATGTTCCCATGATTGATATTATATCTCTAGACTATTGTTACGTTTGTAAATCTGTGACTTGACATGTACTGTACTCCCTGTTGGAGCTCGGGTAGGCTATAACTGTAAAAATGGCCTTTTAAAATATACAATTAATTAAATAATCTTCAATTTAGACATTAAGAGACATTTAAAAGAAATTCATGTTATTTTAATATTTGAATATTTCGTCGAATTTTTGTTTTTGATAACTAGACTGTAGGCCTTATCACAATTTCATAATTCGACATGTTCAACCTCATCCCCAGGGCTGATAAACTATAAAAGAGAGAAGTAACAAGAACACTTTTAAGTGTTTAGAAAAATAAAAAAAAGTTAAAGTGTTGATGAAGGCTTGACGTAGGAGAGACGTAAAAGCACCGTGAGGAGTTTGACACCGTACCAAACCATTTCAATCTTGCGGTACGCCAATTACATTTATGTTTTAGAGTTATCTCCCTTGACCGAGGAAGTAAACATGGCGAAAATCAGACTGACAGTAACTTGGCTTGCTCATTTCAATTGAGTTGTCAACAGGTCCAGACAATATGGAGCGAAATCAGACTATCAGAATTTACTTTCGTTGATTCTACATCGACATTTTTAGTTAGCACGTCAAGACAACATGGAGCGGCCGATGATATCATATCTGCAGAGACTTGTTCTTTATGAAACGAAATCGGTACTGTACTGTAAACATCACATGATCTGTTTAAATTAATGATTTTCAAAATTTAAAAAAACTAGCCAAATATACCTAATTATACCTTAATTTCTCACCTTCATGGCAGAATAAAATGATTTACTCTTGATCCATTAAGAAAAAGTCAGAATGATGAAAATGGAACTAATGTATCTAAAGTTTATTATTTCAGACGAATTTATTATTTTATTGGGATATACCAGTCATATCGTCCCATGTACAAAAAGTCGATTTGATAAATTTCTCCCAGATTTTTGGTTGAATTTCCCCGGAATAATGTATTAATAAATTATTCATTCATCATACCTTTACAACATAGATTATAACAAGTCTTCTCTTGCCTATCTGATTTCCTGTTTCTAGGACAGTCAGTTTCCTGAATCTTCAGGGATGTCATCTACTTCAGGAGTAATGTTGTCTTCTTTCAAAGACCTTTGACAAAAGAAGTCTTGTTGTGCTTAATATATTTTTATATTATGTATAAAATATATTAAAAAATCTGCCCATACCGGTACTTTCATGGTAGATATACACAACGGTTTGATAAATGATTCGATATGCACAAACGTGGGTTGCTTGCTCTTCTTTCATGCTGTTTATTATTCATATTTGTTGCATTTATGGAATAAATATGAACTTTTATTTTCTTTCGTTTCCATAAAAATGTGCAACTTCCAAACGCAAGGCATAACTATTGCCAGTCTGCATTACTGGCTCATTTAAGCCTTGCGGTATTTCCCTTGCTTTGTTGTGCCTAGATAGTGAATCGCTGCAACAGAAATGCATAGTGGGCCTGGATTTCTAAGCAGGGATTTCTTAAGGAAATACTGCAAGGCCTAAATCAGCCAGTAATGCAGACTGGCAAAAGTTATGCCTTGCATTGGGAAGTTGAAAAATGTGTTGAATTTTGACTTCATTCAGAGATAGGATTGTTTCCGGAGCACAGCTCCAAAACTCTTCATCATTGTTTTAAATTTGACTGGGGCAATTTGACTACCACCCTGGGGCAATTTTACCAACTCTGGCAATTTGACCAAATAAGCTGGGGCAATTTGTGGGTAGGGCTATTTGACTGGTATCCATTGTGGTTAGTGCGAAGGTGGGGACACAGTATTTGGCATCCATTGTCTTATATTCACTGGATTCCTTACATATTCTACAAAGGTTCAACACAATAAGAGTAATCTTTTCATACTAGTCCATAGAGTTTTATGGTGGACCATCATAATTCATTATAGAAATGCCCAAATTGAAAACAAAATGAAGAAATAAAAAGTATCCTCTGTGTACTCTTCATTTTATATTAGAGTATGTTTTCTTGACTTGCTACAATAATGTATTTAGACTTGCTTTGACTTTTGTTTTTGGGGAGAAATCGATCTTACCATGCACAACAGTAGCAATTGCATGTCATTCACTCACATTTTCATATTAAAGAGATGTCTGTTTTTTTTCAGCGTTTCTACATTGTCGGATCAAACAAGACAGAAACAAAGTTCCGAGTTTTGAAAATAGACAGAACAGAACCCAAAGAACTGGTTGTTCACGATGATAAGGTATAATTAATTTATTATTGTTAATCAGTGTCATTATAAACAACATATGTTATGTAAAGTAAAAATCACGAAGTAAAAGTAGTTTATTGATGCAAAAACAACTGGTTGCTCCTTGAAGAAAATTAAATCATAACCACGATGTAATTCAGGTGTAGAATTTGAAGATCATATAATATTTAATAGTCGGATAAAAAATGATTATTACTAAAATTACAACATATATGATAGTTTTTATTCACATTTTTCCAGGCCAAAGTCCCAAAGTACATAACATTAAAAAAATGGGATTACAAATGTAGTGATTCATACAATTTCATGGCCTAAAATATATACTTAGACAAATTTATATAAGTAGATTGATATAAAACGTTGCAAAAGAATAAATTCTACATACAAACTAATTCTCGACATTTTTTCATTTTCAATTCAGAAATTCTTAGAGTTTGAAAAAAAACCCTTAATTATTCAATATGATTTTTAAAAAATCTTTCTTTGAATTTATATTCTCTATCTAATAGGTTGAGTATAGCAAGACAGAAATCCGAAACATCTTGACAATGATCAATGTTGGAAACCAGACCCCACAAGCTAGACGAGGAGGTGGCCTTGTCAAAACAGTCTCAGCTTTTGGAATTGTTGGTAAGGCAATAACCAGGATGTGATCAATCTCATTAAAATCTGATTGAACATTTCACTTGTACATCACTGTCTTTCAATCTGAGTACTGCAGCACAGGGGGCGTGTCTCATGACCTTTCTGTGAACTTTCACTTGCCATGAATTCAATCGATCTGCAATATTATGTAATTGTTCTGACAAGTTACTAGCATTGTTGCTGATTTACTGGAATGAAAGGTCACAAGACAGACACTGGGGAGCAGTACTCAGATCAAGAATGCAGCGAGATGGAAGTTGTGTTTGATCTGATTTTAATGAGATTGGAAGTGAGCCTGTCGCTTGAGCAAGGTACAATTGTAAGTTTCATTCGACTTTAATGAGGTTTTGATATGACTCCTAACATTGCTGTCCATGTGATAAAATGATAAAAAATTTTAAAGCAATTTTTACTATGTTTCAGGTTTTATTCGTTTCCTTGAAGGATACTATGTTATTCTGGTGACTAAACGTCGCAAGATAGCCGTCATCGGACCTCACAACATCTACAAGATTGAAGATACATCCATGCTGTACATTCCTAATGACAATGTCAAACAGATTCACCCAGACGAGAGCCGGTACAGACATTCACATCTTTTCATTCATAGTTTGCTCTGTTTAAATGTAAATGAAAATTCAATGGAGTTAGCATCATCCTGAATTTTCTTTCTAAGGAGACAGATCAATTTCATGGAACACAAACAACTATTAATATTGCAAAACTGCAGAATGTTGTTTTAACAATTTTTGGTCAAATGTTTAAGCTGTACAAAGTCCACTCAAAGCATCGAAGTAGCCTGTCCCCTTAGTTACAAAGCTCCTTGGTAATCATAAATCCCAAAAGGTTGGTTTAGTGTAATGTTGAAGTCAAGATACTGAGGTTGTTTACAATGGGATTCATTTATAATATCTGAAATATTTTGATTATTCAATTTGAAGAAAAAGGAAAAATATTCTATAACATGGTCTATAAAAAAAATAGCATCCCGTCATATGACCTATGAGGCTCTCGCACGATTATCACATAATAACATTTAATTTTATTCATTGTGCTTGATTTTCAGATATATGAAAATGTTCCAAAATATTGACCTTTCCAGTAATTTCTACTTCAGGTAAGATCCCTAAAACTTCTTTTCAAATAAAGTACAGAATTGTTGTTTGTAAGGTACAGCTCTACACATCTGCACACCCTACACAACCCGGGAAGTAACTCGGTCGTTATGGGGTGTCTGTGTTTGATTTCCGTCGTGTCATAGAAAAAGATCTTAAAAGAAGGGAGTTGTTGCTTCCTTGCTTGGCACTCAGCATTACAAGGATAGAACAATGCTTGAACTGGCACTGTGCTGTGGCTGGCTTGTGCCAAAAAGTGCAATTTTTTTTCTCTGAAATTACAATGTAATAAGGACATTAACCCTTAACTTATGGGTCCCGGAATTATCCAGGAGGGCTATAAGCAATTCACAGGTGTCCCATTGAATTTGTATTGAACGCCCGTATATAGTCCGTATTCGCCATGTAGATGCGGTATATTTCGTAAAAACGGTACCGGAATTGCCGCCTGGAAATTCCGCCAGCAGAGCTAAATAGTGCCTAAGACAAAACTACTGCTGCGAGCTGCGAGCCTGTAAATTCGACCACAGGGGCTAAAAAGGGTAAAATATAAATACGCAACTAAAGGGTTAAAAAGATATTGCATTGACTTATTTTATTCATATTGATTTTCATAGTTTTATGTCTGTATTTAGCTACAGCTATGATCTGACACACACACTCCAATACAACATGGCCTCCAGCCTTGACCCAAGCAACCAGCCTCATCTTCAATCCTGTCCGACACCAACAGCCAATCACGAGTTCTTTGAAGACATGATCGCCCGCGTGAGGTCACCAGTACTTCAAAGTCACAAGACAGAAACTGAAATGGACGGTGCTCTTCAAGATGTCAATACTATCTTGAAGGAAAGGTCATCGGATGACAAGGACCCCAAGGACCCTAAGACAAAGCTTGGTGGACAACATGGTATGATTGTGGCGGCATGTGGGAACTTTCATCTTTGTTCTGATAGTTAAAATTTCCTTGCCCCACACTGAGACGTGGATTTAGATACTCAAGGTGTTACTCGATGAAGCAATTATCTTCATCAAAGCAGGCTGTATTTGAATTAAAGTTAGATACAGGGATTCAGTGTTTAAAGAAGATATTATGAATGATAAAAAATCAATAAAATATTTATTTTCTTGCAGGAAGACAGGGATTTGGATACTGCAGCAAACCAAGTGCATTATTTGGCTGGGTACTTCTCATGCTTATTTCATGCACATTGAGAAAATGAGAAAATGTTAAAATTAAATTTGATTCCCTTGCAGGGAGACAGGTGTTTGGGTACCGCAGCAAGCCGTGTGATAAGTTTGTGTGGAACAAGCACCTGTTGAAGGATGTGGTAGATATCGTACATTCTGACTGGGTCATCTACTACACCAACGGATTTGTCGGACAGTCTGGTATCCTTACATATAAATAGTCTCCTTTTATTTAAGAGACTGAAGGGTTTTTTGTTTTTGTCTGAGACTCGCCAACCAATTTTTATCTGTTGAGAGTGCTAGCAAAATCTTTGTGGAATATGTATTACCAAATTTGCTAGTTTCAGATTTCAGAGACATGAAGAATCATAATTGTGTGATTGCTTTTGTTTGGTAAAACTGTTGTAGCCGGATGTGATGTATGTTACATTTCTTAAATTAAATTAAATTAAATTATGTTGAACACATATCACCTCACCCTACCTGTTTGAAGGAATTTGTTACTGTTAGTATGCCTTACAGAGTTATCTCCCTCAACATTTGAATTTCACATTTGTGTATGTTACAAGATATAAATATTTGACAGTTCAGAAAACATAACTCTTTAATCTCCTTATATTTTTCTTTAACATCAACATGAAAGTTAAACTTGTCATAATTTGTTTTTATGTTAGTTATTGTTCATATTCTCTTCTATTTATGTTGAAATTGACACTGCATGAAATAAACAATTTACATTTTCATCCTTGACTGTCATCAAGATGTCAACGTTTATGGCAAGCCAATTTACTTGACCCTGATTGGTCGAAGATCTAATCAGTATGCGGGGACCAGATTCCTCAAACGTGGCGCCAACTGTGAGGTGAGTATATCCTTCATGTTTTTGCAACTCAAATTCAATATCAATGTGATTTTATTGAAAATAACCAAGCTATTGGTTTTTAATTTGTTGTTGAATTGATTTGTTTGCTTGGAACATTTTTTATTTCAAAATTTTAGTTTTTAATTAAAATTTGAAGAACTTTGACATTTATTTTTCCCACTCAATTACTGCCTTATTCATATTCTATGCAGGTTAAAATAATTGCTTCATTTAATATATGATCTGAAGATTTTTTTATCCTTTCGGATTGAAAAAGTCAGGGCAAGCTTTCCATATGTAGAAATTGATAATAAGATAAAAATACTGAAATAATACTGTTCTGGATTTTAAACTCATCCTCGCCAATCTCTGAGACAGGTCGGGAAAAATCTACTTTTTTTGGTAAGCAAAATTTTTGTTGTTGAGATGATTGAATTGTAAAGAGAGGTAATACAAATTCGAACTAACCTGTATAGGTTTCAGATTCTTTGAAGAGGATCCTCCTTGGGGTACTTATTGCATAAAATCCTTGATTTTTTATATATGACAGGTTGTAACTATATTTTCCACTTAAAAATAGTTAAAAAACTAAAAAAACGTACTTTGGGTCACCCCTTTCGAGCCCCACCCCTTACGGTTGTCATGCAACCAGGGGCGGATAACTCTAATCTCACCACTTTTCCATCCAGTCATGCAGGCTGAATGAAGGGGAGGTGGGTGGCCCTACCCCAAGGAGGATCCCCCCCTTTTTTTGTCAAAAGAGAGAACGAGGGCAAAAAAGGTACCATATAAAAAAACTCCCCGCGGGGGACCTCAGCCAGGGAGGTCACCGTGGGAAAAAAGGACTTGGGCCCTTAGTATCAACGTGATATTAGTGGCATTAGTAACTTTTAAAAACAGAACGCACAACCCTCCTCTGCTCATTCAGCTAGGGGGTTGACGACTCTGCCCACCGGAGAGAACTGTCTGACCAAACCGAGCACGCTCCGCCGAGAGCCTGTCGAGTTGGTAATGACGAATGAACGTGCTAGGCTGGCTCCAGATAGCAGCGGAGCAGATCTCTTCGATGGGCAGGGCCGCTGCGTACGCCTTAGACGTCGCAACTGCCCTAACCGAATGAGCCTTGAGGTCACCTGGGGGCTCACGGCCCTTGTGAACATATGCAAGACAGATCGTCGAGACAATCCATCTTGATATGGTCTGCGTAGAAGCAGGTAAGCCCTGCTTACCTCCCCCGTAACAACAAAAGAGTTGCTCATCTCTACGGATGGGGGCCGTTCTTTTGAGATAGGCTTTCAGCGTCCTGCGCACGTCCAGAATGTGTGCATGCGAGGCCTGAGACCCGGATGCAGCCGGTTGCCTAAGAGCCGGTAATTCTATTGGGGCCGAGACATGGAATGAGTGGGCCACTTTTGGCCGGTAGGAGTCTAGCAGTCTGATGCTGACTCTGTCCCTGTGGAAGACTGTAAGCTCGGGATTGGAGGACATAGCATGTATGTCTCCTACCCGTCTGCCAGACGCCACCGCCACTAGAAAAACTGCCTTCCAAGTAAGCAGTTGCAGCGATACTGCCGATAAATCCCTAAATTGCGGACCCGAGAGCCAATCCAGGACTATAGAAAGGTCCCAAACCGGGCTGGACCGCCTCACAGGAGGTCGGATCCTGTCCACGCCTGCTAAAAAGCGCTGAACCAGAGGATGTACCCCCAAAAGGGCGCCGTCCACTGGCACATGAAAGGCTGAAATAGCCGTGGAGTAACCCCTGACAGTAGATGCGGCCAAGCCAGCATCTAATCTAGACTGCAGGAACTCCAAGACAAACACTAGATCTGCAGAAAAGGGATCGAGAACGTCCCTATCTGCACACCAGCGCGAATAGCAGGCCCATCTATCCTCATATTGAATGTTCGTTGAATCCCTCCTCGAAGCCAGTATTGTGTCTGCAACTCGTGCAGGAATACCGCTGTTTTGGAGGCGATTCCGGACAGAGGCCAGGCCACCCACTGCACCCTGGGGTTGGGGTGGGGGGCTCCGTCCTGGGACAGAAGTCCCGGTCGACACGGTAACAGAGCAGGTGGCATAGCCAGAGACCTGAGTACCTGTGGAAACCAAGTTTGCGCTGCCCACAGAGGTGTGATTAGCACCAGCAGACGCGGAGGATGATTGGCTAGACGGGCAAGGACCTTGGAGATCAGAGGCACTGGTGGGAAGGCCCACAGAACTCTGTCTGTCCAGTCCAGTTCGAATGCATCCTGGGATAGAGCCCGAGTGTCGGTTATCCTGGAGCAAAACTGGGGTATCTGAAAGTTCGTCCCTGACGCAAACAGATCCACCTGGAATGACCCGTATAACTGGGAGATAGTCTCGAATATCTCTCGATCCAGTAGCCACTCGTGGGGGGCAAGGATCCGGCGAGACAGAGCGTCTGCTCGGACATTGTCCACCCCCGGCAAGTACACTGGCAGGACCTGGGTGTCGACTTCGTCGCACCAGAGGAAGAATTGCCATGTCTCCTCCAGGAGGGACGGGGAAACCGTCCCACCCTGTTTGAGAATGTAAGTCATGGCGGTCCTGTTGTCCATTTGGAGCCGGACCACCTGACCCTTCACCTGATCCCTCAGATGTTGCAGAACCAATCTGGCCGCCCTGAGCTCCAACACATTGATGTGTAATTGAGACTCGGCTTGTGACCACAGGCCTGAGACCAGGGATGCAGATTCAAATTTTTGCCAGTCGGACATTTCATCTTTGACCCAAAAAGACGAACCCGGAAGTAAAAAATTTTTATGAATAAAGTTTCAGAAAGTATTACTATTTGTTGGTTCTTCAATTCATTGCATACTATTAAACATAACACGAAAGCAATTAACGATAACTATTTATTTATCATGAACATGCATAAAATGGTTCATAATTTAAAGTCAATGTTTACCAACTACGATTTACCGACAGTGCTAGTTTGAGCGAGTTTACACAAGTGAGTTTACAAGCGAATTTGCGTCAAGATAGACGAGAAAATTCTAATAATTTAATTGCACATAGTTCATCAAAAGTTCAAATCATGGACCAAATGATATGTACCTTCTAAATAATCATTTTAAATTCAAAGGAACTCGTTTTCAATAGCGATATAATTTACGTAAACTCACAACTCGGCAGAGCACGTGGTCCAACTATTTTCCATACGACTATTTTCCTATTTAAGATGTAGTTACGAATTTGAACTTATTCTAATAAGATTACTTTTATATTTTATTTGGAGACATATTTCGCAATTGTAAATGAATAATTATAAAATAAAAAGAAGTAATGTAAACGCAAGAGAAATTGGAGTTTTTAAATTAGCATACCTCTTTATAACGTGTGTCATCATGTAAATGCGATTGGCAATGCGATCGCGTCTTCGTAGCGTCATACAAACGGTGTTTGCCTACATAACGTCTCGTGAAATATTATTGCTAATTATTCGTTTTTGATAGGTTTATTTATTTTGAATTTGTATAATAGCTTTACCATACATCGATATTGATCTATCATATTTGTTGAAATATGTTACCTTTGTTTTATGACCGATATATTATTAAATTTATCGAGATTCAAATAGCAAAATCTCAATCTGTAACAAATTCATGAATCACCGGTACGGTGAAGCCACACGTTCATGCAAAGTTTATCTTTGACAAAATTTGTTTACAATGCGATTTTAATGAAATCTTTTTCGTAAATAATGTTGTGAAATGGGTCACATCTTTCAGTCACTAAATGACACTGGAAATTTCAATTAAATAACAAACGGTAAGTGTTTTTTCTGCCGACAATTCTAATTTACTGAAGATAATGATGATTGACGTTGTGCCTCGTGCTGTGAAGAATAAATGTGACTTCTTGACTGGATCAACATATTTCAATTTCATAAACAATTATGACCGACACAAGCAGGGTCGTTTGCCTTTATTTAATGCTTGTAAATTTAGTTTTTCCTTTTATTTTCTGCAATCGGTCAACTGATGTCCGAAAGGTCAATTTTCCATTCGGTCAAACTGGATTTACAATCGGACATGTCCGGCAAATAGACCGATTTCTGCATCCCTGCCTGAGACCGTAAGAGATCCCAGAACCCCGCCCCATCCTGTAAGGGAGGCGTCGGTCTGGATCGTCAGGGTCGGCACCGGAGGCTGCAGGGGGTAACCCCGAGTCAGGTGATCGACATTGGTCCACCATAGCAGGTGTGGCAAGACCCACTCCGGAGTGACGAGCTGCTTCTCGTAAGACTCCGAGTGGGACCATAGACCCGCCAAAGCTTGTTGGACGGGCCTCATGCAGAGCCGGGACCTCCAAACCACGTCTACGGTCGCTGCCATGACTCCTAAGAGCTGGAGCCAGACTCGAGCCGTGTGGCATGGAGCACTGAGAAACGAGTTCACAGCCCCCAGTATCTTCGGGACCCGGTCCGGGGCCAGGGATACGTTCCCCGGCTCCGTCCGAAACCTGGAGCCCAGGAAGACTAGGTCCCGTGACGGGGCCAGCTCCGACTTTTTGAGGTTCACGATCCAACCCAGCGAAACTAACGTGTGTAGTATGGCCTGGGTGGATTCGTGGTTCTGAAGCTGGGACAGCGCTCTGATGAGCCAGTCGTCCAGGTAGGGATGACAACACCTGCCCTGAGACCTGGCGACCTGAGCCACTACCAGCATAAGCTTGGTGAATACCCTCGGAGCCGTTGAGATTCCGAAGGGTAACACCCTGAATTGGTAACACTTCCCGTCGAATGCAAACCTCAGAAATTGTCTGAATTCTGGGTGCATCGGAACATGAAGGTAAGCGTCTTTGAGGTCGATGGAGGATAGCCATTCTCCGACCTGCACTGACGAGATCACAGACCTTAGAGTCTCCATCTTGAACGATGGGACCTCTATGAGTTTGTTCATGATCTTTAGATTCAAGATGGGTCTGAACCCTCCGCCCTTCTTGGTCACCAGGAAGTATGTGGAATAGTATCCGCTCTCTTCCTGGCCCACAGGCACTAGCTCTATCGCAGCCTTGCTCAGCAACGCTTTGATTTCTGAGCGGAGGATGTCCACCTTCTCCGGCGCGGAGGGCACCTTCGTGTGCCGCACCCCGGTAAATGAAGGTGGACCGCGCTTCCACTGAGGCATATGGCCGTCCCTGAGCGTGGACAGGACCCAGGTGTTCGACGTGGCTTTCGCCCAAGCGTCTATGAACCTTGTCAATCGGCCGCCTACAGGGATCTGCCCCAACAAGCAAAAGGTGTCCGTCTCCGGCGGCACTCCGCCCCCCGGATTTTTGGACACCCCTAGCGGTACGGGAGGAGCTAGGAACCCTGGTTTGGTTTCCCGCGCCCCCGAAACCCCTGCTTGCCCGAAGGCTGCTGGAATTTCCCGCCTCGCTTTTTGGGACCCTTGCCCCTGCTCCCAGCCTGATGCAGACTAGCTGACATCCAGGCTGCCTTCCCCGTCGGCGCGGAGGAACGAGCAGCGGGAGGGTTGGACATGCGTGCGCGCTTGATGTCTGGATCCTGCATGGTAAGAACCCTAGAGGTCTCCCGGCAGGTCGTGACGACATCCGCAGTGTCCTTCAGTACCTGCTGAGCCCCTGGGAAAAGCACTGGGCCAATCCGAAAGGGTAGGTTCAGCAGGGACTGCTGTGTTGAAGGCATCCAAGTGGACACCGACAACCACAGCCGGCGCATTCCCACAACTGGGCTCATCATTTGGTTAGCGGCACTCCTTATTGAGTCCCGCGCCAAATGACCGCCAACCGCGGTTAGCTGCCTGAGGAGCTCCGAGGAGGAATATCCATGGATCTCCACCTTCTGCGATAACTGGACCTGCATGGAGGCCAGATACGCCTGGTGGATTGCAAGCTGAAGCTGTTGTCCCGCATTTCGGTACTGGTCCTCGAAGGACCGATACGAGGACTTCAGATCAGCTGCACCAGCAGTGAAGGGAGGCAGCCGCCGACCTTGTCGCCGGTGTAACCTTCGGTCATTGCAAGGAAACCGCGGTATAGACACAGTCTCCCACCACCGGAATGTCGAAAAGACCTTCCTCCCCCAGCTGATATCTCTTAGATAGGAAGCCTAGATCGGCCAGTGAACGAGTATCAGCTAGGAGCGGAGCGATCAGATCATCGACCAGTGAAGGGAGAATGCGGAGCCCCACTACGGGAGCCTTGCTTCGAGCGAAGGCCTCCCCCGACAAGCGGTAGTCCGATTCCTCTGGCTCGGGGACCGGGGCAGCAACACCAGGAATAGCCTCGGCGATTAAGCCGCGGAGACTCCTGATGGCAGTGGCAGCCGATAAAGGGCCCGAATCCTCCCGAACCTCATCCACGTCCATGGACTCGATCCCGGATCTCCCCGAGAGGCGTGAGGCCAACTCGGAGTCGTCTAGGAAAGAGTCACGGGCGTGGACAAGAGAGCGAGAGAAGACGTCAGCTACCACTGGCTGTCCCGAGCCCCCAGCCCGAGGATCGACCTCGAGTGGGCCCCCCGAGACCTGGGTCTCGAGTGTGCTCGTGGGTCCCGCGTGCGGCCCGGACTGCATCGTCACTGGGACGACGGTCTCGGAGTACGGGGCAGGTGTCCGAGGACGCTGCACCTGGAGCACAGGCGGCGCCTCGTAACCTGAGGTAAAAGCCTTACCCTGGGAACCTACTCCAACGAGCGGCACCAGGTTCGGCGGGGCCAGCGATCCCCCAGACGAGACCTGCCCGAAGCCAGGTGTCTGAGGGGACTGGTGTGTTTGTGTTATGGTAACCTGGGGCTCCATACTCCGCAGCTCGCGAGCCGGAAGCTGAGCGCCCCGAGGAGACCCCGTGCCTCGGACGAGTCCGACACCGAGATCTCCCCTGGTACCATGAGCTGCATCAGGTTCATGACTCGAGGTCCGGAACTCCGTACGGAGCCCCGAGACCGCCGAGTCAATCATGACCTTCATTTGCTGTGTAATGATTTGCGTGAATTGCGACATATCAACTGGGTTAAAATTAGCATTTTGTAAGTTAGGTTGTTGAGGGGAGGGAGGGTGGATGAAATCCCCGGCTGAGGACCCCCGCTGGTCCTCGACCGAGTCGGGCTCGGATGACGATGACACCGTAGCGGAGGCCGAAGCCTTAACCTTCTTACCACTTACTTTCTTAACCGGTGACTTCTTCACCTTTTTAGCCTTAGACGGGGGGTCAAGCTTGGTGATGTCCTGTCCGTTCTCCAAAGCCTCGGAGAAGAACTTTAAGTCAACATCCCTCCTTGATCTGGCCTTGGGGGTAAAGGCCTGACAAATCCCACAGTCGAGTGGGTGATGAAAGTCAGAGGCCAAACACTTGAGGCACTCATCATGGGCGTCGGTGATAGACACCGGCCCTTTACATTGGGCACAAGGCTTGAAAGGCTAGAAGCAAAATAGCCAAATCAAGACGTGCACATGCAACATGTGTATATATATAAATATTTTTAAAATATATATATACTAAACACATTGGGGAATTGCAATGTAAATGTTTTTGTAAACATGCATGTAAAAAACATGAGCAGAGGCGAATGGCAAAATGCGAAGTAAAATGTAAACAAGCATGGCCACACCCCTAACATCACTGAAACAAATAGAACATGAAATATGAATAATTTGCTTGCAGGCCAGTGGGCGATTCGAAATACTCACCGAAAACGAATCTAGAACCCAAATATGATAATATAAAGATGTGGAAAGCCCAGATTTGACCAAATTCCACGATCAAAACAAATCGATCGAGAAAAAATGGCCGCCATCTTGGGTCGACTTTCCCGCCCTACGCGAGAAAGCAAGTTACAAATACACGAAATCTAGTACTAAAACCGATAAGCCATTCGACCCTACTGTAGAAAAGGTAGATTCTAGTTACCACACATACAGCTTTGTTATGGGCCATTTTCTTTCGATTGTACGTACTCAGCGAAACAAAACTTCGTGAAAAACTTCGTGCGTCTAGTCAGTTCAATGACAGGATGAAAAGTGGTGAGATTAGAGTTATCCGCCCCTGGTTGCATGACAACCGTAAGGGGTGGGGCTCGAAAGGGGTGACCCAAAGTACGTTTTTTTAGTTTTTTAACTATTTTTAAGTGGAAAATATAGTTACAACCTGTCATATATCAAAAATCAAGGATTTTATGCAATAAGTACCCCAAGGAGGATCCCTTCTGAAAAAGAATCTCACAAATCCTTCCCATGCCTTCATACTATGTGTGTAGATGTTATGGAACGCTTTCTAATGGTAAATACCTCATCAAATAAGATAGCGAGACATGTATTCAATGGTTGAATTCCTGTTCATCGTGACAGGGTGCTGTGGCCAATGAGATTGAGACGGAGCAGATAGTCCATGATGCATCAGTGACATTCCTCCAACACGGTAAAGTCTCCTCCTTCACCCAGATGCGCGGCTCCATTCCTCTCTGTTGGTCCCAGGATATTTCCAAGATGGTGCCCAAACCAACCATCATGTGTACGTGTCAGATAGAAATGACTTCCAAAAAGATGATTTAAATGTTATAAAAATTCTAGAGTAGCATAATTACAGTAAACAAAAGTTTGACAGATAGAAATGACTTCCAAAAAGATGATTTTAATTTTATAAAAAATTCTAGAGTAGCATAATTACAGTAACCAAAACTTTGACAAGACAAAATTAATTATTTGCTTTACCAGGAGTTTGAGGACCAAATTATTGATGCTAAGATTCTTTTTGTTCAAGAATATGAAGTGGAAGAAGATATGTGAACCGTATATCTGTTGTATCTTTTGCTTGTTTGTTATCATACCCATTTTCTTTTGCATTTTTCATCCAAGCAAAACCATCAGGAGAAATTTTTTAATTAGATGTTGATTAGATTTTCAGATTAAGAGATCAACTCATTTCCTCATTGTTAAAAGTTTAGCTGTTGATTTAATTATTGGAAATCATTCTGAGTTGTCAAATTACTGGATTCATAATTCCTTTCAGTGGACCAGAGAGACCCTTATGCCCACATAGCTGGTCGGCACTTCAACGACGTCCTCAAGAGGAACGGAGCTCCAGTTATTGTGCTTAATCTTGTCAAGGTCAGTGGATTGAGATTAACACTTAAAGTGGCAATTATATCTGGAACTGCCACCTGACAGTGGCTGAAACAGGGCTATTAGAAAATATTATTTACGGATGTTTTTGATGGTGTGACATAAATGAATGACCCATTTCATTTCTTACAAATTATGCTGTGACCCTTATAGAGAGGGATAATGCTACAGCTAGAAGGACAGTTAGCGACACCTGTCTTAGTTGATACAGTCCTTGTCCACAGCTAGAAGGACAGTTAGCGACACCTGTCTTAGTTGATACAGTCCTTGTCCACAGCTAGAAGGACAGTTAGCGACACCTGTCTTAGTTGATACAGTCCTTGTCCACAGCTAGAAGGACAGTTAGCGACACCTGTCTTAGTTGATACAGTCCTTGTCCACAGCTAGAAGGACAGTTAGCGACACCTGTGTTAGTTGATACAGTCCTTGTCCACAGCTAGAAGGACAGTTAGCGACACCTGTGTTAGTTGATACAGTCCTTGTCCACAGCTAGAAGGACAGTTAGCGACACCTGTGTTAGTTGATACAGTCCTTGTCCACAGCTAGAAGGACAGTTAGCGACACCTGTGTTAGTTGATACAGTCCTTGTCCACAGCTAGAAGGACAGTTAGCGACACCTGTGTTAGTTGATACAGTCCTTGTCCACAGCTAGAAGGACAGTTAGCGACACCTGTGTTAGTTGATACAGTCCTTGTCCACAGCTAGAAGGACAGTTAGCGACACCTGTGTTAGTTGATACAGTCCTTGTCCACAGCTAGAAGGACAGTTAGCGACACCTGTGTTAGTTGATACAGTCCTTGTCCACAGCTAGAAGGACAGTTAGCGACACCTGTGTTAGTTGATACAGTCCTTGTCCACAGCTAGAAGGACAGTTAGCGACACCTGTGTTAGTTGATACAGTCCTTGTCCACAGCTAGAAGGACAGTTAGCAACACCTGTCTTAGTTGATACAGTCCTTGTCCACAGCTAGAAGGACAGTTAGCGACACCTGTCTTAGTTGATACAGTCCTTGTCCACAGCTAGAAGGACAGTTAGCGACACCTGTCTTAGTTGATACAGTCCTTGTCCACAGCTAAAAGGACAGTAAGCGACACCTGTCTCAGTTTATACAGTCCTTGTCCACAGATGCAAAAAACTGAGAGAGCTCATCCTGAACAGAGGCTCTGACACAGTTTTATTCCAATATTATTTCAAAATGACACACGCACCCAACCTCATTTATGTGATTGACCTATTTCATTCAAACACATTCATCAGTGATATTAAGAGAAAGACAATGCTACAGCTAAAATGACAATTTGCCAACACCTGTCTTTGTAGATATGGTCCTTGATGCAAAAGAAGTGAGAAAGCCCGTCCTGAACAGAGGCTCTGACACGATTTTATGCAAATATTATTTCCAATTGACACACACACCCAATCTTGTTTCATTACGATTTTTGCTCCACCTTCAGACACGAGAGAAGAAGCGTCATGAGTCGATCCTGAGCGAGGAACTCACGGATACCATCAACTACCTGAACCAGTTCCTGCCTCCCGATCACACCATCCAGTACATTGGCTTCGACATGGCTCGTTTCAACAAACGGTGGGATCATCCTTGTCAATATACATCTCTATTTCATATGATAATATATGGTTAAAAAGGATAATGATTGGAATATTTTTAGCATTTAATGTACAAAATTACTGTGCGAGACAGTTCGCGCTATGATTTTTTTGGATGTGTGATTTTATATTTTTTTAGCGCGAATCCGTGACCGTGCGTTCTAGATTGGACACGGCATAATTACCTCTTACAAACTTGACATCCTGTTTCAAAGTCAGTGAAACTTTTTGTGTCATATTCCAGGAAGGATACAGATGTGTTGATGAGACTTGCCCGTATTGCCAAGTACTGTGTGCGACGGACTGGTATCTTCCTCAGTATGCCTCCTGCACAGGCTCAGGTGGTGCTTAAGGATGAGGAGTAAGTAACTAGTTATACAATCTTTATGTATGTGATATAGACTGGTATCTTCCTCAGTATGCCTCCTGCACAGGCTCAGGTGGTGCTTAAGGATGAGGAGTAAGTAACTAGTTATACAATCTTTGTGTATGTGATATAGACTGGTATCTTCCTCAGTATGCCTCCTGCACAGCCCCAGGTGGTGCTTAAGGATGAGGAGTAAGTAACTAGTTATACAATCTTTATGTATGTGATATAGACTGGTATCTTTCTAAGTATGCCTCCTGCACAGCCCCAGGTGGTGCTTAAGGATGAGGAGTAAGTAACTAGTTATACAATCTTTATGTATGTGATATAGACTGGTATCTTTCTCAGTATGCCTCCTGCACAGCCCCAGGTGGTGCTTAAGGATGAGGAGTAAGTAACTAGTTATACAATCTTTATGTATGTGATATAGACTGGTATCTTTCTCAGTATGCCTCCTGCACAGCCCCAGGTGGTGCTTAAGGATGAGGAGTAAGTAACTAGTTATACAATCTTTATGTATGTGATATAGACTGGTATCTTTCTACGTATGCCTCCTGCACAGCCCCAGGTGGTGCTTAAGGATGAGGAGAAAGTAACTAGTTATACAATCTTTATGTATGTGATATAGACTGGTATCTTTCTACGTATGCCTCCTGCACAGCCCCAGGTGGTGCTTAAGGATGAGGAGTAAGTAACTAGTTATACAATCTTTATGTATGTGATATAGACTGGTATCTTTCTCAGTATGCCTCCTGCACAGCCCCAGGTGGTGCTTAAGGATGAGGAGTAAGTAACTAGTTATACAATCTTTATGTATGTGATATAGACTGGTATCTTTCTCAGTATGCCTCCTGCACAGCCCCAGGTGGTGCTTAAGGATGAGGAGTAAGAAACTAGTTATACAATCTTTATGTATGTGATATAGACTGGTATCTTTCTACGTATGCCTCCTGCACAGCCCCAGGTGGTGCTTAAAGAGCCATCACGGATGTTAGTGTTTCAAATTTTTGGAAAATATACTTATAACGTCATTCGCCAGAGAATTTTTTTATCTACAACATGGCATATGTTAAATAATTTTCATATCACGACAATGTATTGCAATTTGGTTTCAAAGAGAAGTATCACTTCGACTAGCGCGCGCTACAGGTATCTGACGTATATAAACAGAGTCCCCTTTTTTGCGTAATACGTACTACACGAACAGCAAGCGCTTCCGAAGCGTGAAGGCTCGTCTCTAGCGCAAGTCGCCATAACAACCCATGTGCTGCACGTGCTTCACGCGTCGCTCTTGCAAAGTACCCTTGTCACACATTACTGAATGTGACGATTGCTTTACAAACTATGTTTCTAAATGTCCTGAGAATATACAAATTATTTCCTGTTTAATGTTCTTTTTATTCAGATAAGACCAGCAACTTATGACAAATTTTTACTCTCATTAATTATAAAATTCAAGCAAAATACCTAGTTGGGTAAGACAATTATTCCAATATCTGTAGCAAATACATAATTAAATAAAATGGTAAATAAATAACCATCAAAAAATTATATATTTCGATTTCTTTCATTGCTCATATTTTTTTATATTCTTTCGTGTCTTTGTTTACTGTGTGTGAGCTAGACCATAATGCTTTGCGCTTGAAAATAATAGACTAGATCTATATTTAGACTGGAAAACACCTTTACTAATTAATGCAATTTCTCGGTTTATTTTAAGTTGGAAAAAAATGGGAAAAATTAAGTGTATTTATTTCACGGAGATAGATTTTTGGAGAAATTTTGATATTTTCATCAACATCCGTGATGGCTCTTTAAGGATGAGGAGTAAGTAACTAGTTATACAATCTTTATGTATGTGATATAGACTGGTATCTTCCTCAGTATGCCTCCTGCACAGGCTCAGGTGGTGCTTAAGGATGAGGAGTAAGTAACTAGTTATACAATCTTTATGTATGTGATATAGACTGGTATCTTCCTCAGTATGCCTCCTGCACAGGCTCAGGTGGTGCTTAAGGATGAGGAGTAAGTAACTAGTTATACAATCTTTATGTATGTGATATAGACTGGTATCTTCCTCAGTATGCCTCCTGCACAGGCTCAGGTGGTGCTTAAGGATGAGGAGTAAGTAACTAGTTATACAATCTTTATGTATGTGATATAGACTGGTATCTTTCTCAGTATGCCTCCTGCACAGCCCCAGGTGGTGCTTAAGGATGAGGAGTAAGTAACTAGTTATACAATCTTTATATATACGATATAGACTGGTATCTTTCTACATATGCCTCCTGCACAGCCCCAGGTGGTGCTTAAGGATGAGGAGTAAGTAACTAGTTATACAATCTTTATGTATGTGATATAGACTGGTATCTTTCTCAGTATGCCTCCTGCACAGCCCCAGGTGGTGCTTAAGGATGAGGAGTAAGTAACTAGTTATACAATCTTTATGTATGTGATATAGACTGGTATCTTTCTACATATGCCTCCTGCACAGCCCCAGGTGGTGCTTAAGGATGAGGAGTAAGTAACTAGTTATACAATCTTTATGTATGTGATATAGACTGGTAGGTTTCTCAGTATGCCTCCTGCACAGCCCCAGGTGGTGCTTAAGGATGAGGAGTAAGTAACTAGTTATACAATCTTTATGTATGTGATATAGACTGGTATCTTTCTACGTATGCCTCCTGCACAGCCCCAGGTGGTGCTTAAGGATGAGGAGTAAGTAACTAGTTATACAATCTTTATGTATGTGATATAGACTGGTATCTTTCTAAGTATGCCTCCTGCACAGCCCCAGGTGGTGCTTAAGGATGAGGAGTAAGTAACTAGTTATACAATCTTTATGTATGTGATATAGACTGGTATCTTTCTCAGTATGCCTCCTGCACAGCCCCAGGTGGTGCTTAAGGATGAGGAGTAAGTAACTAGTTATACAATCTTTATGTATGTGATATAGACTGGTATCTTTCTCAGTATGCCTCCTGCACAGCCCCAGGTGGTGCTTAAGGATGAGGAGTAAGTAACTAGTTATACAATCTTTATGTATGTGATATAGACTGGTATCTTTCTACGTATGCCTCCTGCACAGCCCCAGGTGGTGCTTAAGGATGAGGAGTAAGTAACTAGTTATACAATCTTTATGTATGTGATATAGACTGGTATCTTTCTACGTATGCCTCCTGCACAGGCTCAGGTGTTGCTTAAAGAGCCATCACGGATGGTGCTTAAGGATAAGGAGTAAGTAACGAGTTATACAATCTTTATGTATGTGATATAGACTGGTATCTTTCTACGTATGCCTCCTGCACAGCCCCAGGTGGTGCTTAAGGATGAGGAGTAAGTAACTAGTTATACAATCTTTATGTATGTGATATAGACTGGTAGGTTTCTCAGTATGCCTCCTGCACAGCCCCAGGTGGTGCTTAAGGATGAGGAGTAAGTAACTAGTTATACAATCTTTATGTATGTGATATAGACTGGTATCTTTCTACGTATGCCTCCTGCACAGCCCCAGGTGGTGCTTAAGGATGAGGAGTAAGTAACTAGTTATACAATCTTTATGTATGTGATATAGACTGGTATCTTTCTCAGTATGCCTCCTGCACAGCCCCAGGTGGTGCTTAAGGATGAGGAGTAAGTAACTAGTTATACAATCTTTATGTATGTGATATAGACTGGTATCTTTCTACGTATGCCTCCTGCACAGCCCCAGGTGGTGCTTAAGGATGAGGAGTAAGTAACTAGTTATACAATCTTTATGTATGTGATATAGACTGGTATCTTCCTCAGTATGCCTCCTGCACAGGCTCAGGTGGTGCTTAAGGATGAGGAGTAAGTAACTAGTTATACAATCTTTATGTATGTGATATAGACTGGTATCTTCCTCAGTATGCCTCCTGCACAGGCTCAGGTGGTGCTTAAGGATGAGGAGTAAGTAACTAGTTATACAATCTTTATGTATGTGATATAGACTGGTATCTTCCTCAGTATGCCTCCTGCACAGGCTCAGGTGGTGCTTAAGGATGAGGAGTAAGTAACTAGTTATACAATCTTTATGTATGTGATATAGACTGGTATCTTTCTCAGTATGCCTCCTGCACAGCCCCAGGTGGTGCTTAAGGATGAGGAGTAAGTAACTAGTTATACAATCTTTATATATACGATATAGACTGGTATCTTTCTACATATGCCTCCTGCACAGCCCCAGGTGGTGCTTAAGGATGAGGAGTAAGTAACTAGTTATACAATCTTTATGTATGTGATATAGACTGGTATCTTTCTCAGTATGCCTCCTGCACAGCCCCAGGTGGTGCTTAAGGATGAGGAGTAAGTAACTAGTTATACAATCTTTATGTATGTGATATAGACTGGTATCTTTCTCAGTATGCCTCCTGCACAGCCCCAGGTGGTGCTTAAGGATGAGGAGTAAGTAACTAGTTATACAATCTTTATGTATGTGATATAGACTGGTATCTTTCTCAGTATGCCTCCTGCACAGCCCCAGGTGGTGCTTAAGGATGAGGAGTAAGTAACTAGTTATACAATCTTTATGTATGTGATATAGACTGGTATCTTTCTCAGTATGCCTCCTGCACAGCCCCAGGTGGTGCTTAAGGATGAGGAGTAAGTAACTAGTTATACAATCTTTATGTATGTGATATAGACTGGTATCTTTCTACGTATGCCTCCTGCACAGCCCCAGGTGGTGCTTAAGGATGAGGAGTAAGTAACTAGTTATACAATCTTTATGTATGTGATATAGACTGGTATCTTTCTCAGTATGCCTCCTGCACAGCCCCAGGTGGTGCTTAAGGATGAGGAGTAAGTAACTAGTTATACATTCTTTATGTATGTGATATAGACTGGTATCTTTCTCAGTATGCCTCCTGCACAGCCCCAGGTGGTGCTTAAGGATGAGGAGTAAGTAACTAGTTATACAATCTTTATGTATGTGATATAGACTGGTATCTTTCTACGTATGCCTCCTGCACAGCCCCAGGTGGTGCTTAAGGATGAGGAGTAAGTAACTAGTTATACAATCTTTATGTATGTGATATAGACTGGTATCTTTCTACGTATGCCTCCTGCACAGGCTCAGGTGTTGCTTAAAGAGCCATCACGGATGGTGCTTAAGGATAAGGAGTAAGTAACGAGTTATACAATCTTTATGTATGTGATATAGACTGGTATCTTTCTACGTATGCCTCCTGCACAGCCCCAGGTGGTGCTTAAGGATGAGGAGTAAGTAACTAGTTATACAATCTTTATGTATGTGATATAGACTGGTAGGTTTCTCAGTATGCCTCCTGCACAGCCCCAGGTGGTGCTTAAGGATGAGGAGTAAGTAACTAGTTATACAATCTTTATGTATGTGATATAGACTGGTATCTTTCTACGTATGCCTCCTGCACAGCCCCAGGTGGTGCTTAAGGATGAGGAGTAAGTAACTAGTTATACAATCTTTATGTATGTGATATAGACTGGTATCTTTCTAAGTATGCCTCCTGCACAGCCCCAGGTGGTGCTTAAGGATGAGGAGTAAGTAACTAGTTATACAATCTTTATGTATGTGATATAGACTGGTATCTTTCTACGTATGCCTCCTGCACAGCCCCAGGTGGTGCTTAAGGATGAGGAGTAAGTAACTAGTTATACAATCTTTATGTATGTGATATAGACTGGTATCTTCCTCAGTATGCCTCCTGCACAGGCTCAGGTGGTGCTTAAGGATGAGGAGTAAGTAACTAGTTATACAATCTTTATGTATGTGATATAGACTGGTATCTTCCTCAGTATGCCTCCTGCACAGGCTCAGGTGGTGCTTAAGGATGAGGAGTAAGTAACTAGTTATACAATCTTTATGTATGTGATATAGACTGGTATCTTCCTCAGTATGCCTCCTGCACAGGCTCAGGTGGTGCTTAAGGATGAGGAGTAAGTAACTAGTTATACAATCTTTATGTATGTGATATAGACTGGTATCTTTCTCAGTATGCCTCCTGCACAGCCCCAGGTGGTGCTTAAGGATGAGGAGTAAGTAACTAGTTATACAATCTTTATATATACGATATAGACTGGTATCTTTCTACATATGCCTCCTGCACAGCCCCAGGTGGTGCTTAAGGATGAGGAGTAAGTAACTAGTTATACAATCTTTATGTATGTGATATAGACTGGTATCTTTCTCAGTATGCCTCCTGCACAGCCCCAGGTGGTGCTTAAGGATGAGGAGTAAGTAACTAGTTATACAATCTTTATGTATGTGATATAGACTGGTATCTTTCTACGTATGCCTCCTGCACAGCCCCAGGTGGTGCTTAAGGATGAGGAGTAAGTAACTAGTTATACAATCTTTATGTATGTGATATAGACTGGTATCTTTCTCAGTATGCCTCCTGCACAGCCCCAGGTGGTGCTTAAGGATGAGGAGTAAGTAACTAGTTATACAATCTTTATGTATGTGATATAGACTGGTATCTTTCTACGTATGCCTCCTGCACAGCCCCAGGTGGTGCTTAAGGATGAGGAGTAAGTAACTAGTTATACAATCTTTATGTATGTGATATAGACTGGTATCTTTCTACGTATGCCTCCTGCACAGCCCCAGGTGGTGCTTAAGGATGAGGAGTAAGTAACTAGTTATACAATCTTTATGTATGTGATATAGACTGGTATCTTTCTCAGTATGCCTCCTGCACAGCCCCAGGTGGTGCTTAAGGATGAGGAGTAAGTAACTAGTTATACAATCTTTATGTATGTGATATAGACTGGTATCTTTCTCAGTATGCCTCCTGCACAGCCCCAGGTGGTGCTTAAGGATGAGGAGTAAGTAACTAGTTATACAATCTTTATGTATGTGATATAGACTGGTATCTTTCTACGTATGCCTCCTGCACAGCCCCAGGTGGTGCTTAAGGATGAGGAGTAAGTAACTAGTTATACAATCTTTATGTATGTGATATAGACTGGTATCTTTCTACGTATGCCTCCTGCACAGTCCTCAGGTGTTGCTTAAAGAGCCATCACGGATGGTGCTTAAGGATAAGGAGTAAGTAACGAGTTATACAATCTTTATGTATGTGATATAGACTGGTATCTTTCTACGTATGCCTCCTGCACAGCCCCAGGTGGTGCTTAAGGATGAGGAGTAAGTAACTAGTTATACAATCTTTATGTATGTGATATAGACTGGTATCTTCCTCAGTATGCCTCCTGCACAGGCTCAGGTGGTGCTTAAGGATGAGGAGTAAGTAACTAGTTATACAATCTTTATGTATGTGATATAGACTGGTATCTTTCTCAGTATGCCTCCTGCACAGCCCCAGGTGGTGCTTAAGGATGAGGAGTAAGTAACTAGTTATACAATCTTTATTTATTCGATATAGACTGGTATCTTTCTACATATGCCTCCTGCACAGCCCCAGGTGGTGCTTAAGGATGAGGAGTAAGTAACTAGTTATACAATCTTTATGTATGTGATATAGACTGGTATCTTTCTCAGTATGCCTCCTGCACAGCCCCAGGTGGTGCTTAAGGATGAGGAGTAAGTAACTAGTTATACAATCTTTATGTATGTGATATAGACTGGTATCTTTCTACGTATGCCTCCTGCACAGCCCCAGGTGGTGCTTAAGGATGAGGAGTAAGTAACTAGTTATACAATCTTTATGTATGTGATATAGACTGGTATCTTTCTCAGTATGCCTCCTGCACAGCCCCAGGTGGTGCTTAAGGATGAGGAGTAAGTAACTAGTTATACAATCTTTATGTATGTGATATAGACTGGTATCTTTCTACGTATGCCTCCTGCACAGCCCGAGGTGGTGCTTAAGGATGAGGAGTAAGTAACTAGTTATACAATCTTTATGTATGTGATATAGACTGGTATCTTTCTACGTATGCCTCCTACACAGCCCCAGGTGATGCTTAAGGATGAGGAGTAAGTAACTAGTTATACAATCTTTATGTATGTGATATAGACTGGTATCTTTCTCAGTATGCCTCCTGCACAGCCCCAGGTGGTGCTTAAGGATGAGGAGTAAGTAACTAGTTATACAATCTTTATGTATGTGATATAGACTGGTATCTTTCTCAGTATGCCTCCTGCACAGCCCCAGGTGGTGCTTAAGGATGAGGAGTAAGTAACTAGTTATACAATCTTTATGTATGTGATATAGACTGGTATCTTTCTACGTATGCCTCCTGCACAGCCCCAGGTGGTGCTTAAGGATGAGGAGTAAGTAACTAGTTATACAATCTTTATGTATGTGATATAGACTGGTATCTTTCTACGTATGCCTCCTGCACAGGCTCAGGTGTTGCTTAAAGAGCCATCACGGATGGTGCTTAAGGATAAGGAGTAAGTAACGAGTTATACAATCTTTATGTATGTGATATAGACTGGTATCTTTCTACGTATGCCTCCTGCACAGCCCCAGGTGGTGCTTAAGGATGAGGAGTAAGTAACTAGTTATACAATCTTTATGTATGTGATATAGACTGGTATGTTTCTCAGTATGCCTCCTGCACAGCCCCAGGTGGTGCTTAAGGATGAGGAGTAAGTAACTAGTTATACAATCTTTATGTATGTGATATAGACTGGTATCTTTCTACGTATGCCTCCTGCACAGCCCCAGGTGGTGCTTAAGGATGAGGAGTAAGTAACTAGTTATACAATCTTTATGTATGTGATATAGACTGGTATCTTTCTACGTATGCCTCCTGCACAGCCCCAGGTGGTGCTTAAGGATGAGGAGTAAGTAACTAGTTATACAATCTTTATGTATGTGATATAGACTGGTATCTTTCTACATATGCCTCCTGCACAGCCCCAGGTGGTGCTTAAGGATGAGGAGTAAGTAACTAGTTATACAATCTTTATGTATGTGATATAGACTGGTATCTTTCTACGTATGCCTCCTGCACAGCCCCAGGTGGTGCTTAAGGATGAGGAGTAAGTAACTAGTTATACAATCTTTATGTATGTGATATAGACTGGTATCTTTCTACGTATGCCTCCTGCACAGCCCCAGGTGGTGCTTAAGGATGAGGAGTAAGTAACTAGTTATACAATCTTTATGTATGTGATATAGACTGGTATCTTTCTACGTATGCCTCCTGCACAGCCCCAGGTGGTGCTTAAGGATGAGGAGTAAGTAACTAGTTATACAATCTTTATGTATGTGATATAGACTGGTATCTTTCTACGTATGCCTCCTGCACAGGCTCAGGTGTTGCTTAAAGAGCCATCACGGATGGTGCTTAAGGATAAGGAGTAAGTAACGAGTTATACAATCTTTATGTATGTGATATAGACTGGTATCTTTCTACGTATGCCTCCTGCACAGCCCCAGGTGGTGCTTAAGGATGAGGAGTAAGTAACTAGTTATACAATCTTTATGTATGTGATATAGACTGGTAGGTTTCTCAGTATGCCTCCTGCACAGCCCCAGGTGGTGCTTAAGGATGAGGAGTAAGTAACTAGTTATACAATCTTTATGTATGTGATATAGACTGGTATCTTTCTACGTATGCCTCCTGCACAGCCCCAGGTGGTGCTTAAGGATGAGGAGTAAGTAACTAGTTATACAATCTTTATGTATTTGATATAGACTGGTATCTTTCTCAGTATGCCTCCTGCACAGCCCCAGGTGGTGCTTAAGGATGAGGAGTAAGTAACTAGTTATACAATCTTTATATATATGATATAGACTGGTATCTTTCTCAGTATGCCTCCTGCACAGCCCCAGGTGGTGCTTAAGGATGAGGAGTAAGTAACTAGTTATACAATCTTTATGTATGTGATATAGACTGGTATCTTTCTACGTATGCCTCCTGCACAGCCCCAGGTGGTGCTTAAGGATGAGGAGTAAGTAACTAGTTATACAATCTTTATGTATGTGATATAGACTGGTATCTTTCTACGTATGCCTCCTGCACAGCCCCAGGTGGTGCTTAAGGATGAGAAGTAAGTAACTAGTTATACAATCTTTATGTATGTGATATAGACTGGTATCTTTCTCAGTATGCCTCCTGCACAGCCCCAGGTGGTGCTTAAGGATGAGGAGTAAGTAACTAGTTATACAATCTTTATGTATGTGATATAGACTGGTATCTTTCTCAGTATGCCTCCTGCACAGCCCCAGGTGGTGCTTAAGGATGAGGAGTAAGTAACTAGTTATACAATCTTTATGTATGTGATATAGACTGGTATCTTTCTCAGTATGCCTCCTGCACAGCCCCAGGTGGTGCTTAAGGATGAGGAGTAAGTAACTAGTTATACAATCTTTATGTATGTGATATAGACTGGTATCTTTCTACGTATGCCTCCTGCACAGCCCCAGGTGGTGCTTAAGGATGAGGAGTAAGTAACTAGTTATACAATCTTTATGTATGTGATATAGACTGGTATCTTTCTACGTATGCCTCCTGCACAGCCCCAGGTGGTGCTTAAGGATGAGGAGTAAGTAACTAGTTATACAATCTTTATGTATGTGATATAGACTGGTATCTTTCTCAGTATGCCTCCTGCACAGCCCCAGGTGGTGCTTAAGGATGAGGAGTAAGTAACTAGTTATACAATCTTTATGTATGTGATATAGACTGGTATCTTTCTCAGTATGCCTCCTGCACAGGCTCAGGTGTTGCTTAAAGAGCCATCACGGATGGTGCTTAAGGATAAGGAGTAAGTAACGAGTTATACCTTTTTAGACTCTTAAATATATATATTATATATGACTGAACTCTGACAAAGATATTTGATTGTTAAATTTCCTATTAATTATATCTCTGCAACTTCTTCAGGTTTAAAACACTGTTAGGATGTCGAACAGCGAGGGGCCTGAGACAGACTGGGATAGTGAGGACGAACTGTGTGGACTGTCTGGATAGAACCAACACGGCACAGTTTGCTGTAGGGAGATGTGCCATGGCCTACCAGGTAGGGAACGATCTTCACTTCTCTAATTATTTCGAGTCTCCCTATAATCAGCCCCTGTCCAATCACAGGTTATTCCTTGTCTAGGTTGAGTAACCTGTAATTATCCCCCGCCGCGCAATTTGTGCGAAACGGGGGATATAGTATTCGGCTGCGTCCGTCCATACGTCTGTACGAAATGGAATAACTCAGATACTATTCACTGGATTCTTTACATATTTTGTATATGGGTTCGTCATAGGAAGAGTAATGTTCCCACAGAGGTTTGTGACCTTGACGTTCATTCATAGGTCACAACGAGACTTTGTCATTTTACCCTTGTCAGCGGGATATCTCAAGAACCATTTGCTGGATTCTCTTCATATTTTACAAATAGCTTCTCCAAGGAAAGACAAAGGGCTGATTAGTTTTTAGTAACCTTGACATTATTTTCAAGGTCACAGCGGAACTTTGAATTTTTCGGCATGATAATGTACATGTAAATCTTGTCAGCGGGATATCTCAAGAACCATTCACCGGAATTCCATCATATCTTACACAAACACCTCCTAGGGAAGACAAAGGGCTGATTAGATTTTGGTGACCATGACATTATTCTCAGGTCACAATGGAGCTTTGACCTTTTGCGAAATGTTTGACAGTCGATTTTGCTGATCTTGGCATTATTTTTCAGTTTTGAAGTATTAATTTGCGGCGGGGGATCATGTCACCCTAGTGACAATTGTTAAACCACTGATAATGGTTTGCAATGACGAAATCTGTGAGAAAAACTAAATCTCCCATTCTTGGTTTCGCTTGTTGGGATTAGACCAGGGATGCAGATTCAAATTTTTGCCAGTCGGACATTTCATCTTTGACCCAAAAAGACGAACCCGGAAGTAAAACATTTTTTATGAATAAAGTATGAGAAAGTATTACTATTTGTTGGTTCTTCATTAATTGCATACTATAAAACATAACACGAGAGCAATTAACGATAACTATTAATTTATCATTAACATGCATAAAATGGTTCATAATTTAAAATCAATGTTTACCAACTACGATTTACCGACAGTGCTAGTTTGAGCGAGTTTACACAAGCGAGTTTACAAGCGAATTTGCGTCAAGATAGACGAGAAAATTCAAATAATATAATTGCACATAGTTCATCAAAAGTTCAAATCATGGACCAAATGATATGTACCTTCTAAATAATCATTTTAAATTCAAAGGAACTCGTTTTCAATAGCGATATAATTTACGTAAACTCACAACTCGGCAGAGCACGTGGTCCAACTATTTTCCATACGGCTATTTCCTATTCAAGATGTAGTTACGAATTTAATCTTATTCTAATAAGATTACTTTTATATTTTATTTGGAGACATATTTCGTAATTGTAAATGAATAATTATAAAATAAAAAGAACTAATGTAAACGCAATAGAAATTGGAGTTTTTAAATTAGCATACCTCTTTATAACGTGTGTCATCATGTAAATGCGATCGCGTGTTCGTAGCGTCATACAAACGGTGTTTGGCTACATAACGTCTCGTGAAATAATATTGCTAATTAATCGTTTTTGATAGGTTTATTTATTTTGAATTTGTATAATAGCTTTACCATACATCGATATTGATCTATCATATTTTGTTACAATATGTTACCTATGTTTTATGACTGAGATATTATTAAATTTATCGAGATTCAAAGTAGCAAAATCTTAATCTGTAACAAATTCATGAATCACCGGTACGGTGAAGCCACACGATCATGCAATGTTTATCTTTGACAAAATTTGTTTACAATGCGATATTAATGAAATCTTTTTCGTAAATAATGTTGTGAAATGGGTCACATCTTTCAGTCACTAAATGACACTGAAAATATCAATTAAATATCAAACGGTAAGTGTTTTTTCTGCAGACAATTATAATTTACTGAAGATAATGATGATTGATGTCGTGCTTCGTGCTGTGAAGAATAAATGTGACTTCTTGACTGGATCAACGTATTTCAATTTCATAAACAATTATGACCGACACAGTCAGGGCGGTTTGCCTTTATTTAATGTTTGTAAGTTTAGTTTTCCTTTTATTTTCTGCAATCGGTCAACTGATGTCTGATAGGTCAATTTTCCATTTGGTCAAACTGGATTTACAATCGGACATGTCCGGCAAATAGACCGATTTCTGCATCCCTGGATTAGACTATTGGACTCAATGGACTATTTCAGGACTACCTAGGATCTGCAAGTTACGGGTTAAACATTTTGACGCAAACTTAACCCTTTATCTGGAGAGTAATCAGTTAGTAATCAGAGTCAAAAATTCACCTTTTCTCTTTCCAGTTGTATGCACTGAGTGTGATTGACAAGCCTCATCTAGAGTTTGACACTGATTGTCTCAGGTAAACATCTTTACATCTTTTACTAATGATTTTCCTGTAGTCGCTGTGTTTATAGCCACTCTGTTGACAAACCAGTCGTACTGTTTCAAAAGATGGTCTCTGCCGAACCGCAATGCATATTATATATATATGTACATATAACTTGTTGAAAATGAATTCACTTTCAAATGGAAGTAAAGAAACAAATGCTAAGACTCTATATAACCATGGAATATAGCGAGACAAACATCTTCACAAGAAATAACATTTTCAAATTATGATCATTATTATCATCTCCAGAATCCTAGAAGATTTGTATGAGGACCATGGAGACACACTTGCCCTACAATATGGCGGCTCCCAGCTAGTTCACAGAATCAAAGGGTACAGGAAGATCTCGCCCTGGACCTCCCACTCTCGTGACATCATGCAGACCCTGTCTCGCTACTACAGCAACGCCTTCTCAGGTAGGCGCTACACCAGTTGAGAAATATGAAAAGAAAAAAGAACTGTAACTGCTGAAATGATTGATTTTTATTGGTCAATTTACATAAATCATGCCAAAGGGAATAATCCCGGATCTCTGTAATACATTTCATCTGTTTCCAGATCTGGAGAAGCAGCAAGCCTACAACCTATTCCTGGGAGTGTTTGAACCACGGGACGGAGAAACCAACTTGTGGGAGCTGCCCACCGACTTCTATCTACACAACAAGAACGCTCGCGTCTTCACTCGCCTGCTGCACAAAAGGTAAATAGAACTCTTCAGTCAAACATCTACTCAGCAGTGTTTGAAATAAATCTGAAATGTAACCACCAAAAAACTATGATTTTGTCAACTGTCACGGTAAAAATTAAACAAAAGGCTTCCAGTGCTACCCAAATCTGTCATACGAGCCTCATATTTTAATTTTGAAGCTAATTTTGTTCTGACACAACCATCATCAGTTAAACTTTGAGTGAAGCCAATAATCAACATTTGCAAATAAATGACCACAAATAAATATCATCACATATTGTTGTTGAACTACTGAATCTAACCGTTACCATGGTTTCAACATTATGACGGTTGAGATGATGCATGCTCTCGGGTGATTTCTATGAAATCAAGTGTTGACCTAATTATTTCCGCCAGCATCAAAAGTTTACATCAACTATCTTCAGATGCAAGTTAGTTCATTAGTAATGTGAGTTTACAACGAGGCCCCTGAATCTCATGAAAACGTTTAGCTACCATTCTTAACCAAATTTTGTATCAACCATCACGCCAAGTTTGAGTGAAAATCTGTACCAATCCAAATATTAGCAGGCTTGGTTCTTGGTATCAGTGTCATTCATCAAGATAGCCAGTAGAAGGTAATGATCTTTAAACAATTGAATTAAGTCATCAAGACAATATTTTCTATGTCAGCTACTCTCAGTGGTGGGACCTCCCAGTCTGTCGCAGTCTGCCTCTAGCGTATGAAGAAGGTACGTGTCTAAGATTTCACCCTTTGCTTGGCTTTGTTAGGTATTGTTTTAGATTCTGTCCGTCTGTCACACACTGTTGTAAGTGTGATAACTCAAGAAATGATTGACCGATTTTTTTCAAATTTGGTTCCAAGATGTATTTGCAGGCTCAACTGAGACAAGTCAAGTTTTGTGACCTTCAGATTCAATGGAATAGTGATGATCATTATGGTTTTTCAACTGATAGGAGTAATTGGAGTAAACAACATTTTGTGCATTATGTGAAACGAGGAACCCTTTAGTTTTACTAATTTACAACATTTTAGTAATAACACATATATTAATAGAGTAACCACCAAATCAACAATGTCTTGTTATGCCACAGCAAAGTTACGCACAGATGAATGACTTCGCTTCACTTTATTTTATTTTTAAATGAATGTGCGTTATTTTGTTGTCAAATTATCAAAGATTTAAAAATATTAGCCACTGTATAATGTTTTAACTTGATTATGTTATAACCATGTATTATAACTTACGGAATGGTTCCTCAAATTTTGTTTCCACAAAAAATACCACCAACAAATATTTCGTAATAAATTCAGAGATCGTCTGAGTTTTATCCCTTTCATAGCGTCAGTTTATTCAGCTGTCTGTGTGGTGCAACATATCAGAGTAAATGTTTTTGCTTTCAGAGTCTAAACCGTCCCGAAGCGAGTTGGTCAGAGTATCAAAAGGAGAGAAGGACGAGAGAGTTAACGCCTTCATCGAGTACTACCGACCGTTTGAGTTGACCTCCTTCGATGACCACTACAGCTTGTCCATGACAAGCTCCGTCAAGTCAGTACAGCAACTTGTTCAAAACATTAAAAATATTTCAAAAGAGTTATTATCAAAGTTTTTATATACCATTCTAGACATTTTAACAAAGATGTTTATAGACTCTAGATCAAATAACAATTTCAGTCATATAGTTTCATGTACTAAATTATCCTTTATTTCCAATACTAATAAGCAGAGATATTTTACCCATCCTGTCAGACACTTCATGCCAAAGACATCAACAGACCCAAGTCCGTTTACTCTGAGACGAATTGCGCCATCACTGATTCAAGAAAAAACCACTGGGTGAGAACCCTAGATGCTATTTTCCTTCTGCTATTGTTATTATTAACAATCATCAGCTTCCGCTTGCAGCTAATGAGTGCATGTCGTACGATTCTGTACAATTTATTTTGTTGATCTATCTTTAATAATTTCAACTTTATTACATTTCTGGTAAATGTATTGCATACAGTTGCATGAAGTTGTTGACCATTGATTTGATATGATCAGAACATATGTTTAAATATTTAGTAGGTTAAAGTGGTTCAAAGGCAATATACTTGTCATACTTGTTCAAATCTTAGGTACTGTGTAGAAACCATAATTTAAGTAAATTCTATGAACCACCTATTTGTAAGTAAGCAGAGACCATAAAATAAAGAGACTAGACTCGGCAATAGATTATCATCAACTATGTGTGCCTCGGCCAGATGTGTAATCGACCCGACTTAATGAAGCCTGCTGTGATTGCAAAGAGTCAACACTGGAAACATCATGTAATATTTACAATACACCATATCCTGGTAACCAAGGAAATATTTTAATATTAAATGAGTAATAAGAGAAACAAAATCGCCACTTTTGACTTTTACCTGGACACCATCTTGTTCTAGCGAGGCACACAAATATTCCCGCCTTTTATGGTCTCTGAAGTAAGTAATTGGATAGGAAAACTATGATTGGATTATTATGTAATTATTTCTTTTTGAAACAAATTTGTGTTAGTTTGAACTTTTTTATTATTGCTTTTGGAGGAGGAAAACTATGTTGTTCTTTTGAGTTTGGTTAAATGTGAATGATTATATTTCAAATAGTTCTTTATTTTATTTTATAATTTTATTTTTGTTTTGCATGTCAATGTTTTATGCTGTTCTAGGGTCGCCACATTCCATCGCAACCAAAGCTTCACACAGCTTTCCTTCTCTAACAGGTCTGTTATCACCAACACCAGTTGTAGTAAACTGTTATCCAGGTTGGAATATCGGATAAATCAAATTAAATATGTAATGACGCACTTATCCATTATCTCATATCACATGAAATTGAAAGTATCTCTGTCCATGCATTAGTCTCCAAACCCTTATATTAAATAAAATGCAAATCAAGTCCATGATCAAGTGTAGAAGAAAACCTGAATATCTCAGAGGGTCCTTTTTATTTTATTTTCAATTTTCAAATTTGGCAATATCCCCCCAGATTGTTAATTTCGGAGACTAAATGTAAGCTTCTCCTTGTGGATTTGCTTGGGTTTGCACAAAGCAATCTTAAAAGTGAGTTCAATCTTAGTACCATACTTTAGCATAACACCACAGCTACCTTAGTGAGTGAAGGTAACTTCAGAGCTTTGTGCAATGGGACTCAGAACTCAATCAGAAAACTGTTATCAATAAGGTTTTGCTGTCATTAAAGCTGCATGCATTTAATTTGCACCAACAGTGTTAATGTTTGTTGTTTGATGATGAAGATATGTGTGTAAGTGCATCCAAATTTCAGATCAAAATTCTTCACATGCACGATCAACTTCCTCTTGCAAGGCATATCACGTGCCAGTCTTCATCACTGGCTAATTCAAGCCTTGCCACATTTCCTTGACTTTCCAGTGCTAGGCTAGCAGCACCTCAACTTCATAGTGTGCTCTACTGGGGGGAGGTGATGCACAGTAAAAGCTGTGACAAGCTCCATTTCCTTCCTTGCTGCAATTTGATGCCTTTTCTGTGTCTTAATGGATTGGACTATTACAGAAATGGATAGTCCAAGCAAAAATCCACATCTGGGATCGAAATGTTTACAGGATAATCATTGACTGAATCATTGTCCAACCAATATCTCACAAAATAGCCATGTGACATTATCACAGAGTTAAGCACAAATCTTGGCCTGGGAATCATTCATATCATTTTCACCATTTTCATAAATGTTGAAAATGATATGATCATCAGAAGTTAAGGTCTTCCTTGGTTATGAAATAAATTCATGTATGCACTTCATATTGGAAATAGTGGCAGTTTCAACCTTGGCCCTGCAGATTATTTGTAGCAAGCATTTCGTCGTCCATCAATGTTATCATTGTCTCCTCACAGTCTGATTAAAGTAATAAAAGTAACTAACTATTCAACCTTGACGCCATTATTTCAAGGAAACCTTACATAATTCAACACATAACCTGGTGAATCAAACTCTTATTATTAACTGAACTTTTTAAATTAGTAAATGATTAGGCTGTGTCTTAATTAGCAGGTAAAGAGTTAATAATTAATTATCAACATGGCTAAACTATACTGTTGGTTTATGAAATAGGTCATCTTGGTTTAGCTAGGGTCACTTATCAGAGCTACAAAAGCTTTTACCAGGTGAAGGGGTGATTGATGAAAGAAACGAAATGTACGTTACAGACAGGAAGCGAACCCTAACATATCTGGAAAGGATTCAACTTCCTCCGTGACCTCCCAGGGGTCAGAGGGTAGCACGAGCAGTACAGATGACTCGGACATGGAGGGGGACGTTAACCTCGGTTCTGATTCCTCCAGCCCGTATGACTCTGAACATGAATCAAACTACATTTCATTCCAGGTAACAGAAATGTTTTTTGTAGAATGATGTTGTAGAGGTATGTGTGTATTTATGCATCAGGCATTTATCCAAGAGTTGTAAGGCAAACTAACTGATCTCTGGACAGCTTTCAGATATTTAATTCAAGTTGTGACTTTAGATTACACATTGCAGAATGTTAAAATATTTATGTTTAATTATTATAATTCATTTTGATAATTCAACATTCAAGAAATTTCATTAATGCAAATAATAATTATGTCAAAGTATTTGTTGAGTGGTTTAGCTGTTAGAATATTCAGTGACTCTGAGAGTGGGGGTTCGAATACTACAATGGACGCAGAAATCTTAGGCATGGTTAATTCTTGTAGGGTGAAATTTATGTAACCAAAAGGTGTTCTAGTAATTTTGCTTTACCGATTCACTGCAGGATCGCTTCCCCTCGATGAAAACAGTCTACAACACGGACATCACAGAACTCAGTAAGAGAGACGAGAAACTGTATGAGAGGTGAATTTATAAACTATTGAACATCCTTGTAGCATTCTCATGGTAATCCTAATGATTTCAAAACAACAATAATCTCTGTCTTCTAGCCTGGTGAATTGCCAACATGTATCCCCTCACATAGTTAATATGATGACACTGGCAGTTGTGTAATATTCTCTTTGAGTCCAGGCGACATAAAGTCATGGTTACAGTCTTCGTCATCAATTAGAGATTTTGGGTTCGACCCCTTCCTGGGCTTGGCCACTTAGTAAACATGCAGATGTAAGGTTAGGATGCAATGATACATTAAAATTCATTGCATTACGATCCATGGTTCACTAGTTCCAGCTACACCTCGCAGGTTTCACTGCAATGCATGACCACAATGCTATTGCTGATTTGCTCCACACAAAGAAAAGCATTGCTATAGAAGTCACTACTCATACAAGAGTATTAAACCCCGGATCACCTCACCGTGTATGTTTCAGATATGTAGAGCTGCAGGAGGGATGCAAGGGGTCGGATGAGACCACGGTACCCGATGTCTTCTCTCCTCCTGATATCTCCTCCCCTCTCTCCTCCTCCGTCCTCTCCATAATCAAACCGGGACTGGACATGTACGTGTTTTACTTCAGATTTCCCTCTCTCAGGGTGAAAAATCTAATCAGTGTTTCAGCAGAGTCTTTTTGATAGTTATTGTATTGAAATTGAAACAGGAAAGTTATCTGACTTTTCAGTGCTTGTTTTGGGATGAGTCAGAGGTAAGATTTAGTAGGTTAGTGATCTGGAATCCCTTCCATGAAGGCCCTGTACATAGTCCATATATTGATCACATTGACTTACATCCCCTAGGATACGGGCACTTTACAACAGTGAGTCCGGGAGTTACGGGCTAATAAACCCTAGCCTCTATTTCAAACTGCCTTAGTAATTTTAATACATCTTATATGAACTCTGAATTCTGCAAATGTATTTCACAATATAATGAACAGGATTCAATTATTAATATATTTATAGGCATATTTCTAGAAGTTGAGATAAGATAAGAATGAAGAACTATTTTATGGATATACAACTTCTTTATTCTATTTAGGCAACTTCAACATAGATATTGGTGTCATTGTTGAGCAAGGATTCAAATACATTTCCAATCTGAACTAAAGTTTATCTCCTAATTTGGCTTCTTTATCAAACCTATTCTAATAGAATAATACCAAATAAAATACCCAACCCTGTTGCAGCTTCCCGATCAGTGCGTTCAAGCTGGACAGTACATACTGTGTGGAGCCCCCTCCAGTGAGTCGCCAGTCCAAGGATATATACAAAGCCTACGTGTTAAGGGGGCAGTATGGAGCTGGGCCACCCACAGAGGCAGACAGACTGATGTATGCTAAATATGTCAGTCATAAATACTTGTAGGAAGTGTGAAAGCAGATAAATATGCAAGCAATGTCTTTGGATTACAATGATATATACACAGACTTGATGCTGGTGGAATGCCATGGAGCAGAACCATCCACCGAACCAATAAAACGAAAGTCACAGTATGTGTAGGACGTGTGAATGTAGATTACCATGCAGGTAGGTCATTGATAATGATTACAATGATATACACAGCCTTGGGCCTGATAGGACGCTATAAAGCAAGACCATCCATCGAAGCAATGAGACGAAAGTATGTGTAGGATGTGTGAATGTAGATTACCATGCAAGCAATGTCATAGATTATGGATTACAACGATATATGGTACTGAGGGGACACTAAAAAGTGAGACCATCCTCCGAGATGAAAGTCACAAGTGCTGGTAAAGAGAGTATGTATGTGCAGTTGAAGATCATCTTAACCCTTAAAGGGAGACACTTCGGGCGAGTTCTGACCACCGCTAACGAGCCCATTACGTATTTGATTTTATGGCCAACACGGTCACGTGACTCAAACTGGGCTTCTGCCGAGCGAGCTCGTCAATGTCAAGGCGGGGGATTTCCCCTTTCGACACGCGATCGCTGATTGGCTGTTTCATCTCACTGCACACCGACATGTACACCTTGTCCTGAGTTTTTCACGCTTCTGATGTCGTATTTGAAGAGTAAATGTTTATACATTCTATAAATATTATTAGTAATGACAATATTTAACATCTTGAAACGAAATTAATATAAATATTTTCAACTCGAAATTATTTGACAGGTTGTTGATACAATCTTTCGGAATCTACTTCTACATTAAAACTTCACATACGGGATTAAATGTAAATGTAAGAACACGTATACATTACTTTAACGGCATGTATTTCAAGATGCCGTTAAAAGATGTCAAACAGGGTTACAGGTACACACACACATTTATCATTGCTAAACTGCATGTAATGGTCGTCCAGGATTGTGATTTCAACAAGTTTGTTACAATATTTCATAGAGAAAGTCGTCGTTTACCAAGTTTCTGAATACCAATAAATAATAATATAATTTAAATGCTACTAAATGATTTCATAAAATGCATTAGAGGGGTAATATTACGACATCGATTTCCTGAAAAGATGTGTGCGTGTTTGGTGAAAATATCATGGTTACGACTCACATTTCATTCAACGTTTCTTTGTTGCTGTCACGTTTGATATCAGTGACAAAGTATATCCAAAAGTGTAAGAACATAAACATAAAAGGTTATTTAAATTCAAGTTTGTCGATCAAAATATTGTTTAGACCCCTATATGATGCAATGCAATGCAAACCATTTTCACTTGCTATATGAGTTTTATGAAATTTATTTCATGTATAAATGCATGAACTGGATTGGTCAACAACTGAACAAACTCACTGAATTTTACATGCAAATTGTTGCACTGTACTTGCACACATATACATTATGATTATTGTGTTCATAAATTTATCATCATTTAAACATGATGTATAAATGTGAACCATACATGCGTTGTTGATTGGCATTTACAAAAGTCATCTAGACTTGTTTTCCAATTCATTTCTTCTCATTGAATAAAATACAATTAAACAACATTGTGATTATACACATTTATAGACAACGAACAAGATCGAATGAAATCATTTTTGTTACCAAACTTACTGTACATCTTGTAAATGAAAACGACACGGATCGGTAAATACGCTGATAGAATTTACTTGCCGCTCCATATACAAATGATCAGTTTCGCGTACCATATAGACGCTTCTTCAAGATCAAAGAGGGGAGAAGTGTTGTTACAGCAAATAAGTTTACGTAATTAAGCAGAACAAAGTCAAATAAGCTTAGTATAGGTGAGAAAAAGGGAGGAGCCTCGAGTGTAATTATTATGTTTTTACAGTTAACAAGTTTACTGGACCGGTTCTATTACACAACAACTGGCATCTCGGTGACCGGCATGTCAATAGACATGTTAATTGTCAAATGTTCTGTCTTGGTGTCATTGTTGAGCAAGGATTCAAATACATTTCCAATCTGAACTAAAGTTTATCTCCTAATTTGGCTTCTTTATCAAACCTATTCTAATAGAATAATACCAAATAAAATACCCAACCCTGTTGCAGCTTCCCGATCAGTGCGTTCAAGCTGGACAGTACATACTGTGTGGAGCCCCCTCCAGTGAGTCGCCAGTCCAAGGATATATACAAAGCCTACGTGTTAAGGGGGCAGTATGGAGCTGGGCCACCCACAGAGGCAGACAGACTGATGTATGCTAAATATGTCAGTCATAAATACTTGTAGGAAGTGTGAAAGCAGATAAATATGCAAGCAATGTCTTTGGATTACAATGATATATACACAGACTTGATGCTGGTGGAATGCCATGGAGCAGAACCATCCACCGAACCAATAAAACGAAAGTCACAGTATGTGTAGGACGTGTGAATGTAGATTACCATGCAGGTAGGTCATTGATAATGATTACAATGATATACACAGCCTTGGGCCTGATAGGACGCTATAAAGCAAGACCATCCATCGAAGCAATGAGACGAAAGTATGTGTAGGATGTGTGAATGTAGATTTCCATGCAAGCAATGTCATAGATTATGGATTACAACGATATATGGTACTGAGGGGACACTAAAAAGTGAGACCATCCTCCGAGATGAAAGTCACAAGTGCTGGTAAAGAGAGTATGTATGTGCAGTTGAAGATCATCTTAACCCTTAAAGGGAGACACTTCGGGCGAGTTCTGACCACCGCTAACGAGCCCATTACGTATTTGATTTTATGGCCAACACGGTCACGTGACTCAAACTGGGCTTCTGCCGAGCGAGCTCGTCAATGTCAAGGCGGGGGATTTCCCCTTTCGACACGCGATCGCTGATTGGCTGTTTCATCTCACTGCACACCGACATGTACACCTTGTCCTGAGTTTTTCACGCTTCTGATGTCGTATTTGAAGAGTAAATGTTTATACATTCTATAAATATTATTAGTAATGACAATATTTAACATCTTGAAACGAAATTAATATAAATATTTTCAACTCGAAATTATTTGACAGGTTGTTGATACAATCTTTCGGAATCTACTTCTACATTAAAACTTCACATACGGGATTAAATGTAAATGTAAGAACACGTATACATTACTTTAACGGCATGTATTTCAAGATGCCGTTAAAAGATGTCAAACAGGGTTACAGGTACACACACACATTTATCATTGCTAAACTGCATGTAATGGTCGTCCAGGATTGTGATTTCAACAAGTTTGTTACAATATTTCATAGAGAAAGTCGTCGTTTACCAAGTTTCTGAATACCAATAAATAATAATATAATTTAAATGCTACTAAATGATTTCATAAAATGCATTAGAGGGGTAATATTACGACATCGATTTCCTGAAAAGATGTGTGCGTGTTTGGTGAAAATATCATGGTTACGACTCACATTTCATTCAACGTTTCTTTGTTGCTGTCACGTTTGATATCAGTGACAAAGTATATCCAAAAGTGTAAGAACATAAACATAAAAGGTTATTTAAATTCAAGTTTGTCGATCAAAATATTGTTTAGACCCCTATATGATGCAATGCAATGCAAACCATTTTCACTTGCTATATGAGTTTTATGAAATTTATTTCATGTATAAATGCATGAACTGGATTGGTCAACAACTGAACAAACTCACTGAATTTTACATGCAAATTGTTGCACTGTACTTGCACACATATACATTATGATTATTGTGTTCATAAATTTATCATCATTTAAACATGATGTATAAATGTGAACCATACATGCGTTGTTGATTGGCATTTACAAAAGTCATCTAGACTTGTTTTCCAATTCATTTCTTCTCATTGAATAAAATACAATTAAACAACATTGTGATTATACACATTTATAGACAACGAACAAGATCGAATGAAATCATTTTTGTTACCAAACTTACTGTACATCTTGTAAATGAAAACGACACGGATCGGTAAATACGCTGATAGAATTTACTTGCCGCTCCATATACAAATGATCAGTTTCGCGTACCATATAGACGCTTCTTCAAGATCAAAGAGGGGAGAAGTGTTGTTACAGCAAATAAGTTTACGTAATTAAGCAGAACAAAGTCAAATAAGCTTAGTATAGGTGAGAAAAAGGGAGGAGCCTCGAGTGTAATTATTATGTTTTTACAGTTAACAAGTTTACTGGACCGGTTCTATTACACAACAACTGGCATCTCGGTGACCGGCATGTCAATAGACATGTTAATTGTCAAATGTTCTGTCTTGGTGACACAATGCTGATCATGACAACAAATACACATTAATGCGACATTCAGTCTAGATATTGTCAGCCAATCAAAGTTAGGAATATTTATTCGACCAATGGAATTTAGGAATAGGATGATAGTTTTGTATTTTGTTTGTTTGACACTCATTTGAATAAAACCATATCATTGGACGATTACTAACGGTCACTATCTCTGAACGCAGACGTAAAAACGTCAGTCCAATAACAATTAGGCAACTTAGGGTGTTATACCACGATGTGCATGGATTACCAAGCTCACAGGTTCGTTATTCTAATCACACATTGTAGATTGCTATTCGCATGCGAAATATTTGCAAAATAATCACAATTGTATTTTGGTTATATTTACAAAAATGATATAATTGGCCTGTACGTCGTGTGTATGTTTTCTCTATACTTTCATATATGTATCCGTTGTCGCATCCGTTGAGTATCGCGCTTGTACGGCAAGTAGTGGCGAGTTGGCCTCTGCGCAATGAAAACACCGCTGAGTAGAGGGAGCGCTGATTGAGATTTCCGCCTCGCTGTGAGCTAATTAATTAATGCCTTCCACAGCTAAATTCGCCGAAGTGTATACCTTTAACCTGGGGTCCGGGAATAATCCATGGTAGCATTTGCTTCTCAGACTGTGTCCTTTGTAAATGAGTTATTTATGTGGGACCTATGTGCTACCAGGACAGGATGGAGCAGGACTGAGAGCATGGAATATCCAGTTGAAGATTATTTTAACCCTTTCATGGAGCTCTCGCAACATTCGATGATAGCCTCAATGCTATTCTCAGGCTGTCCCGTTGTATACAACATTCCATGTTAACGTCAATCCTAATCTCAGACTATGCGCTTTGTATAGGAGTTGTGATTCCTGTAATTGTTTCGACAATTGTTTATGTGTGACCTACCGTGTATGTGCTTCTGGGACAGGATGGAGCACGACTGGTACCGACATGTCCACCATGTTTGTGAAGAGTCTGATGTGAACTGGAACACTGATGTTTAACAATACAAAGATGTAAGTACATAAAGCCTATACTGTAAGAAGATTTTGGATAGGACCATCAACTGAGTGCAATAGAGTTAATAGACTGATGTTTGCTGAATGTGTTGTTCATGTGTGAACTGCAGGTTACATCATCTGTGAGGGAGACACTGTTGTATTTCCTCAACATAAGGTCGCAAAATGGCCTTTATTGCAAAACAGTGAAGTATTAAAGAGCCATTGAGTATGTTAGTGTTTCTAAAACAAAGTTATCTTTTTCAACGCATGCAAAATATTTCAATTGCTAGAGAAATCTTTCATTTGCAACATGACATGAGAAATAATTTTCTTATAATGACAATCCAATGTCATTCAGTTTCAAAGACAACTACCTTCTCAATTATCATATGCCACTGAATGTGATGTACTTAGAGAATTTTTCTTTATCACATTCGACTTGATTTATGATCTAGAATAAAAAGGATTTTCGAGGCTGCAATTCAAGCATGTCAATTCCACAATCACTATGGCAACACATGTGAAACCGAAACTTCCTCCTGCATGTTACCAGCAACGTATTACAGAAGTGTTTTCTGTTATGATAATGATGTTTAGCTCAACAGGCCTAAAAAAAACAACTTCATGTCATGAGTATTAATTATAAAGCTTCGGTTAGTGATGGTTAAACAAGGTATTGGGCATGTGCAATGTTATTGCTGTATTTGATGTAGAAGTAAAGATATGAACTAACATCATATTCATGTATTTATTGAAAAGTAAAATTAAAAAGTAAAACATAAATTTCAAGTGTTTTTATTACAATAATTAAATAATTGCAGTGACATTCATGTAAATCCTTGCTATAAACATTGACTTCTTTCATAATCTCGTCAAGTGTAATTGATATGAATTAATCAAATGGAAATCTTGTTAATGAACCATTTAAAAGGAGGGTTCTATCGGGGTATTTTTTGTGGAAACGAAATTCGGGAGGATATTCCTGTTTACACATATATGTTATTAATACATGATTAAAACACAGTGAAATTGAAAGATACTAATGAAGGTAACATTTTGATGACTTTATATTTCACAACTTGATAAACACAAGCGCACATTTGTTGAAAAATAAAACAATGAGAACTGAAGCCATTCATCGGCGCTGAAAGTCGGAAAAACTTCGCTACAGCATAATAGTGAATTGTTTATTAGTTTTATTATATGTTATGTGTTACTACGTGAATACTCTATCGGTGTATGTCTTTAGTTATCAAAAAGTTGCAAAATTGGGTACAATATAGCGTGTTTTCATTTCACGTAGTGGAAAATATCCAAGATGGCGACAGAATCCTACCTTTAAGGTTATCAGGCTTGAGCATGCTTTTTAGAGGAAGTGGGGGTTAGGTGGTTCTTGATTTTAGTTTGGGAGGTTAGCACCTCTCCAAGGAAACTTGACTGCCAGAAACAAACCGTCACAAGGGGTTTAGTATTCTATTTGTTACTCTACCAAATCAAGCGACAGTGGGCTGAAACTAACTTTTCCACAAGTTATTCGTCATTGAAATGGCATGCGACCATTATGACGTCAAAAATGCACACTATTGTGACGTCATACTTACAGCGGTATTACACTAGTTTGATATTACCGTATAAATATTACACTGAAGTATCACGGGCGAGGCATTCATGGACTTCTCTTGAAGATGTTGCACCTTAAAAAAAGGCCCAATGGGCTAATGGCATGGCGTGGAGTCCGGCGTCCATCCGTCTGTAAACGTTTCCCATTTTAGACTTTTTCTCTAGAACCAGTGACTCAAGAGAACTGACATTTTATGTGCAGACTCCTTGGCCAATGGGGATTCTAAACTGTAGATTTCCTGACCTCGACCTGAAATGTGGGTGACAGGGGCCATGACCTAAAACCTATTTTCATCTTCTTCTCAAGTATGAAAAGTTCTTGAATGCTGAAATGTTGTGTACAGACTCCTTGGCCAATGGGGATTTTAAAATGTAGATTTCGTGATGGGGGGGTCACAATCTAAAAACATTTTTGTTATTGTAGTACTTAAGATAACACAGATATTCAACCTTAGATAACAAATCAATGAATCCCTGATGAGCTACAGAGCCCATGGATCTACTTTTAAAAAGCTGCTGTCAGTGCTTACTAGTTACTAACTATAGTGTGTGTAAATGAAATGTGTATTTTCAGTTTCTGCTCATGAAACATTAACACCTTCCTTGGCATCAAACGTGAACCCGAGGTCGAGGATGATAGCTATTTTACTTACTGGATACAGAATGGAAACACTTTGGACCCTGCTGTAATTTTAAGGGTTCAAATGTAAAACGTATGCGGGAACAAAAGACGGTTGTCCTTGACAGAAGTCAGGAACGGTGTCTATTTAGTATTTCAGTCAGCTATTACAGGCCTTAGTCTAACACTTAGACTGTAAAAAAAAGAAAAGAAAAGGAGCCTTTTTTTTATACAGTCTAATCTAATGAGGGGGAAGGTTTAACCAGGAATTCGATCAGGTCACTAGCTGAATGCCTCAGAGAAGTTATCTTGCCCTCATGCACTTGTTGGAATCTGACCTTGTCAAACCTCATTAACATCTGGTGTTTGAGCAACTTCCAAACGCAAGGCATAACTCTTGCCAGTCTGCATTACTGGCTGATTTAACCCTTGCGGTATTTCCCTCGCTTTCTTGTGTCGAGGCAGTGAATCGCTGCACTGGAAATGCATAGCGGGCCTGGATTTCTAAACACAGATTTCTTAAGGAAATACTGCAAGGCCTAAATCAGCCAGTAATGGAGACTGGCAAGAGTTATGCCTTGCATTGGGAAGTTGGTGTTTGAGATGGTCCCGGCTTGGGTAAAGCTCTTGTATAAACAAAATGCTAGTTTTACACTCAGACTATGAAAGAGTATTTATTCTGAAAATATCACCATTTTATTAAATATTGAAAAGGAGACTGAAAGAAATGGAATTTTCATGTATAAAAAAGGCTCCTTTTCAGTGTTAAACTAACAAAATGCCAGCATGGCGGTTTACTATTAGATTGGTATATTAACATTTGAAGGTGTGCATTCAAAAAGGGCACATGTGCTATGTTATATACATAGAACACGTGCCCTTCTTGAATGCACACCTTCATTTGATGGTTTTAAATATTTTTTTTTATTATGAATATGTATACGGAATCTGGCTGAATTGTTCTCCTATTAGTGGCATATTAAGTTTATATCTGATTATTACTGTAATTGCTGACAGAATTAACAACATTAAAACACATTTAGGGAAAGATGATTTTAGATCAAATCCGCGACTTGTGATTCAAGCCTATTTGAGTGGAGAGGACGTGCTTTTTTCTGACCAACAGGCAGTGGAAAATCCTTGACTTTTGCGATTGCGCCACTTCTTTATAAAGAGATTCACAGGACTAAGAAGGCGTTAGTTATGGTTGTATCACCCCTCATTGCACTTATGAAAAGTCAACATGACAGATCACAGGAACTTTGACTTAATCTGTTTATCTTCATGACTTCATCAAAGAACATAATGCTTCATACACTGCGGACGATTTGATATCAACTGTTGAACAGTTGAGCATTCAGGATATCAAAGATGGAGAAGCTGACATCTTATTACATATACAAGTCCGGAATTTATTCTAAGAAAATATCAGGATTTGGTTGTTGAGTTGGACAGATTAAAGTATATTCATTGATGAAGCACATTGCATCAGAAAGTTGTAAGTATATCAAAAACCTGAAGACCCAATACAAGTACAAGTTTTACACACAATATCAGTAGATCATCTTTTTGTTATTGAACTATTTAAAACATCTTTAAGAAGTAGACACGCACAGGTTTTGTCTTTTAATACCTTTGAAAAGTTTCCTTCGATACATTTTCTTAATGATGTTTATGACACACATAGATTCAGTAGAAGATGGAGATAAATTCAAGTTCATGGACGCTTTTGTTGGGATCTCAGATGAATTCACTTAAAAAAACAAGTCATCTGAGACAGGACAGCACGTTTTGGATGAAATCGCCAAGTCTTGTAAAGCAACCAACACTAGGAGATATAGACTTGCTGTAATATGCCATCTGATAGTAATTATTCTGCTGTGGTAAAGGGGTGATATAATGATAAAGAGACCATGCCAAGGCTAACCTGTCCCTCTAGGAGTCTTGTTGACAGAGGCACTTTAACTCTCCCTCCATCCAAGAGGTCAGAATTTAACAACGGGGCCAATAAATTTGCCTGTCCGTCATGGAGCTTATCTGATGCCTCCTTGTTAATGTGATGTTCTAACTAATTGATGGTGAATAGCACCAAATTCAGATATCATAAGACTAAAACAGGCCTGAGCAAGTCGTGATGCACGTGCAACACACTGAAATGTACAATTAAGTCAAAACAAGAGACGGCATGGCAAGTGTCAATATTGCCAGTTTACAAAAATACAACACACTTTCAATAATAGTGTTTATTGACATTAGATAACAACAGAACACCTGGTTGAAAATGTAGCACGTTTTCTAATGGAAATAAAGTGACCTCATACACTGGAAATGGAATGTTGCCAATCGCAAAACAACTCTCCTTAATCAATAAACAGAGTTCTAAAACGAATGGCTATGGTTCGGTAAAGCGGATCCATTTCGCTGAAATACATGCGTACAACTTTTGAACATGCAAATTAAAATACATAATAATGTTGGCGAGGTCACATATATGTCCAATGTTATAATAGATATTTATTTATATTTATTCATAGATAATTGGCTGCATTTAAGTTTCAGATGCCTATAAGAATAAAAAAAAGTGCGCACTACAATATTCAGACTAGAACGTCATTGCTGAATAGACCACTAAAAAGTTGAATTACGAAACTCGTTAAAGATACATCCATTGTGTTTCATAAAATTTTAGTTGGTTTAGATACGTGCCAGTTTACGATGTGTGCTGATTTCAGTTCATATATTTTCACTCAACTTGCATATTCATCCCCAATCGCAAGATATATAATAATCACTAGTTTCCAATTAAAATCGAGCAACATCATTTAAGAATTGAATGTCAGTTTGTGTGTTTGCACTGGAAAATGAACGATGTCAAAGCGGGATTCAAACCTCCGTGAACGGCGAGCTTGCGAGCAAGTTCACGTGAGAGTTTGAATCCCGCTTTGACATCGTTCATTTTCCAGTGCAAACACACAAACTGACATTCAATTCTTATAATTTCTTACGTTATTTTTCGTGATTACCTGTTTGATGAAACTTGCGGCACTCATCATGCTGAGTGAAGCGTAATAAAATATAATCTTTCAGTGACACGATATCAGAGTTATCCGTCCTTTGAATGACGTCATGGCATGGAGGTCGCCATTTTTTGTTGTATCCTCGTCAGTATTATGTAAACAACCGTCGGAACAGAAATATTTCATTACCACGACTGCTCAAATTCGAACCCGTTAGTTCATAATGGTTAGATTGTGAGTATTTGCTTATCTAGATTGCATAATTTGTATTCAGCCAGCGATCGTGAATGTCTTTCAGTTCTAGAATAATCGTTGAGTTCAACAGCAAACAGTTAATATGCGCGATATTTTATTGAAATGTTTTATTTATTTTAGCAATTAGGAAGGGAGTAGGAAATTAAGATTATGTTTTTCAATCAAATAAATCGGTAAATGGTAACCGTTTGAAATTGTTGAAACCGTTTGAAACAAAAATACAGTACGCTCAATCAGGAAAGAACGCTAGGCCAACAGTACCGTCGAACGTTCACACGACATGAAAGCGTTCACACGAGTATGAACGATTTTCCAAGAGTTCATGGATAATGAACCTCGAAATTTTGATCACATGACCGCGCTCTCAACCAACCGACGTTCGGGAATCCGTGTAAACTTCAAAGTAAGAAATTATTATACATTGAGCAGAAGCCAAACTACACGTCCCATTTGCATACACATTAGTTATAAGACCTATTAAAGATTATCAACCTATAGTTGTCTATTTGTCTGTTGTAAATAACTTCCCAAAATTACCTTTGACTTATTGACGCGCGCCACACGCGGTGCATTGTCCGGTTTTCGATCAGAAATCGATACTTTTACCTTTATATTGTCGATATACTGAGTCGACTGACATCAAAATGGCAATTTAGGGCAACAGTCAGTACTTTTCGAAAAAATAACACATTTTATTACGTTTGGCAAATTTGACCCCAAACAACACAATGGATGTACCTTTAATGAAATTTGACCCCAAACAACACAATGGATGTACCTTTAATGAAATTTGACCCCAAACAACACAATGGATATACCTTTTTTCTGTTTTGCTTACCTCAACAAGTTTCATCTTAACTGAAGCAGTGCATCCAAAAATCGTAAAGAAAGATAATAATCAAAGTCATCAGAAAACAATACATGTAGATATCTTACGTGTGATGCCCAAGCCCCAATATTTCTAAAATAATATATGATACCAAAGGATAGGATATAGTTGGGATGTTATAACCGTATATATGAATTAATCTTAAGTTGGTATCTACCGCACTTCCAATATACCAACATTTGTTTACATGCTTATTTTCGGTCAACCGTCTGAATACAATGTTTTGACCCGAACAAAAGGATAGGTTGTACTGAGGCGTCAAATAGTCAAATAGTCAAATAGAACAGACTAGGACAGACATTGGAACTGTATGAAATATTGATATCAATTGGAACATATGATTAGCGGGCAAGCAAGACCATAACATGCGTTTGTTAAACACCAATAATCCCCGAATATAACCATAGTTTAACTTGAATAAAATATCAAAGTGTTTTCAAGGAAAAGAAACTATTCATGTGAATTACGGTATTCAATAAAGTATTAAAGCTTTACAAACGCTGACCAATCATAGTTATGGCCAAGGTTAAGGTTTTCGAAAAATAATTCCTGTGCCAAGGTCCAACTTCCCAATGCAAGGCATAACTCTCTGATTTAGGCCTTGCAGTATTTCCTTAAGATCTTTGTGCTTGGAAATCCGGGCCAACTATGCATTTCAGGTGCAGCGATCCACTATCTTTGCACAACAAAGCGAGGGAAATATTGCAAGGCTTAATTAGCTAGTAATGGAGACTGGTAAGAGTTATGCCTTGAGCTTGGAAGTTGGTCAAGGTCAAGCACAAGGTCACTAAGTTAAAGATGATGACCTCTGTCAGGTTTCGTCACACTGGATGCACATTCGAAGTAGTAACTAATGGTCTATCACTGACAAACTTCCTGTACAAGCCATTACTCACTGTAGTTTCCCTCAATGGCTGCATTGCCATAACTCTTCTGTGACAACGTAGCTAAGCGCTTCATAGAATTTCATAGTGTGCTCTATTCAAGTTAATACACGCAGAAAGGATTAAATTAGCCAGTGATGGCACGAAGTATGACTTGCGAAGGAAGATGACCAACGACCAATCACAAGTTATGGTCAGGACCGGCGACAAACAACATACCCCAGGGGTCGCCGATTCGGTGGCATAAAACGATATGATGAAAACAAAGGTAGAATATTCATCAGCTGTTTCACCAGTAATTGCCAAGGAACCATTCCTCTGTTTGAGATCCTTGACCAAGGTCATAAACAGTTACGGGGACGTGTTAGGATTAAGCTTGGTGTAATCTATGAGGAGAATCCAATATACCTTTCGTGAGATATTGCGCTGAAAAACGCAACATGAAGATATCATGAAGCTACAAACATATTCATAGCTTCGCATCACACGAAAATAATGTCAAGGTCACTTGGACCCGGCCTGCTTCTTTCCGAGGAGAAGCATTGTGTTAAATGTTTTAAAAAAAGAATACAGAGAACCTTGCTTGATATCTGCAGGTTTCAATGCATAATGTCAAGGTCACCACACAAACGACTAGGTCCCGCCAATGTAATTTAGATCAATAGTTTTTTTTTTATATTTTGTGTTAGTATCTCCTATATAGAATGATGAATATATGCCTGAAATTAAAATTTTAGAAAATTGGTATAAAATGTTAGACAATTGTCAACAATTGGTAGAATGATGTAATGATTGATGAAAAATTATGTTATAGTGTGAACTATTTATCAACATATAAATTGTGTGATTCTATGTTTTAGCATAGGTGTATAAATGTGTTTCAATACTTAGTAAAAGGAAATTCTCTCCGTTCTGAGAGGGAACCATTCTTGTAAAACATGAGTCCGAGGTTTTATTGATTTACCCCCAACTCTGGCGTTACCATATAAGGAGTCAGTTTCGGTCCCACGTAAGCCGATAGAATATAGTTAGCATCATGAGCACACGAAACCCAGTGGAAAGTTTTGGACATGAGATAATTTATGTAAATGAGACTACTTATATGGGACGCGCAGAGTCGGCCGGACAGCGAGGGCCTCAACTTTGGGTGGACTTGCCAGAATAGTCTTCGTCACTTTGTATCACAATTATTCATGTTTATAAAGTTTGAATGTGAGAGACATGTGTTTTGTATATCTGTGAGAGACCCCATCGCCACGAGCTGCATCCCCTAACTTAAAGGCGATATTAGGTTAAAAACAGACACGATTTTTTTAATATTAGGTTATCACCATAATATAGGACAGTCGATCTAAATTATATAGAATCAGGCCCGCGTCTTTCCTCAGTCTCATTAAAATCAGATCGAATGTAACAATCGCATCTCGCTGCGTTCTTGGTCTGAGTACTGGTCGACAGGGGTCATGTCGTGTAACCTTGTCTTAGACCCTTCACCTTCCTTAAATTCAACGGGTCACATCATCAATAATTAATAAATGTGCATCATCATTAATATGGGAAGCTAACGACTTTCTCAGAAGACATGACAGCGTGCTATGTTGAGATCTACATACCAATAGTCTACCTCAAGTCATGGTGTCGAGATATATGCCCGCCTCACTGGAAGGGCTCGAAATATTATGTCAATAACTATAGAGGAATGTCTTTACTTCCAGTTCTTGTTAAAATTATGACATAACCTTTGAACAAATCTAAATAAATTTAGATCGACTGTTCTATATAGTGTGGTTAAACCTAATTTAAAAAAAAAACCTGTTGATCTAATTTTTTTTATATATATATGGACTCATATTTTCGAAGCTCTCTTAGCGCTAAGATAGTCGTTAGTGCCATACATTAACATTGACTTACGACTATCTTAGCACTAAGAGAGCTTCGAAAATATGAGTCCATATAAACTGTAGATATGGTGCCTTTTTGTCCCAGGGTCACAGAAACGGATTTTAAGATATCACAATACGGTATCTTAAACCATTTGACGGATTTGTTTTGGAAATGTAAATATAAGTCTCAGATTTCTAACAGTTATGCTTTAACTGATCGTCGAATGCATAATGCTTTATAGTCCCTTGTTTAAAATATGTCCAGTATTGTCATTTATCTTGGCAACTTTCGCCCTCGTGGAGTCCGAAGAGGAGGGTGTTACCGAAATCTAAATTTGAAACAATGACGAGTTTCTCACTATGGGGCACATTTGAGTTTCATATCCGTCCACTTGATATCCGATGCACGCCAGGTGATCCACATGACCCCGTGACTATACTGGCCGTTCAGGTTTGCTGCTTGACAACTGTTATACCACCAGCCGCCAGGGTGGTCGACCGCACAGTTCGAGTAACTTATAGCGTCATTGTCCCGGTCCATCGTACTGAACATCCTGTTGTTGTGCGTGTACGTCATGGAGTCTCCTACAAGGAAATGTTGGAAGAATGGTATTAGAAGTAAAGTCAAGACTTGTAGTTTTAGACAAGTTTGTCGATGTAAGAAAAATGGCCTTGCAACGAAAGTACGAGTTGTGGATAGTTTCCAAAGTGTTTTTCAACCTGAAAGACATTGCAAATAACTGTGTGCGAAGCTGTACTTGGGGGGGGGGGGTCTGTATCTGGGTCTAGTATTTTACAGCACTCTAAACTTATTCATCTTAATAAATCTATTCTTCATCCAGATATGCATTCCATTGAATTCACAAATACTATATACCGTCTATAAAACAAAGGTCTTGCTGCACCGAGACTGAACAATGCGCTAGAGGAATCAGAGGATACAATATTTAGCTTGGTTGTCATGTACACTGTTTGATGTGTATAGCCTATTGTCTATTGATACCGACACCATGTTGATGTGAGAATAATAGGACAGTGTGAGAACGGAAGACGTGTTCAGTAGTTCCACAAGCGGACAAGCGCAGTTTGGCGCCTGGTGAGTATCAAGGGGGTAAATAACGTGTGCGTTCAGATTGAACACGCCTCTTGGACTCTATTTAGGAAAAGTATGTCAGTTGTTAACAAAATGGAATGTGGTTTCCGATTCTGGAATACAAAATTATGTACTGAACTCGTTCAAAAACGTTCTTTTCGTGTGATATATTGTTTGGTATTGAAGTAGACATGTTTACTACTGTCACTAATGTTACTAATGTAATTATTCAAAATTCATGAAATTCTGGTCATCATGTCACAAACTTTTCTAACAATCTGAATAAAAGAGTCGTATCCTGCCATTGTGATAGCCAAGCAATTATGTCCATCCTAAGAACATTTATTAGATCATACAATCTGGGTTTTTTCCATGTCACTTGATGTAGTTGTCTATATGTCCCAGCTGTATATATATATATACAACAATGAATATGTATATACTTTATTGTCTAACATGCGTTGATTGTGTATGTACATGACGAAAAATGAATAAAGTTTAAAGAAAAATGTTTACTAATGTTTCTGATGAGAGAAAATATAGAGATTTTCTGCCAATATGAAAAATATAGAAAATCAATTTCCCATTTGTTTTTGGCAATTATTTCGGATAACCTACAGTCATGACAGTGTCACATGGTTCGTTATTTGCTACAGTTCATTAATCATTAGAATTGTAACAAATAGAACTCATATCATTGACTAATATAGTAATATAGTGTGAACAATCACCTGATTATTAAATTGGGGTGTTTGCGCCCCAAGCAACCTAACACAAATTGGTGGAATTTTCGACAGGCAATTTCCTTTGCTATTTTTATGCGTCTATCGTTGGTATCTAAGGCGCAGCTACTAGATTTTCAACTTCAGTTACAAATTCTCGTGATTACTGACTTTATTTCAGACAAATACCTACATGACTCTGTGGTTTATGCTGTTCATGATGTATTTATGATGCTCAATTTGCCCAGTTTGATTTTCATTTGAGCCAAAGGTGGGTGATATCAAAAGTGTTCTTGAAATAAAAACTGCTTTTAAGGAGCCTTACCTACGTCCCCATAATACCCAGATATGGTGAGCATGTAATCCCACGACTCGCTCTCGACGCTGAACTGCGAGTACGTGGCGTATCCTGGTTGGTAATTGTTGTCCAGCATGTCGATTCTCAGTTGGCATTGACGTGCGGCAGTCAATCGGCTGATGATGTCATTGCCTATCAAACAAATTAATGCCAAATAAAGTTTAATTTGCAATGTTTTGAAAGGACCTTATGAGGTATTATATTACAAGATGTAGGACTACACTAGATTTCGGTATTTAACCTCCTGCCATCCTCGATAACCCAGAATATACGCTCCGATAAATCTATACTGTGTAGATTTATTGGAGCGTATACTCAGGATTACCGAGAATGACCTCTTCCTAGTAGACTTATTTACTCTCCAAAGATCTAGGTTACAAGTTTGCAGTCTCATTAAAATCAAACCGTAATTAGTTGCACTACGTTACACACAAAGGGTATATGTGTAACGTAGTGGAACGTAATTACTAGCTTATTTTAATGAGATTGCTCAAGTTTGCAACACTTGTTGATAAACTTTACAGTTTTGGATGATCAGTAGAATTATTTAAAAGTTTACGAATGGAAACTTGTATTCAACCTAGCCAAAACTCCGCAGCAAGGTCTCCGAATCCAATTTTATAATCCGCCCAAAGCCTACTGAAAGTCGTCGCGCCGTTTTGCCGTCTTTGAAAAACCTGGTGGTAGAAAATATGAAAAAAAGGGATCTATCAAATAAAACGTTTTGTGTATTTGCAGCATGTTAGAGATTCATATATTTAAAACACGTAGTACATGTAGTGTCAGAGGCAATATGAAAACTGTGATAACATCATCATGAAATGGAACCCGACTTTGTTCCAGTGAACAGTTCTGTAATTAGGCATGGTGTCCCGTCTTTCTCTCACACTGAATCTATCTCGTGCGCATTACTAGACTTTGTGAGTTTACATTAACAAATACCAATTTAAAAACGCTAATGATCAAAATACGCGTAATACTTGATATGACGTCTTCTAAAGGATGATCAACATTTATACAACGATAATTCCAAAACTTCAAATCTTTGTATGTTGTGATTAAACATGTACAATGTATAATCGGAACAAAATCGGTTTACAATTGGTGAAAGCGCACTTTCATAAAGGGAAGTAATGGTAGGATAGGGCCTACATTTTATCTAAACAGTTTATAATATAACGGCATGAGTAAAGTATAATCAGAATAAAACCTTTCATCAGTATAGTATGTACATCAGTACTCACGGTCCAACCGCCACCATCAGTGGTCATATCACAGTAGACATTGACCTGGCCTTGACCATAGGGGTCGATGGTGTACACGCCGTCTTGGGTGGTGGGATCACTAGTCAGTATGGCAGCGCAATCCTGCTCGGCGGGTGCTAAACAAGCAACCAAAGAGAGTAAACAATTTAGTAAAAGAAAGTTGAATCCCCACACCACAACCACAAAGCAGGGATTCTCTAATCAGAGGGACCGGCAACTCCAAGAATCTCCCGCTGAGCTCTCCACGTCATGGTCCAACCCACATATTGACCACAGGAAATTGAGGATACTCAATACATTTAATGTAAAAAATGAAAAAAAAGTATCCACATCCCTCTTTACTAATAGTCTCAAGGAGAGACACCCGCCATGTTGGATTCGTTTTCTAAGCTCCCGACTCGACTACATTCATGGCTTATTTTGGGTACGGGTATTTTGGGGGAAATTAATCAGCATGTATAGAACAAGAGAATTAGTGAACACAGCTCACTCATATACCCCACTTTTAACATTGGTCAAAGAGAAATGTTTGAAAATAGCAAAAGGGTTATTGAGCCGCGTCGCAAAGAGGTCTATGTGAGGTTTCCCGAACTTCAAACATAGACTCTCGAACACTCTCGGGTGCAGCATCCACTCCATGGATGGAGGCTTGTCAGGGCGAGACCGAGCGTCCGCAAGAACGTTCTTGGCTCCCGGGATGTGCACTGTGCGAATAGAGAGTTCGAGACTGTCTACTAATTGTAACAGCTCCATCACCAGTTGCTGTAGAGAGTCTGCTTTGGTCGAGCCTTGCTTGTTTATGGCCCAAGCCGCCGCCGAGCTGTCCGTGTGTCCTGTAGGCGGCCCGACCAATGGCTGATCGCAAGTCTTATGGCATCTAGTTCTAAGACGTTGATGTGGCATCTCGTTCGCACTGACGACCACACCCCGCCGTCTGTTCCGTATGCAGGTGCGCTCCCAACCCTTGGGTGGAGGCGTCCACTTATAGTTGGGCTGTCGCTGACGGCCACCTGAGTGGCACTCCCGCCAGTACGTTGGTTTCCTGCTGCCACCAGGAGAGATGGTGTCTGATATTGGTGGGAATGGAGATCTCACGTGTGTGATGACAAATATCTGAAGGGGCCTGAGCTGCAACCTTCACTTGGGGTGAAATGTTGTATCGAGGTCAGGAAACCCAACAGCTTCTGCCACTTCCTGAGGGGCAGTGGTCCTTGAAGAGCTAGCCCCAGGAGGTCTTTGTACCGCCCCATCCACTCCGTGGTTACAAAAGCCTTGTATTGCACGGTGTCCAGATGGGCGCCCAGAAACACCAGGTCCATTGTAGGCTGAAGGTCCGTCTTGTCTAGATTGACCAGTCATCCCAACCGCCTGAACAAAGCTATTACAAAGTCTCGTTGAGCCTCCAGAACAGATGGGGATCTGTTGTGATCGAACCCATCGTCCAGATACATCTCGAAATGGATGTCCTGCTGATGCAGGTACTGGACTATGGGTTGGGTTACGCGTGTGAACAGCCACGGAGCCGACGATATCCCGAACGGAAGCACGGTGACGACCCGCCAGGACGAATCGGAGGTACTTGCGATCCCCATGGTTAATGGGAATATGCAGGTACGCTTCCTGTAGGTCTAGGGATATCATCGAGTCGGAGGGCTCCAGTAATCGCATTACTGATGGCACTGTCAAGAGTCGAAAATATGCCGGCCGATCTAGGAAGGAGTGGTTGAATTCCTTCAAATCGTGGATCTGCCACCATTTGTTTGACTCTCTCTTCGGTCTGACGAAATCCGGGAACAAGGTTGTGGAGCGGGAGTTCCTCCACTGCCCCCTTGTCAATGAGAACCTCCACCTGTTCCAGCGTCAACGCGAGTCGATCTGACTCTAGCGGACGTTCCACTGGCGAATAGGTTAGCGGGGGGCGATGTGTCATGGGAATACGAAACCCCAGTTCCAGAAGATTGCAAACGTAATTGTCCAACCCCAACTGTTTCCAGTTGGGTACGAAGCGGGAGAGACGTCACCCCACTGGCCCGTCCCAGGCCGGGACAACCTCTGGGGGTAGCTCTGGAGGGACCCACAAGTCATTGCTTCCTCGGGGTACCTCCGTAGGCACGTCCCTTCCCTCGCTGGGCGTTTTTTTTCGGGGTGCGTTTGGGAGAGTGGCCGGTATTGAAGTCGTGACTTCTGCCTTGCCGACCCCCTCCTCGAAAGGAAACACCGCCAGTCCTGGCGCCACCGCCACCACCGGTGTTGCTTGGAGTTGGTGTGCCTCTCTTCTTCTTGGGTGTCGTCGCTTGGGACGAGGCTCTACCGCCGCCAGCTGCGAGCCTATTGGTCAGCTCTTGCTGCTGACTCTCCTGCCGCTGGCGAAGGGCACCAGCGATTTTCCCATCAAAAAGCGAAGAGGATGAAGCAGAGGCTGAACGCAAATTGTTCCTAATCTCCGCGGGGAGGCTGGTACGCACCAGGAAACCCTTGCTGAACCCGATACTTCTGGCCTCACGATCAAAGTGGGACAAATGCATGTCCGACACTTGATGGGGCGCAGAGGATGAGGCGACCCGACGGATGTCATCGTCCAGGACCGTGGGAGAGAGAGGAAGCGCTCTTTGATGAACAGGCAGTGAGCTGTGCTGTTTGTCTGAGATTACAAGTGGAGGCAAGAGACCTGGCGCTGCCGCGGCAATGTTCGCGTGGAAGTCCTTGCCTGCTGACTACAGAAGCCTATGGGAAGGCAGCGCCACAGAGCGAGAGGTGGGCGTCTCCTCCGCACAGAATGTCTCCATCATGGCTTGTTTGGTGGATGAGGGTTCGTCCTCGACCTCAACCAGAGAAAGGTAGGAGTCGCCTCCTCTCCCCCTTTGTCCGTGGGTGGCAACCGTTTGTCTAACATGTTGGCCACCATGTCCCTCACGGACACGAGGATATCCTCAGTCAGCGCCTTAGGATCAAATGAAGGAGGCGAGGAAGGTCTCGACCTCCTCTTCTTGGACTTGTGCTTCCTCTTCTTCCTGGGCATGTAGCGGCGATCCCGCCCTGAAGCAGCATCGGGAGAAGACTCTCTCCTGGGAGAAACGTCCCCGCCACCCAACTCCGCCGAAGACAGATTACAATACCTCTCGGGAGAGGCGTCCCTGTGACCCGATCCCCGCAGACACGTCCGGAACCTCAAACTCTGCTGCGTCCTCCGAGATGATGAGATCGGACCCAGCTGAGGGGCTCCTGGGTCCCGTAGCGGTGGCCGAAGCAGAAGAAGAGCGCCTGGAAGCTCTCAGCTCTCTTCTTCACCGCATTACGGTAGTCTTGATGTGCAAACACCGAGAGGCTGGCGCACTCCTGACATCTGTCATTCCCTGGACAGAGATTGCGGCACAAACGGCAAAGAGAGTGGGGGTCAAAGGCACCTGACTTCTTTGAGCCGCACCCTCTACAGAGAGAAGCATACTGTCCAGGCATGTTTCCACCCCTTCACCCCTACCGAGGAGCGGTATCCAAAGGTAGGGATAGCCCCTAACCTAAACAGGGTAAAGTCCAATCACAAGTCTGGAAGGCCGCCTAAGAGAGACGGTAGGCGCTAAGCGATAGGGGCGGGAAGCCCACAGGATATCCAATCAAAGCCACTTCACTCAAGTAGCATGCCCGGCGGCAAGCAAGCAGTGCGGTATGTCCAATGGATATCCAGTCCAATGCCACCTCACCTCAAGTGGCACGCTACCCGCTATAGCGGGGACCCAATCCGACAACTAAGTCTCCTCGCAACAGCCGACGGTAAGGAAACAAAGGAATGCAAGCACTACACAAGCCTATCGGTATGGCAGGGTCCCAACTTGTTAACAAAGTCCCATCCCTGCCAGCCCGCGTTATGGAGACAAGGACAAGACAGGCGGTAGCCCAACAAGCGGTATAGCGGGGTATCCACTTGTTAACTCAGTCCCATCCCGCCAGCCAGCGGCATAGAGTTACAGACACAAGTCAACAGTAAATCAGCCAGCCGGTATGCCCATGCCAAGATTTATGGCGGGGATTAGTGGTATAGTGGGGTATCAAGCGCTAGGCGCGATCCTATCCACTCCCGTATCGCGCGACACCGCCAAGGGACAGGTTACTAAATCCAATGAAACACCCAAGGTGAAACAAACCCTAGTGTGCCGCCAGGCAGAATGGCGGCCTAAGGTACAATAAGAGAACAAGATAGAAAGCCAAACGCCTGGCTGGCAATCGACCCAAGTCCCAAGGAGACGCACTGCAGCCCGTGCAGCCTGTGCACGCAAAGTCCGTGCTGAAATGAACAACCACTGACACCAAGTCAGCTAGCTGTCAGCTCAGTCAAGCAGAAATGTGAATTACCCTAAGTAGTCTTACCCAGGAGGAATAGACTACATGTATACAGTAAGATAAACCTTACACAGAACTGCAAAAACACTCAATTAAAGAAACAAAGGCTAAGTTTAATTAGCAATTAGCAAGTCGAAGACGGGAGAGCTATCATCACATGTCTGAATAGCTTGCCGACATAAGGAAGAATGATAATCCGGATCTTGGCCACCTATCGGGAGATAGGGACAGGGAAGGTGAGTAACTCTTCCCTTACTTTGTAATAATTTGTCGAAGATAGCCATATAGTATAATAGGGCATATAGTGAATATCAAAGATGGTATAGTAAATAATAATAAATAAGCAGATAATAATTAAGTTATTATTGACAAAGGAGGGAATCTCTTAGATTCATTGCACTGTGTATATAAATGGCTATGTTTTGTACAACATTTTGATTGTCAATTGACATGAGCATATTGAATTTATGAACCGTTGGGTTTGAGTAAAATTTATATGGTATATACAAGCATCTTAAATTTTTGTAACAATTACATACCAGCATAAAATGAAATTCATTTTCAATAACGTTATCTTTGCAAAAAATACATAATCTATTCGATCTCGGTTGGTTGGTTGGTTTCAATTTGGAGACGGTGTGAGGAACACCTGAATTTAGCAAGGGCTGATCGAAAACACCAAATGTGACTTTAAAACAAGAATAAAATGAAAATTTTGAACTATTTACAAGAGATATGTGCCATTCCTGTTCATAATTAACTCTTAGTCTAAAAACAAATTATGATATGAATTTATCAACATTATATAAATTGTGTTGCTGTTCCCAAATATAGCCAAATCCAAAAGAGTAGAGAATATTCTTAATTTTTGATGCCCAGTTTGTTTTACCATTGCAAGTGTCCAAAACTAAAATGTCATAACATTTTTTTTACAAATCTAGAGTTTGGCATTTTACATATTTTACACCAGAATTTGACAGCTTTTTAGCTCATCAGGCCTGAAAGGCCCGATGAGCTTATGTCATGGGATGGCGTCCGTCCATCCGTCGGTCTGTCCGTCCGTCCGTAAACTTTTCGCTTTTTCGACTTCTCCAGAACCAATGACTCCAGATCTAGAGAGCTGAATTTTTATGTACACACTCCTTGGCTGAAGGGGATACTTAATTGTAGATTTGGTGACCCTGTGACCCCAAATGTGGGTCACAGGGGTCATAACCTAAAAAGCTATTTTCATCTTCTTCTCCAGAACCAATGACTCCAGAGAGCTGAAATTGTATGTACAGACTCCTTGACTGAAGGGGATTCTTAATTGTAGATTTGGTGACCGTGAGACCCCAAATATGGGTCACAGAGGCAGTGACCTAAAATGCTATTTTCATCTTCTTCTCCAGTCCCAATGGCTCTAGCGAGCTGAAATTTTATGTACAGACTCCTTGGCTGAAAGGGATTCTAAATTGTAAATTTGGTGAGCCTGTGACCCCAAATACGGGTCACAGGGACCATCACCTAAAAGCCTATTTCAAGTTACACCATATTTCTGAGATTTTATGTGCACTTCAGCCAGTATTCAATAGGAACAAGAAATAAGATAAATGTCTACATAATGGACATGTTTAATGTGAATCTATATGAAATGAGAACTACTGAATACCCTCTGAAGGAATAACTTGAAGAGGAATTAAATTTGTTTTATATATATGAGATATATGTGAACTGAATATGACTGGTGATGACTGGTGATAGCATAGGACTATTAAAGAAGTAGCTACATGAGATTGTGACACCACACCTATTTTCATCTTTTTCTCCAGTATAGAAAAATAATTAATTGTATGAAAAACAACATCTAACATATAAATTTTACTGGCTGTGAGTCCAGTGTCTGCATGTTATGTAATTGCATTGTGTTGACCTAGGAGTGACCACTCCATGGCAGAAGGATGAAAACTGATAGCAACACAGATGTTTCAGGTTACTTCAAACTACTGTGCAGCGCTGTGTTATAGACTGTGTGTGAGACTGCTTTAGTCTTAAACTGACTCTAAAAAAAGAATTTATTCATAGAATATCACCATTTTATCAAATATTGAAATGGAGCCTATGAGAAATGGGATTTTCAAAAACTGAGTCTCCTATTCATTATGTAATAAATGTGGATATTTCTAGAATGCAATTAAGAATTAAAACAATATAATGCAAAGGTCTATGATATCTATAATAAATGTATAAATTAATGTGTAACCAATTTTGATAATAACAAAATTGATGACTTGGCAATGTCTTATAATTAGCAAGGGTCATGACCTAAAAAGGTTTTTTTCATTTTCTTCTACAGCCCCAGGCCATTATTGTAATAGCTGACAGTGGTGAACTGTATGCAAAGAATTGTATATTCATTATTATATAATGTGTGTACGATATTAAAAAATAGTATTATCTCTCCACCACATTATTATATGTTTGATACCAGCAATTTATTTCCAAGCTACAAAACAAACACTTGCACATATATTACACGAAAAACATCTTTCGCATTTATTATCTATGCATATATTGTCATACTAACAAATTTATTACAAATAACATGTTTCTGTGCAACTTTGTGTTGCTCTTTCAACACATATAGCAGATTGGCAAAGTTATGGTAACAAAATATGTTTAAACTGCTTTAATCGTTTCACTGCCTAGATTCTTCTTACTACATTCCATTATCTGACCATTGCTATAAAGCCCACTCCATAACATACCCCATTTATTATCTCCTGATGAGCTACAGAGGCCATGGCTCTAATTTTTTTATAAGTACAAATATACATTGGATAACGTCCACATTCTCCCCTAACTACATGGCTGGAAGTGGGCCGTTTGATATTTAAAAACCGTTTACAACAAAACATATGTACAATTTCAACTTCTTTGAATATATCAACTCCCCATATCTCAGCTCCATACAAAAGAATGGGGTTGATTTTGGTATCAAATGTTTAAAAAATAAATCGTAAGGTAATGGATTAAGCATGTAAATTGATTTTAGAATACCGTATAGAATACAATTTTCTTGCCTTGCAAGGCTGCGTTATTCACGTGAGGAGATCAAGATAAAGAGCGTGAAAATAAAATACCCAGATATTTATAAGAGCAAACAGTTTCCCAAAGATATCTTTGAAAATACCATTTTTCATGTTTTGATAATTTAAAACCATTTTGGAATACAACGATCTTTGTTTTTTCCAAATTGACAGTTAGTTGGTGACTTTTCGAAAGCTTTCTAAAATATGTATGTATGAGTGGCAAACATAAGGACAGGAAATTTGGAATAGTTGAGAAAAGTGAGTGACCACAATAACACTAGTGAATATAAACTTTTGAAAGGAAGTAAATATGAATGATAGAACCCGCTCTTTAAAGAGACAGTAGCACGTTTTTTTCAAATTTCCCATTCATAATGATAGTTTCTGTCATTTATATTTACTTTAGAGGGTAAACCATCTTATTACAAAAAAATAAAAGACTTTCCCTAGTGGTGAAAACGGTGTTCCGTATAAAGCAAAAATTGCATGGCGGCCATTTTATTGTGAACACATTTTATTATTTTGAATTACAAAAACGATGCTCATGGCTTTACGGAACTATGTACACTCATTTTGATTTCCCGAAGAGTGAAGGTTTTTTTTTTACTATTGGTGACATTATTTTTCATCGACTTATTTCATCGAAAAATGTGCTACTGCCCCTTTAAGATATGTAAAGCGTGCACTATATAATGTGAATCTTACCGTTACCCTCCGGCAGGGTGTAGTACCGAGACCCGTCCTCCACCACGCTGTTTGCTGTGGAGAAGAACTGGGAGATGTGGGCAGTACACACTGTACTCTGTGAGTTGTAGAAGAAGGAAACACATCGCTCGTCCAGGCCACAGTCTCTGGCACAGTCAGTGCGTGATTCATAGCCAGATCTAGTCCAAAGTGATTGGTCCGAAATTAGAATATTTTCAAAGATTTTCCTTGCAACAAATTTCTTGAACAAACACGGTTCAGAACCATAGCCGAAACAACAGAAACAACACAACAAAAGCAAAATCTGAATCAGTTCGAACATTGTTTGAGACATGATTCCTGTACTGCCCAATGCACAAGACAACATGGGTATATTGGTATTATTTAAAGGATATAGTCATGTGATATCAACACACGTGACTGTAAATGGAATGGACTATTTGCAAAGGAGCCTACCAATTGACTAGTATCGATCCAGCACTTATTGTTAATCACCATCGGCAATGTAACTTTAACATACTGATGTCTTAGAATGTTTAGAAAAAGAACAATAAATTTATTATTAAGTTGTGAAGACAAACAATTATAATTAGAAAAGGCTATTTCTCTTTTATCACAAAATACGCTTTCCGCCATTGTCCCCTTGGGAATGAAAACCAACTATGATGTATGAAACTTCGCCTAGTTAAGAATCATGCTACTATATATAGTATGTTAAGTTGAATCAAGTCTACAGCCTACATTGTACCGAATCACACAACGTTCCCTTCTACATTTCGATTTACTCGAATGTAAGAATGACTATATACGTTATAGCATTCAGTCGAGGGTGATCGAACATAGTGAATGTTATAACGTATTTATCTTACCGAATGTCTCAAAATATCATTAATAAAACAAAGACAAATTTTGACAGAAAACAGCTGATCGATCGACAAACTATGACCTTTAACTTGTGTCACGTGACATAAAATGATTGACGTTGATCCATGCTTTATTCATGTTGCGGGATATAAAACATAATTTTATCACCCTCGGGAAGATTTATCAACCCGTATGACGGTGTTTGTTGATATTTGATAATGGTCACGTGGACCAATCAGGGATCGACATTCTTAAATGAGGTAGGATAATGTCTATTACAGTCATGTAAACTTATTTCACAATGCTGTACATGTACAGAAAACTAATGCTGTTATTCCGCTCTGTCTGTGTGATGATGGACAGTGTTTTAAAATAAATAATGTTTCCTTTACACACTAGGATTCATATTGAAATTTGATAAAAGGCAATAGTAATGACATTAATAGTATTTCCTTTGGCATATGAATTAAAGTGTTCACTTCGGGGTGTACAATTGGTTGTAGTTGATTATTGTTTGTTTATCCTTACCACGTGCGAGGTGAGGTTGGGTGAGTTAGGATTCAACGCCACTTCACGGCTGCTAGTATTATTGCCGGGAGAAAGCTCGCAACACCATGGTGGCAATGCATTGCAAAAACCTGCGAACATCGGCTGGAACTAGCGAACCGTGGTTGGTACTGCGCAGAAATTTAGTAGCATTGCACTCAAACTTACTACATTTAGAACAGTTCTCCACAGCAAACAAAGTTGCCAAACCCCTGGCGGGATTAATTTCTCTTCGGAATATATCGAAACGTTTATAAGAAAACGTTGTGGACCAAGATTGAGGTTATCATGTAAGGAAAATTTTTACTAGTCGCATAAAAAAAACTGTCTTCATATAAACCCCATTCAGAATTGGTATTCAATTGAGCAAAGCCAAAATGATGGAAGCTTAAGTTTCCGACTCCAACAAATGTCAAATGAAGATGAACAATATCCGGAAAAAATACGATGACGTCGTACATGTAAGTTCACAATCGAAGTAGGTATCAGGATAGAGTGGCAAAGTCATTAACGTGGTACCTCCGCTTTGAGTCTACCAATGACGTATCGATGTCTATGTCTATCGATGACGTTGTGTGTGAGAATGGAGCGTCTATCAGGATGTCGTGGGGGAATCCTTTCCTGTTCTGACGTAAATGAGTCCTGACAATGTTGGGATACGACGCTGGAATGGTCTGGGATGGGACCACTGACGTCTGGCACCTGTGTCGGAGATTGAGTCACTCGAATCCATCTGTCCTGTCTTGTAATCGTTGGTCGGGATGGCCAGTATACGGGGGTGGTCAGCAACGCCATGTCTTCAGAAGCCAACTAAACTAGATTTGAAATTTCAAATTATTATTTGTTCATGTAACCCACCGTTTAAGAAATCGCCGTTTTAAATCTCCTTAAAGGTACATCCATTGTGTTTCATACAATTTTATTTGGCTTTAATACATTCCAACTCACCACATGTTCTGTCTACAATACAAATAAATTCACTCAGCTTGCATATTTATCCCCAATCGCCAAATATATCATACTTACTAGTTTCCAATTAAAATTGAGTAACATAGTGATGTATTTGCAGAAACCGAAATTTCACGTCCCACTTACATGCACAGTAGTTATGTGACCTATTAAACATTATCAACTCAAATTTGGCATTTTATCTGTTATAAATAAGATTCCAGAATTACGTTTGACTCATTGGCGCGCGCGACACGCTGTGCATTGTCCGGTTTTCGATCAGAAATCACTACTTTTACCATCATATCACAAATGTGCTAAGCCTACTATCATCAAAATGGTGGTTTTCGGTAACAGTCGGTAGTTCTCGATAAAGTAACACCATTTATAGCGTTTGAAATATGTGACCCCCAACAACACAATGGATGTACCTTTAAGTCAACGAGATAGGAGAATCAAAAAGGGCCTTTTTGGCATGTTTTTGACGACCTAAAGTCCAAAAAAGTTATTAATATTGAGAAGATCTTTTATTAATTTAATTTCCTACATTTTATGCATTTTTAATTTAAATGTCAAATATTCTGGCCAAATAACGATTTTGAAAAAGCGATTTCAGCTCCCCAAGTGTACTTGAGTAGACACCAAAAAGGTATTATACACTGATGTGTGAACTTGCGGGAACCTCTTTACAAATCGTGTCCCTATAAAAAAAACAATTAAAAACGTCTTTCCCGGCATCAATATTTCAGTTTTTACACCATTGAAAATGTGGTGACGTTTCTTTTGCGGTTGAGTGTATTTCCCAGTCGAACCATTCCGATGGCTTCATGACGTTAATTTATCTTGACACGATTTGCATGTGCCGTGTCATGTGAATCTGTGGAAATTCAAAAGTCATTGTTTGTTTTATGTGTCTTCATTTCGAGTCTCTCGTGCAATGTACTGCAAAAAATAGAACAAAAATAAAAATGTAACATCCTCCACGTACCAGTAGGATATTAAAATGTCTGAATTAGATTGTGTAGATTTATTTTCATCATAGCGTTAGAATATAGTTGAACATATGATGTTCTGAAAATTATGTGTCAACAAAATCAAAATATTAATAGCCTAAATAGTGAAAAACGGTCAGTTTTCCTCCTAAATTTTATCTCTTAAAATGGCTTCTCTGTAAAATGTTGTGTTATATTCTAGTTTTGCAAATATTATATTTAATTTTAATATCGATGAAAACAAGCAGTTGTCACTAAGGTGACATGATCCCCCGCCGTAAATTAATACTTCAAAATTGAAAAATAATGTCAAGATCATCAAAATCGAATCTTCCCTAAAAGAACCACTGGTGTAAGATAAAGGTGAGAATCCAATAAACAGTTCTTGTGATATTGATGCCCCTGACATGCTTAACATGTCGACAAACTGTGACCGTGAGAATAAAGTCAAGGTCACCAAAATCTAATCAGCCCAAAGGTTTTCCTAGGAGGTGCTTTGTGTAAGATGAAATTCCAGAGAATGGTTCTTGAGATTTCCCGCTGACAAGCTTTACATGTTCATTAACATGTCGAAAAATTCAAAGTTCCGCTGTGACCTTGAGAATAATGTCAAGATCACCAAAATCTAATCAGCCCTTTGTCTTCCCTAAGAGGTGATTTATGTAAGCTATGAAGAGAATCCAGTGTGTGGTTCTTGAGATATCCCGCTGACAAGGGTAAATGACAAAGTCTCGTTGTGACCTTGAAATGAAGGTCAACAGTTATGACATGTGGATAGAATATTTTAGCATTGAAATATAATATTCAATAAAAGCCCAACCAGTTTTATTTCGTACACAAATTCGGCTTTCAGACAAGTAAAGAGGTAAACGAACTTCCAAACTGGTATTACCTTTTAATACCATTTTGATACCCAACCATTCTCATCAACGGCAGTTTCAGCTGCAGATACAAATGTAGTTGTGAAGGTTTACCAGAAATGTATCGTCTTTATTTTTATACAGCAGTAAACCGCCTTATTCCTTCTTATTACATGACTGACTTTTGTTTTATGAAGGTCATGTGCGCATCCCAGTTCGAGATAGTGTCCCGACGGTCGCGGAAACAGACCGATGATTGCCCGAAATCTTCACTTTGAAATACATGGAATGTATGAAATGTAATTGTTACTCATCTGTAAATGTCCATTCTATCACGAAAGTACAGAATTGTTGTTGCAAAGAACTTCACACCTTTTCGACACCTGAAAGGTTTGATTTGTTAAAGGTACATCCATTGTGTTGTTGGGGGTCACATATTCCAAACGTTATGAATGGTGTTACTTTATCGAGAAGTACCGACTGTTACCGAAAACCACCATTTTGATGATAGTCGACTTAGTATATTGACGATATGAAAGTAATAGTAGTGATTTCTGATCGAAAACCGGACAATGCATCGTGATTGACGCGCACCAATGAGTCAAACGTAATTTTGGAATTTTATTTATAACAGATAAAAAGATAAATTTGACTTGATCATGTTTAATAGGTCATATAACTACTGTGCATGTAAATGGGACGTGCAGTTTCGGTTTCTGCACATGTGTATGATGTTACTCTATTTTAATTGGAAACTAGTAATTATGATCTATTTGACGATTGGGGATGAATATGCAAGCTGAGTTAATTTATTTGCACTGTAAACAACACATATGGTGCGTCGGAACATATTAAAGCCAAATAAAGTTTTATCAAACACAATGGATAATAATATCTTCTCACAATGTTGTCTGCTTAAACCTTCTTTTTTTTCTCACTTTATTTCTTTTTTGAAGGTACCATACATATACATATTCAAACATTTTCAACATATATAACATTGCATAGTATCTGCCATACAGTCGGCATTTGGGTTTACATGGTATACATTTTCATTTCAACCTAGCAGAAAATAAGAAGAGATTATGCAAAAAGACTGTGGCATGAAGACCAAAATGAAAATCTACATTCTGTAAAAAGCATCTGCTTATTAACGTCATAAGTGTCTCGAATGACTGATTTAAGACCATATATGTGCGGCTTTCTGTTGCATGTATAGATGTTATGTTTGGTAACAATAAAGATCAACTTTAGAACATCATTTCGCTTTTCCGTGTATCCAAACATAATATGTGTTATATTAGGTTCTAAATATATGTCAGTCTTACATTTGATCCATTCAAATAAGAGATGCCACAGACGTTTTACATGTACACAATCGAATAAAATATGCTTTATAGTTTCAATTGAACACTTACAAAATGTACATAATTGAGACGTTTGTAATTTGTAAATAAATGCACTTCTGTTTGTTGTAAGTATTCTATGGACACTGCGGTATTTAAACCAACAAGTTTATAACTAACAGTGCTTCGAAATGGAATGTAGTTATATATGTTCCACTCTTCTTTATTTACATATTATTTATATATATCCGATATCAATTTCCCATTTCCTTTCACTAATAACTTGACTCGTTATTAAATCTGATTTGATTAAATTCTTGTAGAATTCCTTACATCCTTTGTTAGCCTTAAATAATACTTTCACGGTGTCAGGAGTAAAAGGCATATCATGTTTCTTATCAAACGTCAGCGAGTTGATTTGGATGTATCTCCTTATACAATGTGTCAAACCTGTAAATTTCAAGAAGTTAGTTTTCAGATTATATTTTTGTTGAAATTCAACAAAGGTAAGGAATGAACCGTCCGTATTCAAGAAGTCATTTCTACGTCTTACATTTGCTCTCACATAATGTTTCTACATAAATGGTTTTCTGTCTATCAAAATATTGTCATTAGCCCAGAGGTATTCGGTTGGGATATCGTTGACAGTATTTTTACTTTGTAATGTGGCCCATGCATTGAAAAATCTTTCCAGAAGACATTTCTTATATTTGGTATAATATATGTTCTAAGATAAATTTATTTTGATCCCATTTCTATAGGATTTAAGATTGTAATTTGGTGGGGAAAAAGTCAGTAAGATGTTTCAACTTAGTATTTCTAGTGTACAATCTTCGTATCCAGGATATTTTCTGGGATAGTATAGTTTCTAATATCAATGGTACTTTTAGTCCCCCGTGTTCGTAATCTTGTACGATCAAGGTTCGTTTCACTTTGTCTGGTTTACCTCTCTAAATAAACGCGAAGCATTTCTGTTGTAATTTATTTATCATATCTACCTTTGGGTTAGGAATTGAAGTAAAGAGATCAGTTAGTAATGGCAAAATAAGACTTTTTAGGACTATAATTCTACCCATAGGTGTGAGATCCCTACGAAACCAGACAGTCATTAGGTTATCTATTTTCTTAAGTTTATCCTTGTAATTTCTTTCAACCATTTCTGCCACATTATGATGAAATTGTATGCCAAGAAGTGAAAATGGACATTGGGTCCAACCCAAAGAGTCACAGTATCTTGTGGATGAGTATTGCTTTGATCCGATCCATATTACCTTAGTTGTTTTCAATTTTCATTTTAAGGCCAGAGAAATGATGCGTATTTCTTTAGCGTATCCATAGTCGCCTTGAAGCATTTTTCAGTTCCATCTAAACTTATTGTTGTATCATCAGCAAATAGAGTTAGGAGATATTCAAGTTCATGCATTTTAATGCCTTTGATGTTTTCATTTGTTCGTAACATATGTGCAAGTATTTCAGCACAAAAATATTATATTATGAATTATGTTTATACAATGTTATACTTTCGGTCATGACGTCTTGGAAACGAATAAATTTTCATCTTGGTATGGTTTGTTGTAAAATTGCCTCTCTCAGACGTGTTTCTGTAGTCATTGCTTGTCATCAGTGCAACGAGCAGGTCCTTAAAACATACATTATAAAACCTATTATGTAATTATAATTACACTAGGTTGCCGGGGACTGTTTATTGATGTAAGGTTCTTCTGAAAACATCATTGAATATATTCAATGGGCAAACTGAAAGGGTTCTTTGTAATAAAAACAATTTAAAAGCGAAAGAGTTTTTTCAATTCTGTTTTTGTCTTTCCCTTATGTCTGAAGCCAATAACTTTTAAGAAACATTACCAACGATGCAGTGTTAATTGTTACGAAGCAATAAGTAATGATTAACAACAGTAAACTTATTTGCTCCTTTGAAATTCGAAGCTTTCATTTCAAAAGTTGTACCTAGGTTCTCACGTGTTTAACCAGCAGATGCTCATTTCATTATAACAGATCGATACCAACACGTTGAGTGTCTTTGAGAGGAATTATTCAATTGGCACATGACACAATTCAATAACAAATTGCGCTTAAAGAACTATATTGAGTATGTTAATGTTTTCAAGTACAAACATATCTTGTCAATGTATATAAATAATATCAATCATTAGAAAAATACCCCATTAACATCGTGACGATTAAAAAATACAAGTCTAAATAAATAATGTTTCAAAGACATCTTACCCCTCGGTCGGTGCGCGCCACTGAATGTGTTACATTGGACATTAACCTTTTCTTACTGCTATGCAATATCAAGATTCCTAGACGGTCCCAGAAAAGATACGTGAGACACTTGAGGGGAAGAAGGATGTATGAAGTGAATATATGCAGCGCAATCGATCAATGATGCTAAATAGTTCGTGCTTTTGTCATCATTTTTCTATATAATGTGAGAGTAAACAACAATACTCTTTGCAGGAAAATAATACACTCGATATTTAATTAAAGAGGTTCCATACAATAATCAAAATAAATGAAAAATTGCTGTAAATTGGCATGATGCAAGCTGAGTATGTATAAATAGAAAAGTGATTTCTGCAATGTTTATGGGTTTTTTTCCCAATTAACGTTAAATGTCAACAATGGATTCTGCAGAAATAACTTCAAAAGTCCTGTTCAAGAATAAAAATAAATGAAAAATAATTCAAACATGAAAAAACATGTGGAAAACATAACGCTGAAGAATAATAGAAAAAAAATAAATATGTCATGGACCTATTTTCTGAGTAATTTAATGCTGAAGTTGAATATTTATGAAAAGTAATGGCAAAGGGAGATAACTCTTCACTTGAAAATTGAATTTTTTATTACATAATTCATTTATATAACGTTGAAGAGCTGATCATTATTTTACCATAAAACAAAAACTATTTCACACAACCTTTCTTTATTAGTATCCAAAGGTAATTTGATTTTTAATGTTTCTCACAACACATGAAACATAGTGGCAAAGGGAGATAACTTTTCACTGGGAATTAATTTTTTTATGACATAATTCAATTATAGAAGGTTGAAGAGCAGGTAATGTTTTACCATAAAACATAAACTATTTTACACAACCATAATAACATTACCTTTCTGTATTAGTATTCAAAGGTAATTTGTTTTTCAATGTTTCTCACAACACACTGTTGATGAATAATGGACCTAAGCTATTAAGTTCTGAGAGCGAAAATCTGACAATTGGAGATGTGCGTGGGCAATGTGTTTGTTAACTGGCTGATAAATACATTTACAACTGAAACAACATTGTCTTCCGAACCCAACTATACTACATATGAAAAAAACCATTATCTGTTCATGTTTCTGAGAAACACGTCGTTTTGGAATATACTTAATATAATCAAACCTTTTTTCCGTATGAAGGCCATCGGGCCCATATACATTTACAAAGTTCATACATTCAATATATATTCAATATATATATATATACACACGCCCATCTGCTAACATATATATTTACACATTTTCATAGATATACAATGCAAATCGGTATTGATGAATTGGACAAAGAATATGATGAAATGTATTTTGATATGATAGACAAAATGTTATAGTAATCAGTGCTGTTATTATTCTTGTAATATATTAGATCTGCGTTCGTATGAGTGCATAATATAGAGACTGAACATTTTTAAGGTATTGATATTATCTGTTGTAAGGAGTTTTTTAAAGCTAAACATATTTGTTCTTAATTCAGTTGGCAAATATCTACGACGTAAATCAGCATATCTTGGACAAATAAAGGTAAAATGGTATTCGTCCTCAATTCCCAGATCACAAATAGGACATAGTCTCAGAGTTATGTTGGTATTACACCATCGTCCCTCATTAACTTTCAACCTTAACAATCCGGCTCTAAATTTAACAAGATACTTACGTAATTTATAATCAACAATCTCGAAAAGATATTTTTCAGGATTTAATAGACTTTTGAATTCCCTGTACAGAACATAACGTGCGCTATTATCAAGATCAGAACTCCAATTTTGTTTAAACATATCTATTAAACGAGTCTTAAAGAGTTTGATAAAACCTACTCGATTCCCGACAGTTTGTGACAACCAGACAAATCCAAAGCCATGCGAAACACGTAAGAAGCCCATGTATCATAACCAAGATTATCAAGATTAAGTAACATTTTATAAGCTTTATTTGGTATGTGGTCATCATGCATTGTTGTTATTTTAATCCAGTAGTTAAGACAACGAGCTGCTGTATTTACAAAGATTGGGAATCGACCACATTCACCATACACTATTGCATTAGGTGTCTGAGGCCCCACAGTTAGATATAATTTACAAGCCGAAAGGTGGGTTTTTTCTATACATTCATATTTTCTATATCCCCACAATTCTGAAGCATATGATAATATCGATTGTATCTGACTGTCGAAAATTTTGAAAAATATATCCGGTGATAATGAACCAACTTTTCTTAGATTGCCATTTAATTCCATTAATGCCTTTTTGCTGCGTAAGGAAAGGTCGGATACTGATTTACCCAGGCTAGCCGTACATGTGAATATAAAACCGAGGTACTTATAACTATTCACAATCTCCAAGTTATTACCTTTAAAAGATCATTCATCTGTAATTTTAAGTCTACCTCCCCTCCTGAAAACTACAATATTAGATTTGCCAAGATTAACGTCTAATCCCCACTTGTCTGAATAAAATGCTAAAGCATTTAACTGGTTTTGGAGACCGCATTTAGTATCTGAGGCTAAAATAACATCATCAGCGAAGAGTAACATCATATTTTCTATCATATCCGGAAATAACTGGATGCCATGTTTTCCATTTTGTGCAATTTCTAAAGAAAGTTCATTTATTAATAATGAAAACAGCATCGGACTAAGCATACATCCTTGTTTGAGACCAAAGGGACAGTTAAAGTAACTTGTTAAATGTGAATTACATCGTACACATGATTTAACGGAAGAATAAATACCTTTAAGCGCCTGCATCATTTTCCCACTCAAACCATAACTTGATAACAAGCCCCACAATTTGAACCTGTCTATTGAATCAAAAGCCTTTTAAAAATCAATAAAAGCAACAAAAAATTTCGCTTTTTACATAAACATTTTTCAATAAGTGCGTACAGGGTAAATATGTGATCAATAGTAGAATATCCCTCTCTAAAACCTGCTTGTGTTTCTGATATTTTATCCATAAGAATTGCCCATTGAGTTAAACGTTTGTTTAAAATGCTGGTATATAATTTGCTTAAGATGCTTAACAATGAAATACCCCTATGATTATCTGGGTTGTGAATGTCTCCCTTCTTATGTAATGGAATAATAATTGCTTAACTCCAAGCATCCGGAAAGTTGCCACACTCAAATAGTTTATTGAATAATGCATGAAGAAATGACATTATGGCATTTTCAGATGATTTAATCATTTCTGCTAAAATATTATCAACCCCAGGCGATTTCCCAAGTTTTAACCGCTTTATAGCATCAGATATTTCTTCCTCAGTAATTGGCGATTCCAATATTTGTTTCTTACGGAAGCATCCTAGTGCCACAGTCAGATATTTTTTATCTCCTAATTAGGAGATACTAACTCCTAATTAGGACATAAGTAACTCCAAATTAGGACTTAGTTATCACCTACTTAGGAGATACTAAGTCCTAATTAGGACATAACTATATCCTAATTAGGACTTAAATATCTCGTTATTATGACTTGATTATCACCTAATTAGGAGAAACTATCTCCTAATTAGGAGATGCTATCTCCTAATTAGGAGATACTATCCCCTAATTAGGAGATACTAACTCCTAATTAGGACTAAGTTATCGCCTAATTAGGAGATAACTAAGTCCTAATTAGGAGATAACTAAGTCCTTATTAGGAAAAAGTATCTCCAAATTAGGTGATAGTATCTCCTAATTAGGAGATAACATTTTTTCTCACTGTGGCACTTGGATGCTTCCGTAGTTTCTCAATTTCATTTGATTCACAATTTCTATTAGGTGCACATGAAACGTAACGTAAAGTATCTTGTTCTTGATCAGAAAAGTCAGTTGTGTCATAAAGAGATTTGAAATGATTAAACCACGATTCGTCCGGAATATCGGGCGATATTTTCCTCGGTTTAGATATATTTCTAAGCTCTTTCAAAAATATTTTAGGATTTTTTTTAGAATCATATAACTTTTAGGCTGTTTGCTTTTGGGTTGATCTTTTCCATTTTCTACAATTACTTTTAAAAGTATTTCTGAGTAGACAATAATTCTTTCTGTTTACGTTACTCCTATCATTTCTAAAGCGCTAAAGACTTCCTTGCTTCTAATTTAGCCCTGTGACAATCACTACCATAAAAGTTGTTTGGTCTACTTTTACATCCCGGTGTAATTTTCATACAACCTGCCGCTTCTAGAATGTAATTCTCGAATTTGGCGACAGCGTTATTGATGTCTAATGCAATTTCCTCTGTGAGTAAGTCTAGCATACTTAACAAGTCGAAAGAGGAGCGTAAAAAACAAACGATTTAAGGCTTGTTTTGTGACGTCCTACAGTAATGAGGCGTCACCAAAATTAAATACAAGAAGATTATTTAGGTCGACGACATCTTATATAAGTTAAATTCCTACTTCTTATTTTTTTAAATTTGAATACCAAACATTGTGGCCGTAAAACATATTGAAAAAAAAAAGATTTTAGCACCCAGAGTGTATTTGAACAGACATAAAAATAAAAGTATCATACTCTGCTGAATGAAATAGTGAATACTTTTCTACAAAGCATGTGTCTATCAAATACATTAAAAATCAATTTTTAATTTTATACTCCTTAAAAATGTGGGGACGTTTATTTTGCACGGGAGTAGGCCTATTTATTCTCTCACATGCATATGGATAACGTATTTTTTTAGAGATTAAAACATGAATTATTATTACCAAAAGGTAATACAAACACTTAAAGAGCCATCAAGGATGTTGATGAACATATAGGAAAATTGCCAAAAATATATCTCCGTGAAATATATACACTTAGTTTTTCTCAAAATCTTTCGACCCACAATAAGCCGAGAAATTGCACTAATTAGTAAAGGTGTTTTCCAGTCTAAATATGGATCCAGTCTATCATTTACAAGCGCAAAGCATCATGGTCTAAGTCAAACACTGTATACAAAGACACGAAAGAATAACAAAGTTTATGATCAATGAAAGAAATTGAAATATATAATTTTTGGCGGTTGTTTATTTACCATTTTAATTTTGTATTTGCTACAGAAATTGGAATATTTTGTTTACCCAACTAGGTATTTTGCTTGAATTTTATAATTAATGATACTAAAATTTTGTCATAATTTGCTGGTCTTATCTCAATAAAAAGTACATTAAACAGGCAATACTGTGTATATTCTCAGGACATTTAGAAACATTGTTTATAAAGCAATCGTCACATTCAGTAATGTGTAACAAGGGTAACTTGCAAGAGAAACAGGTGCAGCACGTGCAGCACATGAGTTATTATGGCGACTTGCGCTAGAGACGAGCCTTCACGCTTCGGAAGCGATTGCTGTTTGTGTACATTGTAGTACGTTTTACGCAATAAAGGGGGATTCTGTATATATGACGTCAGATACCCTTAGCCGGCTACTTGAAGGGTTACTTCTCTTTGAAACCAGATTTCATAACATTGTTGTGATGTGAACATTATTGATCACATGTCATGTTGTAGATAAAAGATTTCTCTGGCGATTGACGTTATAAGTATATTTTCAATTTTTAATTTTTTTTTTGAAACACTAACATCCTTGATGCATGACTCTTAAAGATGGTTTTTTTAACATTTTAAAATCTTGTAACAACGTTTGTATTGGTGTTTAATTTATGAACGTAACGTTTTTAACCCTTTCTTGCGTTCCTATCGATGAAACAGGAAGGATTTGATACAGTTGTATAATCTGTGATTTATTTTCATTGTTATTCTGTCGTTAGATAATGGGACAATTTCTCTGCAGTGCTCGTTTGGTTCGTAACTTAATTAAGTAAAAAAACCCAACACATTTCGACTGTAAAAAAAGACATGTTATACATATTATTACCCATTTGGTTGAAAATAACCGAGGACATATTTTCGATACGAGCACATGTACACATATCACATTTGCCTAGCAACCATTCTTTCACTGCGACTTTCCGTATTTCGTCGTCTGTGACGTCATAAAACAATTGTTCGTACCGTCATTGTAGATTTTCCTCGTTTCCTTACTTTTTTTACGCGAATCAAATGGAATAAATTGGTAATAAAACAAAATATTAACGCTCGAAAGTGTACGATATGACTTTTACAAAACTCGTGCAAATTTATGTACAACCCCGCTCTAGACCGGGCAATATAAAAATTCACACTAATTTCGTAAAAGTCATATGACACATTTCCTCCAAAAATTCTAAATGTAACACATAACAGGATAACAGTCATCCTCGGTTACCCCTACATATTCCTTTTCTTTTTGAAAATGTCTCTCGTATCACATGGTGCTTGACACATTTAAACCACGAAATCATTTAAAACATGAAAAGATTTCTGTGTTTACTGTCCGCTTGCCTACAGCTTGTGTCGCTTTACATAGCCATTAAGGATGTTGATGAACATATCGGAAACTTGCCAAAAATCTGTCTCTGTGAAATATATACACTTAATTTTTTTGTAGATAAAACATTTCTCTAGCGATTGGCGTTATAAGTATATGTTCCACAAATAATTTTGTATTTTAAACACAATCATCCTTGATGGCTCTTTAATTGTGTTATTAAGGAGGTTCCTTACCATTGTTTCTGCGCACACCAGTCGTCAGATTCAGAAGTGCATACACTTATATATGTTGTGTCCATGTTCAGTAACAGTGTCATACATGCACATAAGATATCTAAAGGACTGTTTTGTTATCTATAGGAATGCGACAATTTAAACATTGTAGTTTAATTGTGCAAACGGGTTTTTTGTTATGATACATAATATATTTTGCTGTAAATCTATTTTATATGCAAACGGTGATGTATGCTGAAAAGTGACCGTATATATATCAGTTTTTAAACAATAGTTTTATAGACTCATTGTGATGTTCCTCCCCATGAAAATACTATTTTACATCCCACTTAGACCTCGTTGCCCGTAACAAACCATTCATAAAGTGTCCTGTACATTATCGATATCAGGCCTTTTTCGTCCAAACAGTCCTGATATCTGATACACGGACACTTTCAAGACCACTTTTAAACAAGATTAGTTACAGTTTTTCAATGACAATGACATAAACATTAAGCTAAACGTTTGATTGACTTCAGATCAAGACGTAAGAAAACGAATTTATTTGATGTAATACTCAATACGTTTGGGACTAAAATACTTGAATCAATTGATTGACTTCGGCCAAGAAATGAACTAGAAAGAATAGACCCAACAGATAAACATGACTTTCATATATTTTCTAGAAATCTAAAATCGGCCAGACTGAACGTCCATGATACTACGCACTTCATCCATACACTTGAGAAGGAGCCACATAAAGGTTATGGTATTTTACATAATTTAAAAACTGTTCATTTTTCATTTTATTTCACTCGGAATAAGTGAGATGTCAGTCAGTTACTACCACAGTTTCCTCGCTGCATGCATAGGGAAATAGCAGGACAGTTGTCCTCGAGGCCCGTCCTCTGCCAAAGGCTTGTGACCTGGGCCTCTCGGACAAATTGTCCTGCTATTTTCTGATACAACGAATCTTTAATAAAAGGCGAAATATTTATCCGAATGGATGAAGAGAAACAGGAGAAAAGTAAGTATGGATATAGATGATTGCTTTTAGTTAATCTTGTTGATGAATAATAGTTCTATCAAATAGTGATTTACCCTCCAATTATTAACATTAATTAACATAAATATAAATTGGTAACATAATTCTTTTTTTTTCTTTTTTTTCTTTTTTTTTTCAAAATGCTCAAAATTACAAGAAAATATGTTTGTTGTTTTATCATTATAATGGTGTTAAATGATAGTGGAAAATGTAAATTCTTTGAAGCAGTTTTACTCTTTACGATTACTTTTGGACAACACATGGCTAAACGCAACGACGATGTTGGCGGATTTTGAATTCAAGAAGGTTATGACTTTATGTACATTTTAGTTGTAATAATATCATGGTTAGTATTTGATTGGTAAATCGGTATACAATTGACATTCTAGCTGTAGTCAGTTTCTAACTTGTCTGAGCAATAGGGCCTATCGCTGTACCCAAGGTGATGCTGGTAACGTACGTAACAAGTAAGGCAAGATCGCTTCGCGAGTATTTAACAAGAATTAACAGCTTTCTCGGGGTATATAATCAAACTTATTTTGCACACATATGAACTTTGATTGTGTAAACAGATTTGAAGCACTCAATTTGCCTATCAAAATTCCAAATCTTGAACAATGAGCGATTTTAAAATCATGCTGAGCTGCTAGTTACTCCTAGTCTAGATGCCGCTAACGTCTCTTGTTGTTAATATAATGATGCTGGTGGTTATGTTTATGTGACCCCCAACAACACAATGGATGTACCTTTAAAACCAGCAATACCACTAACTATAATTCTAACCCTAATGTATCCCTAACTTACCAAACGTTAATTCTGATTCTTGCCCTAACTATATACATGACCATAACAGTCTTGGCTAAATATGACACTGCCATGTGCTTCAACAACGAGCGTAGTTATTAGAGATTTTATTAACACTTCACTTATGTATAAATGAAAGTATTACCAGGAAGCTGCAGTATATTATAGTAGCAGCCCTGAACACGTTTACATAATAAATAATAAATAATTTGTAATATTGGTATATATACAATGGCGTTACTATATTTACAACACTGGGCATATTCAATCCTTTTAAAAAAAGATTTTTTTTTATTAACTTTATCTGGATACAATCAAGATATAGGTGCATTCACTGGAAGGACTGGACAAATAGTATTAAAAACAACATTTAGTTACATTGAACTGGAATACTAATACATTGTATAGCAGTCAAAGTTAACCCATACCCATTTTCTATTAAAAGACTCCATGTTGATATTTTTGGCACAGATGTGTTTTTCAATTTTATACACATCTTTCAATACTGATTTAAAATTAGTAAGACTTGGATTCAGACCTTTTAGGTTCATTACAAATATATGCCGTTTGGCTAGTAAAATCATGTGATTGAGTAAGTGGTTAGTGCTGCAACAAAATAAAATATCTATAGTGGAGATTTCATTTCTCACATTAAATAATTAATTAACAAAGTAGTTAAATTCGTTCCAAAACACTTTAATAGTTGGACATTCTATATACATGTATACATGATATATATTCTCTCTCACTGAACCACATGTTCGTTATAAATCGTTATCAATCAATTTCATAACATAATGACAATTTCGCAACATCTGGATGCTTAGTTTTTCGTATAATCCCTTTCCATTTTTTAGGAATACTGAGAAGAACACGATTTAAGTACTGTGCCCTTTATATCCAATGTTTGTCCCGGAAATGTAAGGAAACCATGTTTATTATAGATATCTTTGATGTGGACTATTCCTTTCTTAAACCAGTTAACTATCAATAAGTGAGGTTGGTTACTGAAATGGTTTAACCAAAGCGGTTGCATTAATATTTCATTGACATCCATGCATCTAGTGTATCTTGCCAAAATCGGTGTTGTATTTTGTATTGTTTGGCAATGTTTGATCCTAATAAAAAGATGTCTTTAAGTTGAAATCCGGCTAAATTATAGCTGTTTGAATTGTTGGCATATCTTTTAAGACATGACAGTTTTAGTGAATCTATGAAAGTTTTGACATCAACCATTCTTAACTACCCGCCTCTTCATAATTTCGCATTAAATTAGTTCGCTTTATCTTGTCGATCTTATCATCTCAGATAAAATTTGAAAAATATGTTATTCAAATTTGTTATGAATTCTTTCGGAGGATTTGGAAGAGATGTGAGGATGTGCACAATTGTGGATACAGCTAAACTTTTAATAACGGTTATTTTGTCAATAAGAGTGAAGTTTCGTTTTCTCCAATTCAAAAGAAATCGTTTGATATGTTCGAGTCTCTTCTTGGTATTGATCACTCACAAGTTCTCTAACTGAGCGTTTAGTTTTATTCCCAAAACATCAAAGTTGCCAGTATGCCAGTCAAGCTTAAAATCATTGGAAAAAGTTACGTCGCTGCCCGCCATTGAACCAATCCATACCGCTTTTATTTTAACAATATTTATCTTTAGACCAGACATATTGTAGAACGTGTTAATTGTCTTTATTGCTTCATTAAGAAAGAGGCTTCCGAGCCGTCTAAGAATAATTCGGTGTCATCGGCATATTGACCAATGATATGTTCGATATCGTTGAGGACAATTCCCTTTATTTTCTCGTTTTCTCTTATCATTATCCATAGTATTTCGGCAGCTAATAGGAATAGATATGGAGAGATCGGGTCACCCTGTCTACAACCTCTCTCATTTGTAAAAAAAAACGAACATAGATGTCCATTCTGAACAATACATGATGATGCATTCGAAATCAGGATATTAACCCATTTCTGAATGATACAACCGAATCCAAATTTATCCAAGACCATCATAATAAATTTCTTAGAGACCGTGTCGAAGGCTTTTTCAAAATCGATCAAGATTAACAGACCTTTTTTATTTATTTATTTTTTTTGTCTCAAACAATAAAGAAGTAAAGAAGTCGGATATTTTCTGAAATGCACCTACCAGGGATGAATCCTGTTTGGTTTTCGTTGATAAGAAGATTTAGTGAGTTTTTTAGTCTGTTCGTTATACATGAATAGAGTTGATAAGTTTGTTTGTGTAGTTTCTATTTTCTAAATGGCAGAAATAATTTGTAGGTTTCTCACCTCCTTCATACTACAGTATCCTGGTACGAATTTGTATTCCTCTCATTTCTTCTTCTTTTATTTTCTTAAGTTCTATTTTACTTTTTGACAAGTTTGCAAGAAGTGTTTCATCAATATTTTGAAAATTCTTTCTTAATTCGTATTCCAGAGTACATATCGTTTCTTCTAATGCTTTACATTTTTCGTTCTTATTTTTCTTGATATATTCAATCTTGATATATGAATCTTTTTATCTTCTATATATACTTACGTCAAAAAGAAACTTGGCCCCTGTTATTTTTGGTTAAAAGCAAACGTTTCGTTTTAAACATTACACAATACTACGATCTAAGTTCTCTTGTGTTTATGGACACTGGAAATGTATTTCAGGAACGCAAAATGTCAAAATGATGTTTTACACGAATAATTGGTGCAAAACTGTTTTTCTCCAATCTGCAAGAAATGCACGTGAACATTTTGGTATAAAATGACCTACAATCGACTGAAATGTGGGCTTCTCGTGGTTAAGAATAATTCGGTGTCGTCGGCATATTGATCAATGATATGTTCGATGTCGTTGAGGACAATTCCTTTTATTTTCTCGTTTTCTCTTATCATTATCCATAGTATTTCGGCAGCTAATAGGAATAGATATGGAGACATCGGGTCACCCTGTCTACAACCTCTCTCATTTGTACAAAAAACCGAACATAGATGTCCATTCTGAACAATACATGATGATGCATTCGAAATCAGTATATTAACCCATTTCTGAATGATACAACCGAATCCAAATTTATCCAAGACCATCATAATAAATTTCTAAGAGACCGTGCCGAAGGCTTTTTCAAAATCGATCAAGATTAACAGACCTTATTTATTTAATTTATTTTTTGTCTCAAACAATATGTCGTAAAGAAGTCGGATATTTTCTGAAATGCACCTACCAGGGATGAATCCTGTTTGGTTTTCGTTGATAAGAAGATTTAGTGAGTTTTTTAGTCTGTTCGTTATACATGAATAGAGTTGATAAGTTTGTTTGTGCAGTTTCTATTTTCTAAATGGCAGAAATAATTTGTAGGTTTCTCACCTCCTTCATACCACAGTATCCTGTTACGAATTTGTATTCCTCTCATTTCTTCTTCTTTTATTTTCTCAAGTTCTATTTGACTTTTTGACAAGTTTGCAAGAAGTGTTTCATCAATATTTTGAAATTCTTTCTTAATTCGTATTCCAGAGTACATATCGTTTCTTCTAATGCTTTACATTTTTCGTTCTTATTTTTCTTGATATATTCAATGTTGATATATGAATCTTTTGATCTTCTATATATACTTACGTCAAAAAGAAACTTGGCCCCTGTTATTTTTGGTTAAAAGCAAACGTTTCGTTTTAAACATTACACAATACTACGATCTAAGTTCTCTTGTGTTTATGGACACTGGAAATGTATTTCAGGAACGCAAAATGTCAAAATGATACGAATAATTGGTGCAAAACTGTTTTTCTCCAATCTGCACGAAATGCACGTGAAAATTTTGGTATAAAATGACCTACAATCCACTGAAATGTGGGCTTCTCGTGGTTTCGTTACAAGAACCTTCGGTTGCGCGACTGCAGCAGTATTCAGCCTCATCAACTTTGCATATCGCCAGGAGAGATTACGACAGACACGTATTTAAGACGCTGGCAGACAGATAGAGATACGGAACTGGCAAATGGTATCCTTCTCGAATGAAAGCAGGTACTGTCTGTACCAGAATGACGGAATAAGACGAGTTTTCCGGGGTGTGGATTAACAGATGGCTGCCTGGAGGAATGGCAGAACATTTCCAATGACGTCATTAGAAGGCTTACGACATCAATGCACAGATGCGTATGTGCATGTATCGAGGCGCGAGGATAACATATAGCTATTGACAATGTTTTCCATCCATCTGAAAGTCTTTATAAGAGTAAAACTGTTATCTTTTTATTATGTACATTTCAATTTCTACCCATCTGTGAATATCGTATGTTCAATAAAATATGATTGAAGTTTGTGAGTTGCTTGTCCATAGATTTATATTGAAACTACAAAGGCCCTTAGTGGCACTCTACCATTAATGTGCACACATTCGGTATTTTAGTGTATGTTTAAACCAGCAATGCCACATCGGAATTGTGTCAGTGCTCTACGTAAATAGAAAGAAGATGATACTCTTAAATACCTTTCTGGCACTATATCAAGTTTATAGGTTGAATATGAATATGTGTTCAACTATTTGGAAGAAGTCTTTGCTTGAATATGTTCAAGAACAACTCTGATCTTTATTACCTACATCCTGGTTTAACCAAGCATAAGACACATAAGATACCGGAACAGTAACGCTCGCACTGCTGAGGTCCAGTTAACATCTCCAGAATTATCTAAACGTTCTAAGATACGATTTTGTACCATGGGCCGATGGCCTACATGTACCCTATTGAAATAAACAATTCAATTCAGCAAACGATAAATAACATCGATTTTAATTATAGGAATCGGGTGGTCTGACCACCCGTATCCAATACGATATAAGTTATATAATATAACTCGTGCCTTACGGTTAACGTGCGGTAGATATCGTCCACATTCATTTAAGCTAAACATGTTTTTGTGCGTGACAAACTAGTAAGAAATATTTGCAGAAATTAAAGTGCATTTTTAGCTCATCAGGCCTGAAAGGCCCGATGGGCTAATGGCATGGCATGGTGTCCGGCGTCCGTCCATCCGTCCATCCGTCCGTCGGTAAACTTTTTGCTTTTTCGACTTCTTCTCAAGAACCAATGACTCCACAGAGCTGAAATTTTATGTGCAGACTCCTTGGCCAATGGGGATTCTGAATTGTAGATTTCGTGACCCCATTACCCCAAATTGGGTCACAGGGGTCACATCGTTAAAAACCTTTTTCATCTTCTTCTCCAGTTCCAAAAGGTCTAGAGAGCTGAAAAGTCGTGTGCAGACTCCTTGGGTAATGGGGATTCTAAATTGTAGATTTCGTGACCCCATGACCCCAAATGGGGTCACAGGGGTCACATCGTTAAAAACCTATTTTCATCTTCTTCTCCAGTTCCAATAGGTCTAGAGAGCTGAAAAGTTGTGTGCAGACTCAATGGGTAATGGGGATTCTAAATTGTAGATTTCGTGACCCCATGACCCCAAATGGGGTCACAGGGGTCACATCGTTAAAAAACTATTTTCATCTTCTTCTCCAGTTCCAAAAGGTCTAGAGAGCTGAAAAGTCGTGTGCATACTCCTTGGGTAATGGGGATTCTAAATTGTAGATTTCGTGACCCCATGACCCCAAATGGGGTCACAGGGGTCACATCGTTAAAAAACTATTTTCATCTTCTTCTCCAGTTCCAAAAGGTCTAGAGAGCTGAAAAGTCGTGTGCAGACTCCTTGGGTAATGGGGATTCTAAATTGTAGATTTCGTGACCCTGTGACCTCAATCTAGGTCACGGGTCATGACCCAAAAACCTATTTTCATCTTTATCTCAAGTATGTAAAGCTCAAGTAAGGTGAAATGTTGTGTAGAGACTCTTTGGTCAAAGGTGATTCTTAATTGTAGGATTGGTGACCCTGTGACTCCAAATACGGGTCACAGGGGTCATGATCTAAAAACCAATTTTTGCTTGTTAACAATGTATTACTTGAGATAACTTAGATATTCAACCTTAGATAGTAAATCAATGCAATTCTGATGAGCTACATAGCCCATGGCTCTATTTTTTTATGTTATGGGATACAATGTTCCCGAAATCTCTGGCCCGTACAATAGGATATACAATTGAATATCCATCGAGACATTGTTTGAACTCACACGTGCTAGTAACCAACAGATTGACTACATCAATATAACACGTTTTATGATATAAACATTATTGGCTCCTTTTGTAACAATCGAATTACACTGCAGGTAGCTCAGTATATATAGTCAGTACATGTCAATCTCAATTCAAATCTAAAATGCTAGAAATAAATAAACAGGATGGAATACTGTGTTGTCGTCATAGAGTTGTACACGTCAATATTCATTTAAAGGGAGAAGTCTATGCTGTGTGTTCACATAACGTGATATGTTTGAAAAGCTGTATTTTTACTCATTTAACAACTTCGAAAAACATATTGAAATAACAAAAACAACAACAACAACAACAACAACAACAACAACATGCTGCAACAAAGAATTCCACAAACCTAGAGCCGCAGCATGACTTGACTTCTCATTGTTTTTATTTTTGAATGAATATATGCAGGTCTTTTTCAAATCTTAAGCCACAATATAATGGCCATCAGAAATACATTTCAATTTGCATGTTTTAAAGGGGTTGTAGCACGTTTTTTGCAAATTTTATTTTTTCAAATTTTCCATTTATAATGATAGTTTATGTCATTTATATTTACTTTAGAGCGTAAATCATCTTATTGCACAAACCAATTATCATTAGTGGTAATAACGGTGTTGTGTATAAAGCAATGATTGCATGGCGGCCATTTTAACGTGAACACATTTTACCGAACAATGTACATTCATCTTTTAACTTGATTTTCCGAAGAGAGAAGGGTATTTTATTAATGGTGTCATTATCTTTCAAATACATCTCATCGACTTATTTGAGCGAAAACACGTGCTACTGTCCCTTTAAAAACATGTATTAATGATATATATGTATAAACAGGAATACCCCTCGAATATCGTTTCCAAAAAAATTCCCTTATAATTCTATATAAATATATACATACAATAAACATTCAAACCGAAACCATGTATATATGTATATTATTAAAAGGTCAGTCATCTCTATAATTGCATAGTTTATAGTCATGTTTGGTGCAGGTTGTCAAGAGGCCTTAATGGGATGCTGGGGATGCTATACATATAACATGAGATGTGTTGAGAAAAGGTATGTGTCTTTTCGCCATATACATGTACGGTATATACAAGATAAACAGTATGACTTTTATAAAAACGAAATCTTTTTACAAAGCATTGCGTAAAACTTGACTGAATCAATAACGATTTCTTCGATAGGCATGTTAGAAGCTGGTGCGATGAAGGAGAACAAGTTCTATGTATAGTTTACTTATTGCAATAGATCTTGATGTTGCTGTATATGACCCGACCATGCTGACATCAACGGGTAGCTGTGTACAAGGTCATGTCGTCACGCTCTCTTTACGATGGAGTATTATCCCTGTGCATATACTCCTAAACAAGCCTACCGTCTGGAACGAATGTGCCTGCCCTACATAACATTCTTTTTTGCAAAAATAACGATGACATTTATAATACATGTACACGTGAAGGTTAAATAAGGACAATCTACTAACCTACGTTTCTCTTTAACTTTTATAAAGGGTATATATATATATATATATATATATATATATATATATATATATATATATATATATATATATATATATATATATATATATATATATATATATATATATATATATATATATATATATATATATATATATATATATATATAAAGTGTGTTTTCTCAAGTGTACAGTCAGTATATATTAAAATGGTAGTTATATACGCCGATTTCCTCCTATGTGTTTCAACTTTATCCTCAGGGAGTTTTACATTACAGGATAAAGTTGAAACATGTGGGTTGAAATCGGCGTTAGTTATTCTTTCAACTACCATTTGAATATATATTTACACACACACACATTTAAAAAAGGGGTGTTTGTTCCGGCGTGTGTGTGTAAACAAAGTCTAGAATTTTAAAAATCAATTTCCACATTTTTAATTTTCAATTGTCTATCACTAGAGCTTTAAGGTAGTTTGTTTTCATATACACAGACGCACACAAAGGAAAATGTATTTCATTAATCATTTATTTGCCGAAATAATCCGGGGACGCCTGTACTTGGCAAGATCAGTCGTGGATTATACCCTCCATTAACGATGTGTGTTTCCTGTTAATTGGCCACACAAAATGGTTTGGTACTGTAGAATTCAGCAGCCAAAGTTGTCAGGTACCCTGTACCGTCTGAATCAACGTTAACTATTATTTTCGTAAATGTGTTTTGTATGTATAGACATCAACAATTAAGAACATATAGACCCGCTATCAGGGACGTTGCATGTTGAGTTCAATATCAATATGAGGGGGAACAGCTGATTCAGAGAATTCGAATTGTGTGAGGTTATTATAAGACCGAGCCCCTTAGTGATGTAACAGCCATTGCATGCCGGATACTGGTTTATAAAGTCATCGAGACACCAAGAAGGATGTTTGTAGTTTGTTCAAAATGAGAAGCAGAAGCACTTATGTCCCTAACAGTATTGAAACGTGTGTTGGTACTTACCTGCTATATTAAAGGTACATGATCAGTTTTTATGAAATTTTATTTGGTTCTAAAATGTACCAAATTACAAATGGTGCTGGTTTAGGTTGTATCTTCTTAATTCCCTTTCATATTCACCCCCAAATGCTTAAAAAATCAAATATATATATATATATATATATATGTTTCAATGAAAACTCAGGAAAGGTCTCATGCATGTGTAGTAGCTGACAATTATGTCTTAATCTCACGTATGTCCTCGTTATAAGACCAATTCAACGCTATAGAAGCTGTCTTCCTATCTACTTTATTAAAGTTTCCAAAATTACGTTTGACTAAATGGCTGCAGCAAGCCAAAATCCATTGTCCATTTTTCGATCACGACCACGACTTTGAATGGTTGATTTTTTGTTATACTGAACTGATTGACCTTAAACTGGTTATTTTCCGCTAAAGTTAATAATTCTCAATTAAATAACACAAATTATAACATTCGACCTATATGTAACCTCACCAACATGATTATGTCCCTTTGAACAACTTGTTTGTTCGGCATATTACAAGAATGATTGTCAGGGTGATCAAGTCTTATCTAGTCCGTCCTAGACCGCGTAAGATCATCTATCAGCATATCTAACCAGGATGTTAGTGGACTTAAAATGAAGATAGAATTTAATTTGTCACAGTTGTGAAGTATTAATGGAGAAGGTGATGTTGTAAAGTATGTCATGGATGCTAAATCCATGGCATTTGTTTTGTCCTTTAACAATCACTAGTAGGTCCTAAACAATCTATAGTAGGTCCTAAACAATTATTCGTACGTCCTAAACAATCACTAACATGTCCTAAACAATCACTAACACGTCCTAAACAATCACTAGTAGGTCCAAAACAACCACGAGTAGGTCCTAAACAATCACTAGTAAGTCCTAAACAATCACTAGTAGGTCCTAAACAATCACTAGTAGGTCCTAAACAATCACTAGTAGGTCCTAAACAATCACTTACACGATCTAAACAGTCACTAGTAGGTCCTTAACAATCACTTACTCGTCCTAAACAGTCACTAGAAGGTCCTTAACAATCACAAGTACGTCCTAAAAATCACTAGTAGATCATAAACAATCACTAACACGTCCTTAACAATCACTTACACGCCGTAAACGGTCACTAACACGTCCTTAACAATCACAAGTACATCATTAACAATCACTAGTATAGGTCCCAATTTTTTTTAGTACGTCCTATGTGTGCCACATAACAATCCCTACGTCATATAACAATCACTTGTTCGTCATATGAAATGAATTGAATTGGACGTCATCAAACACTCACAAGTACGCCCTTTTGTAATCACTGGTATGTCAAATAACAATCAATAGCACCTCGTATAACAAAAATATTACGTCATACAACAATCACTAGTACGTCCTATAGTAGTCACTGGTACACCCTTTAACAAAAACTAGTACGTCCTATAACAATCACTAGCACGTCATATAAAAAATTAGTATACGTCCTATAACAATCAGTAGGACATCATAAATAATCACGAGTACCTTCTCTTATAATAATACAAGTACGTCTTATTACATTACACAATTTAACAATCACATTACGTCACATTATGTCCTTTAACAATCACCAATACGTCCTATAACAATCACTAGCACGTCCTATAACAATCAGTAGCAAGTCATATAACAATCAGTAGCACGTCCTATAACAATCAGTAGCAAGTCATATAACAATCAGTAGCACGTCCTATAACAATCAGTAGCAAGTCATATAACAATCAGTAGCACGTCCTATAACAATCAGTAGCAAGTCATATAACAATCAGTAGCACGTCCTATAACAATCAGTAGCAAGTCATATAACAATCAGTAGCAAGTCATCAGTAGCCTGTTCCAAAAGACTCTTGCAAACGATAAAACAATGTCAGATCACATAACGAGGAGGAACAGATGCTCAGATTGATATAGAATAGCATTTCATAATTTGCCACGTTTTCATTCCCTAGTCTATTAAAAGTTGCTTCTCCCGGATGTGTTTGTACCTGGCTTATGAAGCAAAACGCTAAACACCTCATTGTGTAATCGTTGTGCAAAAGTATCAAGTTTCGGTTTCTGTTGTGTTTCAGTAATGGATAACACCCTCATCCTCGGGCGTTCTAGCAAAGAGAGGCCTTTGCCCCAGGGACGACCCGAGGACGCGATATAGCCGAGGGTCTTCCCGTAGGCAAAGGCCTCTCTTTGCTATAACGCCCGAGGATGAGGGTGTTATCTATCTACACTAATGTGTTGGTGACATTGTCTAAAAGTAAATATTGCAATGTAATGATTTGAAAGTATTGGTCAAAATGCAGATGATTTGGCAGCTTTTAATTCCTGAAAAAAAAAGAAATAAGTAAACATTACGCATTTTGTCAATGTAAGCTTTTTAAGTTGTTTAAATCTGTTTGACATGTTTGTTCTTACTTGCTAAACTAAAACAATTATTGTCCTTGGAAACTACACTACAAACTTTAGAATTTATTTATTGTAAACAACATTTTTGATACTAAGTTGACATTCATACACCAAAAATTCTTATAATGCATGATAAGAAGCTGGCAAGATGTTAAACTTCTAGTCCCTTTTTTAACGATAATTAACAAAAATATATTAGAATATATATATAGAATGATTTTCGATGATAAATATAATCTCACACTCGTGCCTATTGATTGATCAGTGATAGGTCTTTGATACTTGGCATTGGCATCTCTTATGATCAGACATTTTGGACCAGGTCATTGTTTATCTCGAGATCTTCACCTTGGGAATTTTACAATGTAGTAGATTGAAGCCCGCCAAACGCTGCCTGCAGCTTTAATATACTATTGTGTCGATCCGGTGAGTTGATCACAAATTTAGAATAATGTATTTTTTTGCCATCAGGTATTGTTTGATACTTACATTGCATATATAAGAAGAACTAATTATCCTCCCAAATATACTCGCTTTGTTTCATCTTGTCATGTTTCTCTGGAGATATTCTATCTTTGTTACAGGGTTTTGTCAAGTGTAAGAAGTTGGGATCGGTTTACCAATACTTACAAAACTGCTACATCCTTTTTTCTGCAATAAAAGTCTAATGACTGAGATAAGCATAAATCATATATTACTGGAAATATATACTTTAGATACGTGTGTCTCCTATCCTTGCTGTCACACAGAATGGTACATGATGCTTAATGGCAATGTCATGGTGAGTAATTGTTATAACGTTCTAAGGATCAAATAATTGATTTTACCGCAGAGGGTCAATTTTTATTTCAATGTTAATATTAAACAGGGAAAATTTAAATGGTATCATTATATTTGTTGTATGTCATTCCAACAGATGAATTATGAATTAGTGAAACATCTGTCTGATTAAAATCGACGAATTTTCGAGGAAAAAAAGATGCAAAATTAGGATGTTTCCTCGTGAAACTTGTGGAGTGAAATCGATAGAACCAGTTTGTATCTCGGTAGATGCATTATTTTCATATTTTAAAAAATTATTTTATTTTATTATTTCTTTTCCTTGAAACAAGGTCGAGTTTTAATCAGACGGGTGAGACATGAATTGAAAATGGATTTATTGTTGTCGTAATAACCATTTTATTGTTATTAATGTCATTTATTTTGAAACGCCCAATTGGAGTGTCGGTTGATGCTTTATATATGAAACCAGGTGTAGCATGCTCACGTTGCTTATAATAACTGTGTAGTGAAAAAGCTTTGTATATTTGAATGATCATTAGCAAATGTTGTCCTGATAATCCAACGACTACAAAACAGAGGACAAACGTTTATGAAAAACACACGGTATATATATTGACATTTTGAGTATACACACATATATATAAACATTTATACAAGTATGTCAGGCAGTAATCGGGAAAGAAACATTACACTATCTGATGAGCGGGAAGTGTTACAAGATGCATTAACAATTACATTCAAGCTTTATCTCAAATAACAAGAACCGTGTCAAAAACAAGTATATATACACTTTTTAAAATGTTTTTCTTTTAAATTGCATTTTATGGGAAAATTTGAGATTTAAATTTTCAACATAAGTGTTACTTATACTTCAGGTGTAAATGAGCCTGAAGAGATAGATATTTCACAGACAAACATATGTTAGCACATTCCTAATGTTCTCAATATTCTAGCTATGGATTAAATTCCCCACTATTATATCCATTGAACATACAAAAGCAAGAAGTAAGTAAGTCAACCACAAAAAAGCTATATATGAAAATAGATTTAAAGTTTGAAAATAAAGTCTTGAAAATCTACGAATTGGAAAATTAACAAAACATGCTAAAGAGTACCCAAGCACAGTATTAATACAGTACTAAAGAACTGACATTTACAAACACGATTTCTTCGCCGGAGAGTAATTCGCGGAGTTTATTATATGATACCACATGTATGAGTTTTGAATATGTAGAGGACAATAAACTTCATAAATGCGTATTTTACAGCCGTGCTTTGGTATAAACATATATAAATATGGGTGCATAAAGATAAGGCATCGTAGCAATGAACATGTTCTGAACTAGTTATGATGATGAGAATTCTAGTAACTGTTTGGTCATCTTAGGATATCTACACCGAGGGACAAAATAAAAGATACCATATTTTCAAAAGAAACAAACAATAAAATGTTTATTTATTTATATATAATTAATATGATCAGACATTTTCGACCAGGTCATATTTCGGGACCTTCACCTTGGGAATTTTACAAGGTAGTAGCTTGAAGCCCGCCAAACGCTGGTTGCAGCTTTAATATACTATTGTGTCGATCCGATGAGTTTACATTTGTTTGCCATCTGGTATTGTCTGATGCTTACATTGCCATATTTTCAATTGAAACACAAAATAAAATATTTCTGCCGGATAAAGTCAATTTTGAATGCTTCAGTCGTACCATCCCTCATGGATTAAAATATCTTGCAGTTTTGTTGGCATCCTTTCTCTTGCCCCTGGGCGTATGGCCAATTGATTTATATTATAATCACTCTTTTTGAGACATTAAATCAAACTCATAGGGCCAATCCTCTGGGTTTTCTTAACCATATACACTATAAGCTCATAACATACGTTTTGAATGCTTTTAATATTAACTTTAATATGACTGACTCAATGTCTGTTCATAATAACTTAAATTGACCTAGTTTACAACATGATCCAAAAAGTAGGACCTCACAATAAATCATGAAATAGATTTTAAATTATATCTGTTGCCAAATATTTAAGTCACCGATTTCAGTTTTCATGACATCGTGTGAATCGTTGACGTTAACGGAAGTATACTTCTTCAAGGTATACGTTCAGATAACTTGATCAGTAACGAGGATTCATTCACCATTCGGCCCGATGATTTTATTACCTCTCTTATCAAAATTTACCATTGGATAAATTGGAAACCAAGGGAGATAACAAAATCCTCGGTCCGATCAGCAGATGCACCCAAGGTCTTACTGAATCTTATTGAACCCATACAGCTACTTCAGGACCTTCTGTTCGGAGGAAGATCATTTACTTACGTGGCTTCAGGAGATTTTAATTTTAAGGCAATTATTATCCTAGAGAAAATATTTTTTCATTTTACATGATATCGGTTGACAAGGTGATGTTTTTGTTGACAGAGGCATACAGCTCTTCGAGACCTTTGACAGCGGCTTCGTCATGGGTAGAGCCTTCACTGACGGTGGGAGTTAGTGATTTACCATCCTTCCCACCCTCTTCCTGGCTAGCGTGGTACAGCAGGTTGTCAAAGGCGTAACCTTCCTTGTTCTCTTGCATCTCCGGCATGGGGCTCTGGGAGGCGTGGCTCTTCAAGCTTTCTTCATCTACGTCTCGCTCCTTGGATCTATGGACAGATATGCTTGCATATGGATTAACAAGAAGAATAGAACTGCCAACACTAGATATTGACAATTAATTTATCACAGGGGTACTGAGTGGAAGTTTGTCTTATCTATCAGCTGTTTGCGTTTGCTTTAGCGAAGCTGTCAGGACTTCCTGTTAAGATGATGGAACATTCAATGCTGGCGTGTCAGGACTTACTGTTAAGATGATGGGACATTCAATGCTGGCGTGTCAGGACTTACTGTTAAGATGATGGGACATTCAATGCTGGCGTGTCAGGACTTACTGTTAAGATGATGGGACATTCAATGCTGGCGTGTCAGGACTTACTGTTAAGATGATGGGACATTCAATGCTGGCGACTTGTGCCTGGTCCGACCGTGTTAGGTCGAACCAGAAAAAAGAGTCATTGGCTCTGTTGTTTATCATAGATGACAATATTCATCATCTCTAAGGTAATGACTAACATATCAAATAATAAGGCATTGCCCATGTCTTTTTATTGGTGTGGACAGTCACCAAATTTTCAAACCATAATCTACATGTACATTGACCAAGGTATGACTACACACAATGCAGTGATCCTAGCAGTGTATGAAATAAGGCCCGTCAGCCAGCCCGGAATCAGGTCATTTTCGGTTCGGACCTTGAATTTAAAAAAAGTTTTTTTTCTCTAATTGCATCAATAAGTTAATAAAATATCACTTTTGGACTGTCGATTTTTCAAGCTAAATTAATACATATCGCAGACCATTTCATTCTAATGAACAACTAACAAATAATTAAGACGTGACATCTCCCGTCCGTCCGTCCCTTCCCGTTTCCTTGTTCTGAGATGAACTGCGCACATTTAATTGTCAGAATTGGACTTGTAGAACCTTATATAGATTTGGTCGGTTTTTCAACAACAGTGTGTTTTGAGAAACATAAAAATATACTTATCTTAGAAAGGTAATGGTGTGTGAAATGGCTTATGTTTAAAATTAAATAAAATATTTACTCTATAACCTTATATAACTTCAGCTTCAAATATCTCAAAAACAGGTCTGTGATATATATTTCTAATTTTCTATTATTCTTCAGCAGTATGTATTCTACAATTATGTTTATTCTTTAACAGGAGTTGTTTAGTTGTTTCTGCAGAATCCATTGTGGATGTTGTATTTCTATAATAAAAGGTTAATGAGAAAAGGCAAAATACAAATTACAGAAACCACTTCTCAATTTTGATAGCATTTCATTTATGAAAGTAAACAACACTATATAACTATAATTACTTTAAAGTTATTTTGCAAATTTGCAGAAGTTTATCCCTTTTTGAGACATAACCATTGAAAAAATCATTTTGCAGGAACAAAAAGATCCGTGACATGCACTTTTCTTTTTTTAATCTTACAGACTACATATTCAGCTTGCACCATGCCAATTGAAATCAATGTTTCATTAATGTTGATGATTGGTTCATTTTCATCTAAGTAGGACATCAGCCAATGCTCTTAGTGTGCCTGTGAGGTCAAATGGATGCCGGTCTCAAAGAAATGGCGGATGATTGATGATTGATGAAAAACAAATCCATTTACAAACAATAGAACATGGAATTCTAATAAACTCAAAACCGGCGACTAAACAATAATAGTCATGTTGTTATTATAACAAATACGGTAATAGAAACTTCAGCACTGACACGAGTACATGGCATACAACTAACCTGCTCGTGCAGCACGTGATACAAATGACCAATAGGATCATCAGAAGAATTCCACCAGCTACACCTCCAGCAACCTCGGCAACTGAAACATCATAAGTGTGACGTAATATAACATATTTGATACATTGACACAATACACACTCTATAGAGGAACTGCCAATGTCTATCAGAGGAACCTTTAGCTGTCTATATATATATATATATATATATATATATTAGGTGATGGCAGAATTAGTGGATGACCGCGCTTCATAAGGGAAGGTAAATCTGGACTTCATGTGTTCTTTTGATAACCCCACACATCTCAGCTCCCTAAGATCACTTTCTATTGCATTAAGGGAAATGAAGGCGTCTTTGGAGCTACTCTAATGGCAAAGTGCACCAGTCGTGATGCTAGAAGTCAAACAAGAAATGAAGTCAGCTCAGAGAGTGCACAAATCTTTTAGGGACCTTAACCTTTTCGAAACTAATTGCCAAGGATTGTGTCCAGGGAAGTTTCCTTAACCCCAAAAGTAGTTATCCGGACCGGACCACACGTGCTATTCACCATCCCCACAGATAGTTTCCAAAAACCCACAGGTAAATTCCCAAGAAGTAGTTCAAAATATAATCGAAAGAAGTCCAATACGTATACATGTATCAAGTTATTTCAAGTTATTTTCAAACAGGAAGTATTATATGAATACAGTGTATGAACAGACCTGGGAAAGAATCAAAGGCTGATGTTGTTCCTCCCACAATAGGTTGGGTTGTACCCATCTGTGGAGTTGTCGTAGGCCCAGGCTGTTGGGTTGTTGTTGGGCCGGGCTGTTGGGTTGTTGTTTGGCCTGGTTGTTGGGTTGTTGTTGGGCCGGGTTGTTGGGTTGTTGTTTGGCCGGGTTGTTGGGTTGTTGTTGGGCCGGGCTGCTGGGTTGTTGTTGGGCCGGGCTGTTGGGTTGTTGTTGGGCCGGGCTGTTGGGTTGTTGTTGGGCCAGGTTGTTGGGTTGTTGTTGGGCCGGGTTGTTGGGTTGTTGTTGGGCCGGGTTGTTGGGTTGTTGTTGGCGGTGGTTGTTGAGTTGTTGTTGTAGGAGGTTGCAGTGTTGTTGTAGCTGGAGTGTTCTCTGTGCATGTTACTGTTAATGTGTCGCTTGTTTGACCTGTGGAGATAATTTTAAACACATGAATTTGATTTGTCATTCTTGTCGTTTAAGAATCTGTAGAAGTGCTTTGTAATATAAGAGATGATATGATATAACTCACGATCAACATTCTATTGACAAAGCAATCATCTACATGATATATTTACCGTTATTGCGGCTTTAGCACGTTTCTTGTAGCCCCGTTCATAGGTATGCTCCATTGTAATATCCTACCACCCAACAGACAAGAGAGTAAACACATGAAGATTATTTTGTTATGTTTTCTACAAAACGACGTGACTTGATGTTCGAGAACACAATCAGTAAACCATTTCAAACTTCTGTATAGGTTTCTTCAAGTGGCAAACTTGTCATGGCTACATAAGACCATGTTTATATATAACATGATACAATGTCCATGTGTTTTATAATTATTTGCTACCCAAACCCAACCTATTCTGTTGACGGCCACGTGACACTGAGTGACTAAGATCCTCAGAGATATAAATTCTCACATAATCATTCTAGCGATTTTTGCAACACAATTCATGTTATATTTTGATTGATAACATTACCATTTGAGACTTTCATTTAAGAAACATACCTTCAGTAGAAGTTGTCATGAAGATACAGGCGTTTAGCATCCCCGGCCCTCCAAGCACCATTTCAATGGGGGGACTTGCCAACACTTCACGAGTTACGGTTGTGGGTGCGAGACAATCGACTTCATGGATTGGTGAGCCATTTTGGTCAATTTTCACTGTCATGTCACAATTTATTGAATCTGGAGGATTTTGGGTTCCGGGAATATACGCTATTTCAACACTACCATCAGCGCTTCTGGTCACTTGACAGCGGCACTCTTCACCGTCAGCAATGGTCCTGTTGGTGTCAATGAAGATAGTCCGGCCGCTTGTTGCACCAGCCTGGCACATTGGTATAGCTGAAGTTAGAGGTTGAGAGGGGTTAGAGAACAGAGGATTTGGTTGGGGAAACATCAAATCCTAGCACATTGATATTGGTGAAGTTGGATTCGAACATAGAGCTCATTGGTTTGAAGCATCAACATCAGGTACATTGGTATTGCCGAAGTTAGAGGTAAACAATGGTTTAAGCCTTGAGGTTATTTTGAATGTTCTTTCAATGATTCGATTGCAACAATTTTATTGAACAAATACCCACAATTTGATAGGTTTGTTTCATAAAAGGATTATACCGCCAAAATCTGCGATTCATTGATCTGTTCAAATATGTTCATACTCTACTACTGAGTTAAATACTGCAGTAACTATTATCGTTCCTTAACACAAGACCATTTTAAGACAACGATGGGCCCAATTTCAACATTTTTGACTAATCGTAACTCCTTTTGGAAACTTATTGGATCTCAGATCCATATCGTGATGATCGCAATATATCTCAATGATCGCGTGGCAAAATTATATAATAATAATATATTATAAACATATTTTATTTAGAAGAAGGTAGATAAAGGGAAGTATAAAGATCATTAACATATTAGCATATGCAATTGTTAAAAATCGTGAAAAAGTTCATAAGATCTATCATGAACTTGGATCAAATCACATGGCTAACTGTAACCGTAGCCTTGGAAAAAGGCATAGCCTTGACAAATATATACATTTATATATCCAATCTACATTTTTTGATACGATCTTAAAGATGCTGCAGAATCAATAACATCCCTCATGATCATCAAGATTTGGATCTGTCTTCTCTCTCTTTGTATTTAAATTGGGATATAAAAAAACTATGAACCTAAGGAAAAGCTATCCTTATCATTTTGGTTCCAGTGCATTGAGACAGAACATTAACATGGAAAACACAGTGGACATGGAATACGGCACAACATCTTCATGCACTATGTTTAATCAACACGCAATGTACACATGGACAAATAATACGTATTAATGACACAATTTCTTCGAGGACTCATTCTGAAGTAAACATGGACCAAATTATATATCATCAAACACAAACCACAACTTATTTCTGCCAATGTACGACTACCCATATCCTTCTAGTAGTCTTCTGTGTTTCAGGGGCAATATTTTGCCTGTTACAGGTATTTAACGATCATGATTATCTTCAGAATAAGTCAATCATTTACATGTAGTGTTATGGCTCTTTAGCAGTGGTGCATTTTAAAGGGACACCGCGTTGAGAATAAAAATCAGATCATTTGTATCTACCTATGCTGATTAACATGTCTGCTAACAAGTCACAGACACCGAATTGACGTAATTGGTAATACAAACTACTGCATGGTAGACAGTGAAGTGAAGCATAACTCGTTAGCAGACACCCTAATAAGCTTAGTGAGATGAAGATGAGACTCCTTTTTATCCTCGACGCAGTGTCCCTTTAAACCAACGTATGAAATTAATACTCAAAATACAACAGTCAGGTTAATATAAACTTTTGAATGTTAGCTCATGACTTGTGGTCATTTGTAATGTCAAACCCAGGACCATGTGTAGATGTCTAAATCGATATCTCTTAAAACTCTGAAATAGACATAAAATTGGGTCTTAACACTTGCATACTGTAAACAGATATGTTTCAAGCTACTAGTATCTAAGAAGTTTGAAATAACACATCTTAGCATAACGTTTGGATAATATGTTCAATATTAGGATAATCAAGACGAACCTTGTGTTTCTAATGTATTTCTCCGTAAAATTCCATTTTTATTTTCACTTAAAATTCTTCCTTGAACGAAGGATCGGGCATTATGACAATAACGTTTACATGAAAATGATACTTTAATTTAGATTTTTTTCTTCAAGTAGACATTGAGCAATGTTTACATGATCCTGGTAGCTGGGTTTATATTTATCAAAATAATAGATAACGAATAATCCAATTATGTTGATTAAGGAAAACGAAATAAACCATTTGTATCACTTATAAAATATATCACCAGTTATTCCGAATGTTGGCTATCACACTTATATAGCATTAGAACAATCATTGAATACCGAATATCAATAATTAGATTTTGTTGATTAACGAAAACTTAATAAACCATGTGTATCAGTTCTAAATTCAATAACCAAATTATTCCATAAAAATGGTAATAAAATCGGATTTAGCAATAGAATATTAAAAGCCAACAGTTAAAGCCAAAAGATAAAAATTAAATAAATATATGTTGATATATACTTACCACCAGTTTGAAAACATCCTCCTGAAATAAAAATAAAGATATTTTTAAAATAGCACAATGTGATTATGTTAAACATTTAGCAACAGCAGAGTAAGAAGGTCAACAAGAGTATATGTACCGGATATCAGATTGCGCGATGATGATATTTTACAAGCAACATTCCTTTATTATAGAAGAGATTTGAAAATCATTACATGTCCAACCATATGTCAACTGCTTTCGAAAGGGCATTATTCCTGTTCTTGACAGCATGTGATTAGAAGATATCGACGCTTTTGGAAATAGGAATTATTTTCATCTTAGAAAAATACCAATTGTGGAAAGAACCCACTTTAAATTAACGTCAAGCCAAGGACTGTTGGGCATTCACTGTTCAAATGTGTTTACCACATCGCCCAACAAGTTAAACTGGTTTACTTTTGCTCGGAATGAAGAAAATATTGAACTAAATTGTTTAACAATCCCTACAGCGAGGAGCATTATTCACTTTGTTAAGACTTAAATAGGACACTGCTTGTGTTCAGGCCTGAATTTGATTGATAACATATCCTGTTTTTAAATGACAAACCAATGAAAACAACACAACATCAGAATTAAAGATATAGTGGAAACTCAATGTCAAGCATCAATTGAATATACGTACGCGTGTATTTACAGCAATAATAATTCTGATGGACATCTGACAACAAACATACCATCCCTTAAGTATCGTAATTGTTATAATTTACATTACATGGATCACAGAAATGGAATAGACGAACTAAAGTATCAAACATTTGCTATCATTTGAACATCTCATACCTCACAATGACTGCAGGGTTTGCAATGTAATATGTATTCGTATATATTACACCGTGATGCTCCAATAAACCCTTCCTCAGTTTACCAGGCTAAGCAGTACCTGATTATTCTTTCAATACCATTTTTCTTGTGTCATGCATATGTCTTTATTTGGGATTTTCCGTACTTCGTTTAACGGTATCAACTTATTGATTCAATATTGTTTTCGTGACTAAACTATGAGGTTTTGTAGCGTGAAGTAACAATGGTTTGTTATCTCAATTACACAATCGTATAGCATCGATTAACTGAACAATACATTTAAGTGTATACCCACGGGAGGGACCACGGTTGATTTTATACTTGAATTACATAGCCAGTGTCAAGTGATAATTGACAATTCACAGTGTGATGGTTATGGGAAAATGAAAAGAATGGATAAAGAACATTTTGATGGTTAAGGGAGAAAAGAAACGAATGCATAAAGAACATTATGATGGTTAAAGGGACAGTAGTACGTTTTTTTCAAATTTTTTTCTTTCTTCAAATTTCACATTTATAATGATAGTTTATGTCATTTATATTTATTTTAGAGGGTAAAACATTTTATTACACGAACCAATTATCCGTAGTGGTAATAACGGTGGTGCGTACAAAGCAAAAAATGCATGGCGGCCATTTTATTTTGAACACATTTTATTATTTCGAATGACAAAAACGATCCCCATGGCTGTACAGAACAATGTACACTCCTTTACTTTATTTTCCCAAAATAGAAGGGTGTTTCACTGTAGATGGCATTGTGTTTTAAATACATTTAAACGACTTATTTCAGCGAAAAAACGTGAACAGAATGAATAAAGAACTTTGCGATGGATAAGGGAAAGAGAACAGAATGTATAAAAAAACTTTGTGATAGTTAAGGGAAAGAGAACGGAATGTATAAAGAACGTTGTGATGGATAAGGGAAAGAGAACAGAATGTATAAAGAACTTTGTGATGGATAAGGGAAAAAGAACAGAATGAATAAAGAACTTTGCGATGGATAAGGGAAAGAGAACAGAATGTATGAAGAACTTTGTGATGGATAAGGGAAAAAAGAACAGAATGTATAAAGAACTTTGTGATGGTTAAGGGAAAGAGAACAGAATGTATAAAGAACTTTGTGATGGCTAATGGAAAGAGAACAGAGTGTATAAAGAACTTTGTGATGAATAAGGGAAAAAGAACAGAATGTATAAAGAACTTTGCGATGGATAAGGGAAAGAGAACAGAATGTATAAAGAACTTTGTGATGGTTAAGGGAAAGAGAACAGAATGTATAAAGAACTTTGTGATGGATAAGGGAAAGAGAACAGAATGTATAAAGAACTTTATGGTGGCTAAGGGAAAGAGAACAGAATGTATAAGGAACTTTGTGATGGTAAAGGGAAAAAGAACAGAATGTATAAAGAACTTTGTGATGGCTAAGGGAAAGAGAACAGAATGTATAAAGAACTTTGTGATGGATAAGAGAAAGAGAACAGAATGTATAAAGTACTTTGTGATGGTTAAGGGAAAGAGAACAGAATGTATAAGGAAGTTTGTAATGGCTAAGGGAAAGAGAACAGAATGTATAAAGAACTTTGTGATGGATAAGGGGAAAAGAACAGAATGTATAAGGAACTTTGTGATGGCTAAGGGAAAGAGAACAGAATGTATAAAGAACTTTGTGATGGTTAAGGGAAAGAGAACAGAATGTATAAAGAACTTCGTGATGGATAAGGGAAAGAGAACAGAATGTATAAAGAACTTTGTGATGGCTAAGGGAAAGAGAACAGAATGTATAAAGAACTTTGTGATGGTAAAGGGAAAAAGAACAGAATGTATAAAGAACTTTGTGATGGCTAAGGGAAAGAGAACAGAATGTATAAAGAACTTTGTGATGGATAAGAGAAAGAGAACAGAATGTATAAAGAACTTTGTGATGGTTAAGGGAAAGAGAACAGAATGTATAAGGAAGTTTGTGATGGCTAAGGGAAAGAGAACAGAATGTATAAAGAACTTTGTGATGGATAAGGGGAAAAGAACAGAATGTATAAGGAACTTTGTGATGGCTAAGGGAAAGAGAACAGAATGTATAAAGAACTTTGTGATGGATAAGGGAAAGAGAACAGAATGTATAAAGAACTTTGTGATGGATAAGGGAAAGAGAACAGAATGTATAAAGAACTTTGTGATGGATAAGGGAAAAAGAATAGAATGAATAAAGAACTTTGCAATGGATCAGGGAAAGAGAACAGAATGTATAAAAAACTTTGTGATGGAAAAGGGAAAGAGAACAGAATGTATAAATAACTTTGTGTAGTTAAGGGAAAGAGAACAGAATGAATAAAGAACTTTGCGATGGATAAGGGAAAGAGAACAGAATGTATAAAGAACTTTGTGATGGATAAGGGAAAAAATAACAGAATGTATAAAGAACTTTGTGATGGTTAAGGGAAAGAGAACAGAATGTATAAAGAACTTTGTGATGGATAATGGTTAAGAGAACAGAGTGTATAAAGAACTTTGTGATGAATAAGGGAAAAAGAATAGAATGTATAAAGAACTTTGCGATGGATAAGGGAAAGAGAACAGAATGTATAAAGAACTTTGTGATGGTTAAGGGAAAGAGAACAGAATGTATAAAGAACTTTGTGATGGTTAAGGGAAAGAGAACAGAATGTATAAAGAACTTTGTGATGGATAAGGGAAAAAAGAACAGCATGTATAAATAACTTTGTGATGGTTAAGGGAAAGAGAACAGAATGTATAAAGAACTTTGTGATGGCTAATGGAAAGAGAACAGAGTGTATAAAGAACTTTATGATGAATAAGGGAAAAAGAACAGAATGTATAAAGAACTTTGCGATGGATAAGGGAAAGAGAACAGAATGTATAAAGAACTTTGTGATGGCTAAGGGAAAGAGAACAGAATGTATAAAGAACTTTGTGGTGGTAAAGGGAAAAAGAACAGAATGTATAAAGAACTTTGTGATGGTAAAGGGAAAGAGAACTGAATGTATAAAGAACTTTGTGATGGATAAGAGAAAGAGAACAGAATGTATAAAGAACTTTGTGATGGTTAAGGGAAAGAGAACAGAATGTATAAGGAAGTTTGTGATGGCTAAGGGAAAAAGAACAGAATGTATAAAGAACTTTGTGATGGATAAGGGGAAAAAAACAGAATGTATAAGGAACTTTGTGATGGCTAAGGGAAAGAGAGCAGAATGTATAAAGAACTTTGTGATGGATAAGGGAAAGAGAACAGAATGTATAAAGAACTTTGTGATGGATAAGGGAAAGAGAACAGAATGTATAAAGAACTTTGTGATGGATAAGGGAAAAGAATAGAATGAATAAAGAACTTTGCAATGGATCAGGGAAAGAGAACAGAATGTATAAAAAAACTTTGTGATGGAAAAGGGAAAGAGAACAGAATGTATAAATAACTTTGTGTAGTTAAGGGAAAGAGAACAGAATGTATAAAGAACTTTGTGATGGAAAAGAGAAATAGAACAGAATGTATAAAGAACTTTGTGATGGCTAAGGGAAAGAGAACAGAATGTATAAATAACTTTGTGATGGATAAGGGAAAGAGAACAGAATGTATAAAGAACTTTGTGATGGATAAGGGAAAAAGAACAGAATGAATAAAGAACTTTGTGATGGATAAGGGAAAGAGAACAGAATGTATAAAGAACTTTGTGATGGATAAGGGAAAAAAGAACAGAATGAATAAAGAACTTTGCGATGGATAAGGGAAAGAGAACAGAATGTATAAAAAAAACTTTGTGATGGTTAAGGGAAAGAGAACGGAATGTATAAAGAACGTTGTGATGGATAAGGGAAAGAGAACAGAATGTATAAAGAACTTTGTGATGGATAAGGGAAAAAGAACAGAATGAATAAAGATCTTTGCGATGGATAAGGGAAAGAGAACAGAATGTATAAAGAACTTTGTGATGGATAAGGGAAAAAAGAACAGAATGTATAAAGAACTTTGTGATGGTTAAGGGAAAGAGAACAGAATGTATAAAGAACTTTGTGATGGCTAATGGAAAGAGAACAGAGTGTATAAAGAACTTTGTGATGAATAAGGGAAAAAGAACAGAATGTATAAAGAACTTTGCGATGGATAAGGGAAAGAGAACAGAATGTATAAAGAACTTTGTGATGGTTAAGGGAAAGAGAACAGAATGTATAAAGAACTTTGTGATGGTTAAGGGAAAGAGAACAGAATGTATAAAGAACTTTGTGATGGATAAGGGAAAAAAGAACAGCATGTATAAAGAACTTTGTGATGGTTAAGGGAAAGAGAACAGAATGTATAAAGAAGTTTGTGATGGCTAATGGAAAGAGAACAGAGTGTATAAAGAACTTTGTGATGAATAAGGGAAAAAGAACAGAATGTATAAAGAACTTTGTGATGGATAAGGGAAAGAGAACAGAATGTATAAAGAACTTTGTGATGGTTAAGGGAAAGAGAACATAATGTATACAGAACTTTGTGATGGATAAGGGAAAGAGAACAGAATGTATAAAGAACTGTGTGATGGATAAGGGAAAGGGAAATGACCTCTAGGCTCTACCAAGTTTATAATGTAAATGTGTGCAGAATGAGGTACATTTCAAGGTCATCAATCATCGGCAGTCAAAACGCAATAACTATAATAATACGAATTTTATTGCTATGGCGGAAAGATAAATACGTTGTATATTTCTCCCTCGGCTAATACGGTCTCGTGTACCATCTTTGTACCAGTGTCATCCCTCGCCTGAAGGCTCGGGAGACACTGGTACAAAGATGGTACATGAGACCGTATTACCCTCATGAGAAGGATACAACTTATGTTATAACACGACAAATATTAGTGGTGTGATCAAACAAATAAAAATCAACGAATGTGATAAAAGGAAGAATATAAAATGTGATATAAATATCAACAATACGATAGAGCAAAAAAAGGAACGTGATAGACAAAGAACATATATTATGTAATTGACCAAAGAATGTAAGGAATTTAATGTAATTGAACGAATTCAAAATGCAAAGAATCTAATTTTACTGCCAACAGAGTTAAAGAGGTAAACTAAGGAGACCAAAAGACTTCACAAGACCACGTGGAAACCGAAAATTTCGGTGCATTGAGTGACGAAGCCGAAGAAATTGTTTGCGTTTGAGAAAACGCTAAATCATATTTTATGGTAGACCTGTTACGAACTAAAGCATATTTTTGGTGTATTAATGCAATGGAAGACTTAGTGTATTACAAAGAGAGAGAAATGAGATTGTAACTTGTTGAACAATGTACCGAATATACTGTAATCCGGATTGGAATTTGTATAACATTAGTCAGATATGTCATTGTACAAAAAGGAAATGGTAAATTATTTATAAGGGAGCACTGAGAAGAGAGAAGGAATCTGCACAGTATTATAGTTTCCGCAATATTAGTTCGGACCACACAATGTTAAATATAACTAGATTGATGATATATGTGATAAAATAATTAACATAAAGAAAACTGTGTATAGGGTCAGGAAATGGTGAAATAGACTTATACTCATACATCGATTGTCCCTGATAATTTATTCTTAAGATTATATATGACATACATTGAAAGAACCCCGATACGTCATTAATTCAAAGAAGAATGGACTTTAAGAAAATAAAGTTGCCAATATTTTATAGACGAGGTTCAAGCATTCATGGTTTTCAAATTGTTGCTACTGGTTTCTTCAAAATTAGGAATGACTAATGAAATTCGTTTAAAGAAAGTATTGCTTTCATACTCATTCTGAAACCTGTTTCTTGTATGCAACAGTAAAACTCTTACTGAATCGCTCATGCGGGAATAAGCAGTCATCTAGTATTTCCAGCTTGGAAGTTGCGAGCTGGAGGTCAAAGACCTTTGGTCATGGTATATTGGTCATGACCAGTGGCTATATCTTCCATTGCATACAATGGTCGCAGTGGGGGTTAGTCCACTTCTCACTTGTTTTGCTGACCAGTCTGTTACAATAACGGCACTAAAGCGTGAACTTTAACCTATATCAAAGCCTTTCGTTTTGATCGCTTTAACTTGTTCTTGCTGAAGGGAAAGAGGTGACCTAGATGAAATATAAATAGTGTCATATTTCATCGGATTTTATTAACAAAATAAGGGATATTCTGTTCATCTTTCCCTTATAGCTACTAAGCAAAAACTTAAGGACCACCCTATTTTAAATATTGACGTATTTCTTAGTTGGCTCATATTTTTGTTGACCAAAATTATAGTTCAAATAATTTGCAATGTCCAACTTTACAATGTTCATATTGGTATATGTGGATACTTGTGCTTAAAGAATATGTCAAATGTTTACCTAAACGTATGAATAAATGTTTAATACAAATACCATATTTCCTATTCTTTAAAGATGTGTAATAATGTGTTTGTTTATCTGTTATCTAATGTGTTTTACATTATTGTATAATTATATTGTTAAGTATAATGTAAAGTATTGACATCAACGAATATGCAACTTACGTACACACTAATCGTTGCCAAGTGAGTCAATCACATATTCTTCAGTAGTGTAGACTTGTATTCTATACATGTAGTTGTAAATACATACACACATATATACTAACATACATACATACATACATACACAGAATCTCGGATTATCAGTTCATAATCGGATCGTCGATTCTTGATCAAAACACAGGTACATATACAAGTAGAAAATAAGCAAAAAGTCACGGTAAATATAATTCAGGACATATCATGACTACTGTCTAGCTAACCCCGTTTACTGCGCACTTTACCTCAACATCGTGTACAAGAACGTGTTTCAGGTTTCAATACATTGCGCAAGTAAGTCAGTATCTAAATTTAATCTCTAACACGTAAACAGTTATGGGCGGATGGATAAATAATAGCCTTTTTGCTTACAACACATTGCCTCTCTGTTTCGTGAGTAGTGAACCATGTCATTGAATAACCATGGTTAAGAATAATAATACATTTAGAAAAAGGAATGCATATCTATATACACACTTAGCCACGTTACAAAGCTTACAAAGGTTACGCATCTACTGCTCTGATGTAAGGACAATGCCATATACGTTCATTCTCAACCCCCTTGGGAGTATAGAGGAAAGCTGCCGTAAATACTTTCTGTAATGTATTCACCTTTACACCAGATTTACAGGGTGGACAGAAGCACATTGGGACATAAAGTCGTTTGATTCTTGTCTCAATGTCAGGCAGGGACCAACCCTTCACCCCTTTTGATTATCCAGTCATGACGCGGGTTACCCACACGGTAATAAACCATAACAACTGTTTCTGAACTTCAGTGACAACGGTCAACTGAGTTTAGCTCAGAATCACGTGTCACAAAGCTTACTACTTACTCATTGTATACGTTACATCTTAGTTGAGAAATTGAATCGTAGGCCATCATGTAAAGACATGTATCATATTCCTTTTGTTGTGTCAAAAGTGACAGAGGGTGTTTTTAATGAATTTGTCGGTAGATGGAAATGCGAGTAATCACGAGTTGAAAGTATAAATGGCCAGGGTGGTAACAAACTACGTACGTATTGCACTTTTAAATTTGAGTTTGGCTGTGAATTTTATGTTACTTGTAATATGTCCAGTGCAATGAGAAAAGCACTAGCTCTTTTTAGATGTGGAGTAGCACCGCTAAAAGTTTAAACTGGTCGGTACAATGGTTGTCCTTTAATAGAAAGAACCTGTTTTTACTGTAAAGATTTTATTGAAAATGGATGTCATGTTTTATTACACTGTCCTTTATATGCCAATGAGCGATCACAACTTTTATTAAAATGTACAAGTATTTTAGATATATTTTTAAGTTTAGATGATGGTGCAAAACTATACTCGGTTGTCCAGATGTGACGTTTTTTATCTGCCAAAACCTTATTATCCTTAAAAAGCGTACTGAAAAGGTGTTTATATCGTCTTAATGTATATTTCCCCTTTTATTTGAATTTGCAATATCTAGGGTTTTTTTTTACTTTGTTTGTTCAAATTACATAATTGTCTCTCATTATTCCGAAGGGAATGGCTCAACGTTTTACTATTTAATTTTATGTTTTATGTAGTATATCTATGTATCATGTTGAGGCGAGACTTGAATAAAAATGTGTCTGTCTGTCTGTCTGTAAAATATGTCGTATGTTAGGCAGAGAGAAAGTAAAGCAGGATACAATTTCTTCCGGTTTGATGGTATTTTACAGGTTGACAGTGATAACATTGCTTAAATTGTGTTCTTGATATGGTTGATTAAAAATGAGAACTCAATTCATTTAGGTTACTTTAACATTCTTATTTGTAGTTTAAGTAATATCATTCAGAACATTTTTGTTTTCCTATTCCAAAATACGTACGAATTTATTTCGTACATGATTTGCTTTTTTTAATTTTCATTCTCTACGAAAAAGATCTTGTTTGTATGAAATGATATAATTTTAAATGTTTTATATGCTGTTTGCAAAGATTTTGGTATTATATACCACAACATGTTTCCAAGGAACAATTTAGAAGGAAAGTGTGTATATAAAGATGTGTATTCTACTTAAAAGCATTCCAGATTGTCAGAGTCATGTAGAGTTTTGACCCAACAGTCCATGGTCTGCAAGATTGAGATACCCTAGAGTGATGAGCTTATCATTTGCAATGCATGGGCGCATATGTTAAGTCATAAATTGATTTACTTATCCTCTTGATCATTGTGTACAGGAAAACAATATAATTGTTTTTGTCTCATAGGAAATTGTTGTGAAACAGCTTTTGGAATACCATAGTGTTTACACATTCTACCTGATGAAGGAGTGAGCATATACTCCGAAACGACGTGTATTTTCACATTAAAGAAGTTTGTATTCAGAAAATATTCCTGTTCTTGTGTATGCCACTTCTAAATGAACTTCAAAGATCAAGCCTTGGTTTATTTGTAATATTTAAAGTCTTCGTAGATTTATAGACAATATAATAGAAACTGAGCACATTGCAATACACTTGTCACCTTCATGAACTTGTCAACATTTTCTAAATATAAAACTACTGAATATATTTTGTATATATACATATTCAACATAACGGGCACAGAAAACTGGTTTTCTTTCCTTGGATATTCGAATGTTTGCTTAGCAGAGCATGTACGTGATATAGTGAAAAGGCATTGTGTTTGTTTGTAGTGTTCCTACCCTGGGTGCTTGTCCTCCATCATCGTGTACACCCATAGGAAATATTCCGTTGATGATTTATCAATAACCTCGTCCATATTTCCACAGACAAATTTAAAACCTTAGGTTGGATATATATGTAATTAACGTGTATGTACTATTGTGTGTCCGTTCTTTGTAAAGTTAAGTACGTATACATTTCAATATGGCGTCACAAATCTTCTTTTTTTCTGACGTCATATGAACTTAATTTAAAACCTGTTTCCATCAAAGGGAGAACATTTTATATATTAGTTTAGAAATACTACATCAATGTTGAAGAATCTTGTTTAATGTACAGCGAGGTGAAGCGTCTACTGCGTTTCTAGCAACGCTCAACCAAACTAAGCCTCATACAATGGATTCATGAACTATGCGTATAACAATGGATTCAGGATCTACGAGTACACTGTGTATTCAAGAATAACATTTCTTCATAGATACAGCAACATGAAAGAACAATCACTGCACGTCATCTAAGACATTACGGCTAACATACAAATACAACGAAGTAGTTCTTACCTTCAGAGAGTCTGAACGATGCTGAAAACGTCAACAGGACGAAACCTGCAAACAAGGGAAAGCTCGCCATGATGCAGATAGTTTTAAACCACCCTGTTCATGTAAATACACCAAGGACGAGGTAATCCAAGTTTTCAAGTATTTCCACGTAAGGCCCACAGCACCTGTTGGACGAGTTCTACCACCACGTACGCCGCCCTACTCCGCGCCTCGATGAAACCTGATGGCAAACGGGTAGCTTACATGCTCGCTCCAGATACCCGGAACAATGCACCCTGGAGTCTATACTAGGAGGAGCTCACTATAGCATGGCGTTCCGCTTCAGTGACGGTCGTCTCAAACAGGCCCACAGAGGCGTGAACCTTGATCAAGTTGCGCTCTATTGACCAAGGGGTCACTTTTTGTTTAGAAAATTACAGATCAGGGGCCAATGGGTGTAGCTATTTTTAGAATGTAAACCGGTTCAATTTGCAGTGCTTCTAAGGTGAGTTTAACGAGTTTTGGAGAAATTTAAGTCTGGACATGCATTGTGTGTAAACGTAGTTTATCCATGGTCTTCAAAATCCTGAAATCGTGTTATCGATTTTGGTAGCTTTATTTTTGTGGTAGATTTCACGGTTGAAGGGGTACAGTTTCCCTGGGGGTTCTGTGATCTTTGTCTGTTTGCTGGTGATGTCCGCTAGTTTTACTGTTATTGTCACTTAAGGGCTTGTTATTGATTTCTCTAGTGACCTGTGTTTTGTCTGTATCAAGATACCTGTCATATCTAGCGTCAGCTGTGTACACGCTCTGTTAGAAACTACGTTGTTCTTTGTCCCGCATTTTACTAGCTCTTTGTGCTGTTTTCGTAAATAAACTTTCAGTGATTTAACTATTTCCTGAAAAAGTCAATTAAGGTGGGCGAGCACTAACGGTTGTGGTGGACACGTTAAGTCGTTTCGCGCCGTCATTACGCATGCCTATTTCCCTAGGTAAAAATAGTATCTGATTTGTGTTGTTTGTAATTTTAAGAAATTTTTTCTAGTTTAACTATTGTTGTTGTTTTTTTAAATTCGATTTAACCATCTTAGAAGGAAACTTCAAATAGTAAGCAAGAAATGTTTTGACGTCCAGAATCTACATTTTCAATGTCCTTTCAATATTATGTATGAGAATGGCGTCATGTCTTATTCAATGATCAGAGGGCAGGTCTACTTTCAATTGTATCCCAGTACAAATTGACTGTTCGTGTAACATTACGTCGATCTGATTCAAAGGGTCAGGGAGTCCACTCAGAGACCGTTTACATCACACCTGTGCTTGACCCCAATCAGTGTCCATAGTTAGCTGATCCAGGCAGGTAACACCGTGGGCTGTGTCTATATCCGATTAGTTTCACACCGGTTGCTCTAGTTGTAAGATTAACGTGCTGGCTTGGCAGCAACCACTTGCTGTAGTCTGTATTAAACATGATGAAGATGGTTGAGTTGGCTACTAGCATACCATAATTATCACATTGTATGACGTACCTACACTTAAAGGTTCTGTAGCACATTTGTGCACGTTATTTTTTTTCTCAAATTTGCAATTTATTATTAAAATGTATACGTTATATTATAACATGAGACGGCAAAACAAATCATTACACGACTTGATAAGCGGTATCAATAGAGATAATAGAATATCCCTATCCCAATGGTGCGTCGTATAAAATGACATTTTTGTCGACCTTTTCGGTGTGGGAGGTAGATTTGTAGGTTTCGTGTAATGTTGTGACTTCAGACAGTAAGATGGTTGCCCATTCCATCATTGTACCACTGTCCTCTGTTCTGAGTGTTTACATCAGTCAGATCACTCAACTTCCTTTCAGAGACCATTTTAGTGTGAACACCTTAAAGTGGTCGCTCGATCGGAAATGGATTCGGATCGTATGGCCTAACTGAACTATGTGCTAGACTAACTAACGAAACATACGTTTAAAATATTTACATTAGTTGTAGGTTGTTCCAAGTTGATTTAAACGACTTCTTTGATTGGCTTTTAGGGTGGTGGAGAATCGGGGTAGTCTTATTGATACACAACTGCTTTATAGGCAACATAAAATTTAATGTTTTGTCAAAACATTTTATATGTTATTCCAATCTTGCAATTGCTTGACACTAGAATCTATGTCGTAAAGTCGCCATCAAAGAATAAAGAAGTTGTAAATCCACAAAATTGTCTCCACAATTCAAATTACTGTACCACCACACAAATAACATCGTTATAGCCTAGGGAGTCAACAGATACATGTGCATTTCTACCTTTAATGCTTATTGGTGAAACTAGTATCATAAATGGTTTAACTGTCAACACCTCTGTCTTTCATTTGGCTTGAATAACAGAGTGATAGCAGAGAGCATCACTCACATAACTATGATATGACATATATGGGAATTCTGCCTCTTAGGTATTTATGAAGAAGAAGAAGAAGAAGAAGAAAAGTAGTTTATTACGGTGTCACGTGCTTACATACATTTCACATATGGCATAATAAAACAACATTCACATTATATAAAAACATTGCAGATAAAAAGATAGCACCCGGCCTACAAAGGCCTATGAGACACCATATTACTTTTTCACATTAAAATATAGATAAATATGGGTATAAAAACATTGAATATACAAGGATGGAGTAAACATTAAAATTAAAATTAAGTGAGGCGCAACCTCCGTCTATACATATTATATATTAATGCAGCCAGTGGCTTACATAACTTACTATTAGATAATAGATATACAGCCTGGTCAGTTGGATTAAGATGTAGAAAGGAAGGGTCAGCAGACGATACACATTTCCAAAATTCATACCTTAAATCTGAGTAGAAATTACAAACAGTGAGAAAGTGAATTTCATCCTCTATACAATTACTATTACAGAATTTACATAATCTTTGTTCAAGAGGTACTTTTGGACGGGAAAACCTACCTAATTCTATTGCTAAGGGAAGAGTGCCACATCGTAATTTGCTGAGTATACTGAGGTGTGAACGCTGAAGAGAAGCAGAAACATAAGATTCAGTATTTAGAAAATGTTTAAATAAGCGGTAAGTCCGCAACTTATTGCCATTACACTGACCACTATCATTCCATAGTTGAAATAACCAATCCTCTCTATCCTTATTCATTAAATAATTCCTAGCAGAAGTAAAATCGCTCTGAGAGATCACACAAATATCATTTATAGGTAATTGCCAAGAATCTATCATAGAGTAAACTGTATTATACCAGGACTTTCTGAAATTAAGAGACCATCTGCTAACGGCACTGGGGATTCTAAAATCATTGGCTAAATGTAGCCGACGCCAAAAACGTAGAATTTCAATATGTTGCTTTGTATGTGGAGAGGACCAACCCATATCGCCACGTACAGCTAAGTTTGGGGTCTTGCTACCTACAGCTAAGAAAAAACGACATGCCTTATTTTGAACTGCGTTGATACAGCTGAACTGTCTAATACCCCAAACCGCTGAACCGTATGTCAAAATTGGTTGGACCAAATTTTCGTATAAGGTGTTAAATACACCATAGGGCATACCCCCCAAACACTTTGATTTACAGATGATTACCCCCAGTGCACGGCTAGCAGACTTAGCTATTTCTTTAGCAGTATAATTCAAATCTAAATTTTCTTGTAGCCATACACCTAAATATTTGTAAGCATGGACATAATCTAAAACATCATCAGCAATTGTAAAAACATATTCAGATTGCTTAATACTACAGGGGCGGTAGTGTACAATTTTAGTCTTGTTTACGTTAACCTTTAAACGCCAGGTTGAACACCATTCTGAAACACAATCTAGCATGGATTGAAGACAATTCTCATCAGGTGCTATGAGAGCTATATCATCAGCATACAGTAAAAGGTTAAGCATACTACCATCTAATTGAATGCCACAATTTAAGCTATTAATCTTATCAACTAAATCATTTATGTATACAGAAAATAAAGTAGGCGATAAAACACATCCTTGCCGGACACCGGACTGGACCTGAAAGGGATCAGTAAATCTATCGTTGACACTAACTCGTGCAAAAGCATTTTCATACATAGATTGCACAGCATGTAAAAAATTACCATTTATACCAAGTTTTAGTAATTTATACCATAAACAATGGCGATTGACTTTATCAAAAGCTTTCATAATATCAATATAACATACATAAGTTGACTGGCGGGATTGCTTTCTATTATTAATCACAGAAAATAGACTATAAATATGCTCCTGGGTGCTTCGCCCTTTACGAAAACCATTCTGCTCGTCAGCTAATATATTATTACTCTCCAACCAGGAACTAAGACGAGTGTTTAAAACATCTGAATAAAGTTTGCAGGGAACAGACACAAGCGATATCCCCCTATAGCCTAGTGGGTCACGTGGGTCATTGTCAGGCTTCTTGATTGGCTTGATTATACTGTGACACCAGATATCTGGACATGTACCGTTATTAAAACAAAAGGTAAACAGTTTATGAAGAATGTCAATACATTTACTGTTCTTCAATGACTCAGCGGGAAGCAAGTCCGGGCCGGCTGACTTTCCACGTTTTGCACGTGCTACGGCTTTTTCGACCTCATCGCGGGAGACGGGTTTATCTAGGTCACTAGTGTCAACTGCAATATCAGCCGTCACGTGACTCCCTGACAAGGCTTCACGTACCTGAAGCAAATGTGAATCATCGAAATGTGAAGCTGAATGTTCCACAAATAGAGAGCTATAATCATGTTTCCACTTATCAAGCACAACAGCACTGTCTGTAGAAATTCGATCGCCATCATATACTTCCATTGGAATACTGCTGGTTCTATCACTGGCGATACCAAGCTTACCTATACTTTTCCAAAAGGAACGTGAATCAGAGTCGTTGTACTTGTCTAAGAGTCTTTGTTGTTCGTCACGCTGGTATTCTCGCTTGCATTTCCGCAGAAGCCTATCAAATGTTTTTCGTTCGAAATTATACCCTTCTCTCGAACGTTTCTTACCAAAAGGTGATTTACAGCCGAGCCACTGTTTTTCAGCATAACACACTTTGTCCCACTGACATTGAAGATCAGTGCACCAGTAGGGCTTATAACGGGATTTAGAATGTTTACGGTTAGTGTAATTGTCTTGATTAACAGATGCGACTTTGTCAAGTTCTAGATACATGAAAGACAAAAACTCACTATAAGCTGTATTTATGTTCTCTTGACTAGAGAGGGACTGCTCTATCTTCTCTATGGTGCTGTTCACAGATGCGATGCTAGCTTCGTTCTGCAAGAAGGTGTTATTCACTTTATTCTGATTGTAGCGTCGAGAGATAGCTTGATCAGGGTGTTGTTTGTTGCAAGGTGTATTATCATCGGTGCTGAGTGTACTAGGAAGCTGTATACTCCAGGAGAGCAGAGAGTGGAAACGGAAACGGAAATGGAAACGACTTTTGTGTCATCGCAGATATCAACTAATTCATTCGTATCAATCTGACTAATTTTAGCAATTTATGTCCATTAGGCACGATTAAGCAGAAAAGTCATGCCAATGTCTTAAAATATTATAAATGGGAAACATGTCCATTTACAGGACGTGTTTCAAATAAATAAATACATTTGACTGTTTAACATACACACAAACGTATTATTTCAACATTACACATTTCAGACTATAACTAAATCAACAAATCAAGACCAAGGTTGTGAATACCTGCTAATTACCTGAACAGGTAGGTTTTCACCAAAGCACTCTTTAAGTCTATCAGGTATAAGTAAGCCGGGATTTATTTGTAAGCAGTAAAAATATACACGTCAAACTATGACTGACTGTGTGATTAGTTGGTACATATAACTACCATGACGCGAGCAACATACTATTTACCTGGCTACATTGTAACCTTCTTGATGGATTCAGTACAATACAATGACGTCAGATACAACCACATTACGAACTTCTTTCAAAATGTTTCCTGAAACTTCGTGTTTTGCGTAATAAATGTGTTTCTTAGGGGTCACTAAGTCATTTTCTTCTTTGAAAGGCGGTTAAAATTTATGTTTAACAATTGGCATCATTATAATTATTATAATCGCCCATAGTGTCGGTAAATTGTACACAATATCAGTAGGGGATGCTTTGAATTTCTATTTGTTAGTTGACATGTGCGGTTGAGGTATTTCTAGAACATAGTTTATTTGAAACTATGTCATCGTCTGAAGAAGCAAAACAATGAATGTATTCGAGTAGAATATGATTTCTTTACATATTACATATACTTTCTTCGATATACATTCCGTTTGTGAATCATGGTACACTGTATAGCGGATCCTACAGTCCTCTGAACATCGTCTGAAGACGAATCGACCAAATATACATATTAAAGAACGTGCTTAGATAACGTGATTAAATAAAACGAACATTTCGAAAATGAAAATTAATTTAATTCACATTCAACAGCAAAATATATCTTAATATGAAATGGTGAGATAGAGACATGGTGCAGTAAATGGATCAATAAACGAACAACTGAATTTTTACTTTTTACAATGTACAAAACGACTTGTACATTTACGTGAAGTGTTACATATTTCCAATAATATATATAAAATCACAATGTGGCATCTAAGAACTTTATCAATGGTAGCAAATGAAACCTTTACAATATTTCAATGTACATGTCCTTACAATGATGCCATATACCAATTTATAAGTCGTCGGTTTTCTATTTACAACGGTTGATAAGCAAGCACTCTTGAATAAACAATAAACATTGTATATACATGTATACAGACTTTCTATGGCACAATGCAGATATTTGTATGTATATTTCAGGTAACTATGTCTACAACATCCTTTACATGCAGTATATACAATGTATTATTGATAATAGAATAACGATATAAAATGCAATGTCGAAAGGGTATAGAACTGTAGACTGCCATATAAATCATTTTCTTATAACACATCATCTGCCATGTAAAGCAAAATGGACGGTACGTGTCTTCCTAAATAATTATCGCAAACTGGCTTTCTTTCAGGTTATATCGTTCATGAACAAATCAATAGATCTTCCAACTCGGGATACTACATGTAGTAGCATCGCACCCAGTATGCTCATTGATGACGCAGTCTGATTAAAATCGACCTTGTTCCGAGGAATAAAATTTGCAAAATAATATATCTACCGGGATACGAACAGGTTCTGTAGATTCCTCGCCACAAGGACGGTTTGGCGTGGAAATCTCCGAACGATATGAGTTCGTATCCCGGTAGATGCACTATTTTGAACATTTTTTCCGCGGAATACCGTCGGTTTTAATCCGACTGATTGATGACGTTGGTAGTGGTAAGAGATGCTGTGAAATGTACGGTACAGTGATAATGTGGTGCAGTTACTGATACCATGATCGTAAGGTTTAGCAAGTCGCACTGGCGATGTGTGCCAAGTGGCTGTACGAATTGTATGAACTTCACGTAGTTGGGATTGATGTGCCATGAAGAGTGACAACTAATGATCGAGGGTGTGACATACATCACCGTATACAATGGTCTAAGTATTTCATGCATAATCTACCTATTTCGTGTTTCACTATTTGAAAAGTGTACAACTCATTCCATCTCCTAATGAGCCAAAGAGTGACGAGGCCTCTCTTTCCAACCAGGTTCCCAGTTGTAATGCTGGATGTATCGCTGACGTCAGTTAAATTGTGATTGTTTTTTAACAAAAGACATCAATGGCATCCAAATCAATTGTTAGCGCGAGTCAGTCTTACAGTCGGACACCCATCCGATGATATACCGCTATCATCGTTGTTGAACTGAATATAGTTTTGCAAGCGACCCATTGCTTTAAATTGACATATTAGCACATCAGTCGGAAAGGTAGTTTGCCATATGCGGCTAAATCCTTAAAGGATAGATGCAATGACATATGGTCCGAATCGGATTCATTAAATGGGATGTCAATGGGATGCTCGATTCTAAATTTCTGAAATCGGTCCATTAATTACTGATATACGGCTTTATAAAAAAACCCGCCTAATTTAGCCCCGGCGACCAGAATGAGAGTCTGCGGGATGTGGCCCGTGAAGGGATGACTTCTGTGACGTATCTGGAGGAATCTCATTATCGCGCTGATAGTCATAATTCAACGTAATTTCGCAACATTTTGATTGTTAATTTCACAAAGAAATCGTCAATAAACCAACTTAAATTTCCCATATATCGAATGTTTAGATATCCAACTAGGTAATTCCGCAGATGACAATTACACAAATTTTACATAAACATGTCTTTGTAATGTAATACACCTCATAAATTCATTTAGCGGCAGTGATGATCATCATTAATTAATTAACGAGACTCGGCGGAGTAGCTGTCTAGCCGGCCCCGTCTGTCGCTTATCACAGTCACGCATCAGTGAGCATTTTAAAAATGAATCGCCCAACTAATTGCGGTACTGTTAAAATTGTTGAATTAAAATCGTCTTAATTATCAATTGCAACTGTATATTGTCTCGATGTTATGCTCAATTGATTCCGATATACAATATACGTAGAGTTAATCATCTGTTATTCTTGAGAAAAATGCATTTTATCAGATCTTTAAGATACATATCGTAAATATCAAAATTACTAAACACAGTGTGGATGTGATCACATGATATCTGTATGATTAACGAACTCCTTCTGTGCTATTATTTCATATAACCTTTCAATGTCAAAAGGGGAGACAACTTTAGACTCCGTTATTTCTGGACGCTGATGTTTGGGGAAAGAGCTGTAACTGTCTCCCTCAAAGTACAGAGGGTTGTCCACAGACCTGCTGCCAACTTCTAGCATCCCTTCTGGAACTGTTTCTGGTGTTTTGAACGAAGAAAACTTCTCCTGGTCATCTGCAGGCTCGTCTTTGTTCTTTCGCCTGAAAATAGATAAACAAGGTCATTATCTTACTGACTGATTCTTCTCTTAACTTATGATATTTTTTCAGTTTACATGATAAGATATAATTAAATATGGTTTAAACACATTGTATTTCATAAAATGAAATCTGGATAGGCGAAAAAGCCATAGCTCCAGTAATTAAAAATTAAATCGTAGCCTCACAGGTGAGTTTAGGTGAGGTGGGGTTTAACGCCGCATTCAAGATTATTGCACTTATATCACGGCTGCTAGTATTATTGCAGGGAGAAAGCCCGCAACACCATGATTATGCATTACGATGAAAACCTGCGAGCATCGGCTGGAACTAGCGGACCATGGCTGGTACTGCACTGAAATGCAGTGTAGCATTGCACCAAAACCTTACTGCGTGTAGAACAGTTCTCTACTGCAGACACAGTTGTCGAGCCCCTGGTTCGAACCCCTACCTCTTGACCCGAAGGCGAACGCGCTAACCACTGGCGCTATCCCGCCCCCGTAGCCTCATAGAATTATGAATTTGATATTGTGTGTCCTCAGGATATCTCAACGTCTTCCATCGAGATGAGCATGTTACGGGTTATCGTGAACTATTTTTTACTTGATATGTATATGCAGATGCCAGAACACTATGACCACATGTAGTCACAAGGGACGTTTCAGGGCTTTCCCCAATTTAGGTATTACTTTCAGAATTGGGATTTTTGTGAAAACCTTTTTCATAACTACTGTGAAAGTAAATCGCAAAACGTTAATTAAACTGTTGGTCCGTTGTCTGTCACTAAAGCAATGCGAATCATTCAATTAAAGTAAAGTGGAGAAGTGAAATAATTTGGTCACCTTTTCGATAATTGACACGATGAAAAACTCTCTGGACGTCTTTTATGAAGATACTTGTTATCCATAAAGTTGTTCAGATGGAATGTCTTTAGTATCAACATTGATATAACATCGACACATCCAAACTGTATTGCGAATGAGTGCAGTCTTCCTTTATGTGAAGACAGCTAACAATTTTCTATATGTTTCTATATGCAACTTGTATGTGCTGTAGTGGCGACTGTTGTGACTATGGTGACTGTGGTGACTGTGGTGACTGTTGTGACTGTGGCGACAGTGGTGACAGTGGTGACTGTTGAGACTGTGGCGACTGTGGTGATTGTGGTGACTGTGGTGACTGTTGTGACTGTTGTGACTGTGGCGACTGTGGTGACTGTGGTGACTTTTGTGACTGTGGCGACTGTTGTGACTGTGGTGCTGTGGTGACAGTGGTGACTGTTGTGACTGTTGTGACTGTGGCGACTGTGGCGACTGTTGTGACTATGGTGACTGTGGCGACTGTTGTGACTGTGGTGACTGTTTTGACTGTTTTGACTGTGGTGACTGTGGTGACTGTTGTGACTGTGGTGACTGTGGCGACTGTGGTGACTGTGGTGACTGTTGTGACTGTGGCGACTGTGGCGACTGTGGTGACTGTGATGACTGTGGTGACTGTGGTGACGGTGAACTGACTCAAACCGAGATGCAGGACTGGCACACTTGCTTTCATCTTTTTTAAAATTAGGCATTCATGCACATTGACTGTGAAATTAGATAGGCCCTATGATGCAATTCCATCTATTTATAATCGACATATCAAGATACTTCTGAAACTATAGGGACGTGACATTATAATATATCGAGTTTTTGTCAGTCGAAAAGAAAACTTTAATTGACTGTGCTGTAAGAATTGGAAAAATCGAGAGTTTTATGGCCGTTCTGCTTGGGCGTGGCGTTAAAGTGGCTGTTTATCAACAAAAGCCCATACATAACATTCATACCTAGCGTAGGTGTATATTGAAGGTAATGTATTTAACACCTAAAGTCTGCATCCTATTTCAAACACCTTTACATGTAGATCATGACGTCACGAAGCTTGCCTAACTGGAAAATGTAACCTGATCTCCAATACTTATTTGCCTTCGTTTTAATTCTTATGAAATAGATGTTTATTTATTTTCTTTACCAATTTTCCATGATGTGTGCTTGCAGACAAATAAGTTCGTGTGATGAATTACTGAAATAACTTCAACTACGATTGGCTGAAAGTTTTCCGTGTCTACAGAATAAAATTCTTCACATTAGAACTACTTCATCTTGACTAAAGAGCATCAGCGGATCCATTAATGTCATATTTTCATTATTTCTTCAAGGTAACTTCAGAATATTTAGATGAGTCAAAATTGTTTTTTTTAATGTGACGTATGTCCGCTTTGAGATTGCTGTTCTTGTTTCGCGAATATTCTTTTTTTACTTACGTTATATGTAGATGTGTTTTCTTCGCGTTTATTGCTATTCTTATTGTTTATTGCAAATCTAATGAACAAATATGGATCGCATAACACAAGTGTGTCAAATTTTTTACGAAGCTCGTATAAGACACTTATCGGTGTAATAATGTCTGAAGTAATACAAACATCCAGGTTTCGTCTCTATACACTCACCTGTAGCAAATACAACAGACTATAACGACCACAATGACGACAAAGAGGACCACCAGGCCAATAATTAGTCCAGTAACTGAAACATAAATTCAGAGAAATGAAAAACGTGCATTTGAGTAGCATTTTGGACTGAAACATATATTTTAACGGAATTGGTAGTGATTTTGCATCGTTGAATTCTGTTACAAAGCCATGAATTTTTAACTGCTATATACAGTTCAATATCTCTATTAGCAATATGAAATATCAAGCCAAAGAAAGATACATTAAAAGTCCTAGATTAAATTTCAATAATGTATTTTTATGAAAATATGATGTAATATAGTTATTTGATTGTTGACCGGTCTCAATATACCTATGAACATAACTTGAACTTAAATCTTAAAATTTCTTAGTATTTTTGTGTTTTTAAAAACCTATATTTATAATTAGGCGAGTTTCTAAATACAATATCACGCAGCTTGATTGCTATGTTTGTATTTTACCCCGGGGAATAGACAATATAGAAATAACTGCGTTATTGATTAACGATTTTACAGATAGGGATTTCGCCTAAAGCATTCAGGTATCATAACAGTGTTCCTAGTCTTAATTAGGCGATAATAAGCACGCCCAAGGCAGGACAACACTTGAAGTATCCTTTAAACTCTGTTACAAAGAAGAAGAAAAGCTCGAACACGTTATACTGACCAGAAAATCCGCTCTGGCCATCTGGCTTTGGCTTCATTGTTGTTGATGTTGTTGATGATGAAGTAGATGAGGAGAAAGGAGTCGAACCAGAGGATGATGAAGATGACGATGGTGTCGAAACAGCCGTTGGTGAAGTTGACTGTGTTGTCGACCCAGGCGATGGGGAGGTTGACGTTGTTGTCTCTTTAGACGATGTTGTTGACGCTGAGCTAGAAGTCTCCGTAGTAGCTTCTGTTGAAGCTTCTGTTGTTGATGCAGAGGCTGTAGTTGTTGATGGTGTTACTGATGATGTTGATGGCATCGTTGATGACTGTATAGATGTTTCGGTAGTTGATGTTGTTGTAGAAGTTGATGTGGATGTTGATGTACTTGTGGTAGTTGCTGCTGTTGTGGTTGTAGTCATCGTTGTTGTTGTTGATGTTGTTGATGTCGCGTTGGTTCTTCCTCCAGAGCAACTTAATTGTAGCAAGGAGTCTGGAAAAGTCGTCATCAAACAATTATTATATTAATAAAATATTGCACCGACGACGAATATGAGAACTAAATCACACTCGAAATTCAAGAAAATGAGACATCGATGTTGTAGCTCCAATATCTGTTTAAGTCATGCTCTCAGCAGTTGGTTTTTACATTAAAGGCGCTGTAGCACGCAGTTCTTACTGAAATAAAATGTTCTCACTTAAAGGTAAATAACTGTTAGATAACAAGATGTGTTTGTTAAACACGGATGCCCCCGGATATACCAAAGTTATGGCCAAGGTTAAAGTTTTCTGAATATTGTCCACTGCGGCAAGGTCAAGGTCACAAGGTCAAATATGATGACCTCATCTGAAAGGTCCCAACACAAGGTATGCACATGCCAAGTATGAAAGCCCTAGCTCTGAGCAATCTAAAGTTATGGCCAAGGTTAAAGTTTACTGAAGATGTCCACTGCGGCAAGGTCAAGGTCAAGGTCACAAGGTCAAATATGATTTCATCTGAAGGTCTCATCACAAGGTATGCACATGCCAAGTATGAAAGCCGTTACTCTTAACAATCAAAAGTTATGGCCAAGGTTAAAGTTTTCTGAAAATGTTAATTGTGGCAAGGTCAAGGTCACAAGGTCAAATATGATGACCTTATCTAAAAGGTCTCATCGCAAGGTATGCACGTGCCAAGTATGAAAGCCCTAGCTCTGAGCAATCCAAAGTTATGGCCAAGGTTAAAGTTTTTGTGGACAAACACACGGACAGACAGACAGACGGACGGACGGACGGACAGACGGACAGGTGAAAAACAATATACCCCCGGAATCTCCGATTCGGGGGCATAAAAATATGCATATAATGCTTTAGCCTTATGAGCTATGACACTTTAAAACTTTTCAAAATTGAATTTTTCAATATTTTCAACGGGGTGCATGGTGTAAACGTATGTAAATCATGTTTACTAATAGTTACGTTTGACTCCGGTTTAGTTTAGTTAATGTACGATGCAACATGTCTCATATTCCGGTGCAGACACACACGTTTCGTGACCTGGGTCTCATGCTGTGCTGTGTCTCTTGGCAAGGCATTTCATACGCATTGCACCAATACACCAGTACACCAATCTGTAGAAATGGGTACCTGACATATACGGTCGGGCGGAGCGCTTAGTAACGGTACGGAAAATACAATTCATTCATTCAATTGTGCGCTTTGGGTATGCTCATACCAATGGACACTCATTATATCCGACAGCGGTTATGTATCTATATCGTTCACTTTTGTTGACGGTAACACTGAGTGTACCTGAACTTTCCAACATAAGACAGTGTCTCGCTATACCCTCCCCACGTATCGTCATGTCAAGACTGGCGGATGGACTCAGAAACTTCTCAACGAAGCTGTTGCTCCGGCATCCAATGTAGAAGGAGAGATCGTCGATGTAGACGTTTGTGTTGCAGTTGCTATTGTCCACGTTTTGGGGGTACACGGCCACTGTCCCCCCGAACTGACTGACCGCTTGGACACTACAGGTGCAGGAGAGGTACTGGTCAGTGAAGAAGGAGGAATCCACGTACAATCTCCCGCCAGTAGCAGAACTCGACTTGCACATGTCCAGTACTGAAAATATTCAAATGAGAAAATAAATGAAAGCGAAATGTATTTGACTAAAAAAGGGCAGTATTAACAAGTACATGTATATACTATCTACAAACATGGGAAACATGTGTGAGATATACTAATACATCGGATACACGACTTATATAATTTACATAATATCATTTTAAAATTTAAAAAAATAATATATATAGATATAGAAAATAATTGTTAACCAATTTGTAATAAGTTTTAAATGTAATCAAAATAAAAAAGTGTATGAGATTTGTAAGAATTGCCAACAAACGTAAAGATATGAGGGTAACGTTAAAGGTTACAGACAATATTTTAAATTTTAACATTGGTGGCAAGGTGATCTATACATGTATTTCACGTATTCCAAGTGTCATTATCACTCATATACATGAAGATTCAACATGACCTGAGATTTTAAGAATGAAGCAAAGGGGACCAGTTCAGTTCAGTTCCAAGTTTGGTTACATGAAGAGATAATGTTTCTGGGGAAGCGCAGGTATTTCTGCTAACAAAGTATATCATTTTAATTGTTCCAATCAGTTGCATGGCTGTTTATCGTGTTAAGAAACAGACAATGTTTCTGGGGAAACACAGAATATTGACTGACAAAGTACTCTGAACTGTATAGTTTGGTTTGTTGGGTCAATGCCCTATGCAGACTAAAAATGTTACCACGTGAACATGACAAAATAAAGTTTCAGTACATGGTTTTTAAAAAAAATCTAAACTTTTATTTACAAAACACAAAGATATCAATGAAACAGGACATTTATACAAACTTGTTTATGATATACATGTACATACTGAACGACAACACTCACCTGGCAATCCGATGGCTTGGCACGCTCTTATAACTGAAAGTACAAGACACGTTTATGTGATTGCAATGGAGCAAAACATTGACACAGGATGCATCAATCTGTGCATGATTGAAAGCTGATTGATGAAATATAAATTATGTTGGTATACAATAATATAATATATATCAACGTTTTGTCGAAGTTGACAAGCATACATTATTGCAAATATTAAAAAAAGAGATTTTATCACCAAGGGTGATGAACATATTATCAACGTGTGTCTCCTCTATCTGTAATCATTTACCTGGAACCTTCGTTTGTCATTTCCAAAATGATAAATACATCTATGAATACATGTTTTAATTATAAAGACGTATTGAGTTAGCAAGCGTCACCTGGTGTCTGTGTGGATATAGATGAAGATGTTGTTATTGTTGTTGGCGGTAGTCGTGTCGTCGTTGATGTTGATGATGTTGAGGATGTTACTGTCACAGACTCGTAACAGGTTACCCTTAAGCTCGTCGCTAAAACATATGAAATACATCATTACATCATTTATCACGCACAAACCAAACACAAAAGAGTATTCACAATCATTATCTACATAGAACTCGAGCTGGAATGGATCGCTTGGCCTGTCAGGGGGAGCCACATGACAGTAGGGTGAAACATTAGATAGTTATCAGTATTCTCCTTGCATTTGTATGGAAATATATGGGACGATTTTCCCCATCAATAAAATAATCATTGGGATATTTCAGAAAAAACTGTCCAAGTGGCTCCCATTGAAATGCATACTTCTACATGTACCAAAACAACACCATGTCTGTATATAACATTTAAAACTTATAGCTAGGCAAGCGTCTATCACAACATGGAACGTTTCCTAGTGTTTATGATTTATCTTGTCAGCTTTATAATCTGCTGATGTTTATTAAAATTCAACTATACTCCCTTGCAAAATGGATGGGGGAGAGGGGTGGGGGATGTATTCAAAGTTATTTTAAGAGCATTTAAGTCCCAGCCTTTATATAAACATTATCTAAAAAGGATAATAGGCTCCTATAACAACCGACTTGATGGAACATATGATAGACGAAGTAAACACCCTTTGTGTAAACAATGTCCATGACCCTAGAAAGGGGAACTCGACAACGCGTTATAACAAGGAGTAAAGGGAAGCAACTCTTTCTTGTCTTCACTTATACAAAAGCAATATTCTGCTATCGTATTTCATGCGAAGAACGGATTATAGGAACGAATCGTAAAACGTAATGACGAAATAATGTGTCGATGTGACCTATGCTTTGGAAAAATTATATAATTGGTGATATCCAATGTGATCTTTTAACTTTGTACAAATCACAAGAAAATGTTATTTGAACACTGTGTTCTTTTAAAACTTCTTTAAATATAAACGAGTAAACAATAATCTCCTACCGATCTACGTTTCCATTTACCAATAATATAGCGTATATGACAGCGCCACTAAGCCACCTTAATTATCTTTGCTTTGCATGCTTTGTAAACATACATCAAAACAATTTCTCAATACATGTCAACTACTAACACCAACCAACCATGTAATTTTTGTCTCATTCATAAACATTAAATTTAGGCATCATTTAACTTTAAAGGTAATCAGTATATAATGACTCCACATAAAACGATGATGATTTCGACTGTAACAACAATACACTGTACAGTGTAAAACAATATGTGATTTTGTCATAATTTAAGCAAATTGTTCTATATTTTACATTGCACCTCAACATACTATCATGATGACATTATACTATGATACAAATCTCCATCATTAAATATTGTAATATGGCATCGACTGTAAGCAATTTATGCCATTCAAACGCGTATTGCTATATTTTCTACAACAAATTGGGAAGTTATCCTCTCAATTAGATGTACCTCATTTTTTGTTGATTTTAATCTGAAATGTCAACGTTATACTAAAAGTTGTTCATCAGCTTCATTGACAAAAAAATCATTATTGTGAATCGCAATATCACTGAACGCCCCTCAAAACAATTGATTTCCATCTACATTGTAAATAATTGATTTCATCTTAACGTACCTCAACAAGATTAAATCTACATAACTTGAGAAATGATATAAACAAAAATACAACATAACGATAAGGATCCATACAGCCAGATAACAAATAAGACCTAAGGAAAGTTCGTTCCAGGCCTATTCACGGTGTATAATTCCTTCATTATGCAAAGTAAGATTACACAGGTAAACGCCTGCAGTGACCTTACCTGGGAAGATAGGTACGATTAAGTATAGAAATCCAGGCAAGTATATATAAGCATGGGAAGTAAGTGTTGTGGGAAGGTAGCGTTCTAATCATTACCCGCTTTGTACTAGAGATGTCTCGATGGTTAGGTATTTACGCTCTAATGACTTCAAGCACATTTTAACATGAACAGGTTAAATTCAATACCTCTTGGTTAGTCATGGTAAAAAAGAGATTGGTTTATGAATTATTCACATGAAAGTATGCATTAGGTTCATTGGTTAATGTAGACATTTCCATAGAATGAGGTTCCGATTACATTATGCTGAAATAAATTCAACACCGTGTGAAAACATATAATATATTCTTGTATTTCAGTATTTAATGCATATCGAAATTAAAGTATATTTTTACAAAACTCATGTTGCTAAAATCTTAGTTTTGTTAATGTATAACGTATTTTAAGAGGTCCATAAGCTCATAACAGGCGTCTTACGACACAAAGGGAGACAACTATCCCATGACTGTTTGTCCCTTGCAAGTCCGGGAGAATATGAAATGTGATATGAGGAATTACGCCAACTTCCAAAGTGTTTCACTGATAACTAACACGGCAAATAATTATTATAGAGAAACGCCCATGGTTATGCATCGTGTTACAGTATCTTTTTATACACATATCTATGAGTGTTAATCAATCAATCAATCAATCTTTTATTTCAGTAGAAAGGCCTACGGCCCACGTACAAAATCAACAAATCAAATATATAAACAGAGTTGCTTACAGTCAAATAAAAGAATTTCGTACAATCAAGGCATCTTTCACATAATTTGAAATAGCTGTCAAATGTGTTACGTTATAATCTTGAAGTTTGTGTATCATTATGTCTTCATTCATGTACATTGGTATATTTTCAAAATATTTATCACGTAAATCATTATAAACTGGACATTTGTAAAGAAAGTGAAATTCATCCTCCACAATGTTGGATTTACATATCTTGCAGTAACGACATTCACGTGGAATACCATCTCGTCTACCAACATTTTTATAGATTTGTAGCTCACCAATTCTTAATAAAGTAATTCTACGTCTTGCCTCTTTGGATTTGATTGTTACCAGATAATTTTCTAAACCGAACACAAATTTTATTCTAGAATATAAATGCAATGTTGAATATTCACTTATTTCAGCCATTAAAGTTTGAACATGACAGTTCTTCATCCTAGTTTCGACATTGATAAGAAAAGCCTCTTTGAAACCTACCCCTTGATTTTCCCACACAAAACCGAAACCATATGTAAATAAAATAATTCTGACATGCTGCACCCATGTTTTACGTCCAACTTTATCTAGATTACACAACATTAGATAAGCCTGTTTTGGATACCTATCATCTGACATTTCAAGCAATCTAATCCAGAATTTAATTACTCTCAGCAAAGAATCAACATAGATATAATGTCTGCCACATTCAGCTAAAACAGCAACATTAGTACTCTTATAACTCACACCCAATACAAACTTGCAAAACCTTACTTGAAACTGTTCAACAACTGACCACTTTTGATAACCCCATATTTCCGACGCATATAATATAATCGGTTTTATCTGAGCATCAAAAATGTTAAAGAGAACCAGGGGAGAGATGTTTTTAAGCTTATAACTTAGAAGTTTAACTGAAAATAAAGCATTAGAGGCTCTGTTTACAAGATTCTGAACAGACTTTGACCAAGATAACCTACTTGAAAACAATAACCCTAAATAGTTGTAATAAGATGAATTTTTCAATATTCTATCCTCAAAATACCAAACTTCACTTTTCCTTAGTTTACCACCATTTCTAAAAACTACTACCTCTGTTTTGTCAAAATTAACAGTTAATCCCCATCTATGAGAGAATTCTACCAATAAATATATCTTCCTTTGCAACCCAATAACACTGTCTGAAAATAAGCACAAGTCATCTGCATATAGCAAAAGATACAACTCCAAAAATTCTGGACATAAAAATATACCTCTATCTGATTTCTCCATTACACCATGAAGCTGATTTACAAATAACGAAAACAGTAACGGGCTTAAAATGCACCCTTGTCTAACTCCGCTAAAAGAATCAAAATAATCCGAGACTGAAGAACGAGACAACTTAACGCAAGCTCTAGTTTTGGAATAGATATCCTTGATAATATTAAACATACGATCATGAATATTATTTGACAACAAAACATAATATAACAAGTCTCTGTTAACAGAATCGAACGCTTTCCGGAAATCTACATATAAACAATAGAAACGACCTCCTGACTTTGATAAATATTTTTGAACAAGGCTTTGTAAGGTAAATATATTGTCCACAGTTGAATAACCTTTACGAAAACCCCCTTGACTTTCAGGATACAAATTCATAAATTCAACAAAATCTTTCAAACGATTATTAAGCACAGCAGTAAACAATTTACCACATATATCCATCAATGATAAACCACGGTAATTGTTAACATCATGTATATTACCCTTCTTATGTAAAGGAAAAAGCATACTTTTAGACCACTGTTCTGGAAAATTCCCAGATTTGAAAACGTTATTGAAAAGAACAAATAAATAAGAAGAAAGGATATCATAATTGTGTTTAAAAACCTCGGGCGGTACACCATCCGGACCGGAACTCTTTCTCAGTTTGAGATCATCCACAGCTCTATCAATTTCCTCCTGAGTGAAATCTCTGTTCAGCAGATTATTAGTGTCATCATCATTACAAACATCACAATGAGAAGCTATATCATCATGGCAATATATATAATCTTTCACAAATGACATGAAGTCATTATCAACAACAGCTTCTAGTGTTAATCTGTCCCAATTGACTCAGTCTTCATTTGTGATAGCAGATTGTTAATACCCAGTATGGTGTGTGTTGCCTGTTTCAAGTGTATATCTCTACTACATAACCTTTCTGGTGTCAATACAGATATGAGGCCCACTGTAATATTTCGGATATTGACTTTTTGAACTACAAGTGAAACCTTCTACCATCAGCTGGAAATAGCGAACCATGGACATCAATGCACTGAATTCGAAGTTAGTTTAGCGTTTCAACAACAGTATACACCATCTGAAGTAACTCAATCCCGCTATTTTCCATTTTGTTCTATAGCTCAGGAAGTTTGACGTAGTTGAGAGACACTGTTCCCGAGATATATACCAACGAAAATATATACTGACACTCACCCACGATACATGTCCAGTCCATTTCCTGTGTCGTTGTGTCAGTTTTACAGTTTAAACTGTTCCCCTATCAATTTTCGATTGAGTCTTGTTAATTTTGCATCTCTTTTGACCATTTAAATGCACACATGTCATCTGCTCGTATCCTCTATCAACAGTATTGTCCAAGCAAAAGGAGCCCCCCAGATATCATCATTATCCTCATATTGAGTTGAAGAGATTGAACACCGCTTCAAGAATATTTCACTTTTTCCACAACAGGAAGCATTATTGCACAAGAAATGCAACACCATTATGACTATGCATCGCAGTGAGACCTCCGTCGGCTACTACTGTCCTGTCCTTATATTGAGCTTTCAAGACTTGCTATAGACTGACACTGGCTTATATTAATAAAAGTGTCTGTACAACAGTTGACCCACCTGGATTCTCAGCCAGAAGGTTAATACAGGTGTCCACAGTATCCCTGCCTCTGACGATCACATCCATCGACACCCCGATAGAGAGGAACGTGGATGGTTTCCCCCTAGAACTACAGTTGGACACGAAAGCGTAGTCATACAGTAGAACCGACGTGCCACAGTTGGTGCTGTCCACCACAACTGGATCAAACACTACCCGACTCCCAGCGCCTGTAGCTTCCATTCTACAGGTGCAACTTGCAGGTAAACCATTGTAGGCGGACGTGTCCAGGTATACTGATTGACCTCTTATCTCTCCGCTCTCACACATCCTCAAAACTGAAAATATAGGAAATGTTAGGATTGCTTGGTGCTCAAAATGATGTAAATGTTAGGATTGCTTGGTGCTCAAAATGATGTAAATGTTAGGATTGCTTGGTGCTCAAAATGATGTAAATGTTAGGATTGCTTGGTGCTCAAAATGATGTAATTGTTAGGATTGCTTGGTGCTCAAAATGATGTAAATGTTAGGATTGCTTGGTGCTCAAAATGATGTAAATGTTAGGATTGCTTGGTGCTCAAAATGATGTAAATGTTAGGATTGCTTGGTGCTCAAAATGATGTAAATGTAAGGATTGCTTGGTGCCACAGCTCATGTATACTCTAGGATTATCAACCTACCAGCCACATAACGTGATACTTGAAACGACCTTTCTAAACCGTACGAGGGACTTACAACATTGTAAGTCCCTCCAGGAGGGATTACACAGGCAATTGTAAACCCTGTTAGGAGGGATTACAATGATTGTAAACCCTGATATAATTGCTAAGATGACAGCTTGAAATTAAAGATCTGAAGAAACTATCTCAGACTATTTTGAAATTTTTTGAAAGAAGAACCTTACATAGAAATCTTTGCCGTACTGGTATTGAGACAGCAAACAAGGATTTTACGAACGACTCTATATAAAATCAGGAGTTTTCGATAACGCGATAAGAAAGCGTCTTTTATATTTAAAAACGGTTCATAATATGGAGAAACCATTCTACCTCGGATATGGTATGGTTGTAGACCCTGATAGTCAGGAAAAACCCTCGGATGCGTCGCATCCGCGGGTTTTCCCTTCCTATCAAGGTCCACAACCTTACCATATCCTCGGTATCATGTTTTCTCCTTATAGTAGACACTTTCACAAACATACATGTATGGTGCCACTAGGAGCACAACATATTCAACATACTCATCCTTACGAAGTACAGTTGGTGTATGTAATAGTTTCATTGAGGACAGTCAAGTAGATTAGGAGTAATATCATCTTTTACTTCGGGTAATTGCTCTGATACAAAACCACGGCATGTTATTGCCGGAAGCCTAAGCACCACACTCTGTATTCCTGCGCGGGGAGCTTCCCCACAGTATAGGCTGGTTCAGCTCTGGGGTCAAGTAGTGCACAATATCATAACATCCCCCTTTTCAATAAACAAAAGTATGAGGTAAGAAACTGATGCTGGATGATATATAGAGATATTATGATATGCAATATACTTATCTCTTTGCAGATAATTCACTCGTACAAAATCTACTTTTGTATCATGCATTAATGTTGATATATCACTGATATGTGATGATATTATCTGTAAGATAAGTCGTCATACTTTTAAAAGTCTCTTTGGCACGTTGAACTTGTCTATACTAGGTATATATGTATATTGATATATAGATGAAAAGTCTTATGTTCACTACTCTACACATGGTTATAAAGCATTTAGAGTCTCTTTGGCACTGATATATGGCTAGATATGACGGTTTAGAGTCTCTATTCCTGGAATCTGCTGGGCCGCTGAGTGACTCGCCCATACCTTGTTGTATATGCACTGGGGCCAGTGCCTGTCTGCGTCGACTGCTTCTGGGACGGCTGCGGATTTGCTGACTGCTCTGCGTTGGTCACAGGGTGGTTGTTGTGACCCGGTTGGTGTTCCTCACCTATGTCGGCTTGACGTCTCCTGTCGTCATCTTGAAAAGTCACTGTCTTACGTTGTGACTCTCTCAGATGATGTCTGTTTCTTCTAAGGGTGCCTCCCTCAGGTGTCCGCACTAGGTATGAGCGTGGTTCCACGCATCTTTGTAGGACAGTTGCTGGGCTCCATAGTCCAGTGCTATGGTCTTGAAGATGTACCGGTTGTCCAGGGTATAGTGGAGGTAGGTCCCTGGCTGTCTTATCAAAATGATTTTTCTGCATCATCTGCCTTTCTTCTAGCCTGTCCTGGATTTCCCCTCTTTGCCTGTTACAATTTCTTTCTGATGCCAGGATTGTAGTCCGGATCTTTCTGGCATAAAGTAGTTCCGCAGGGCTTGTCATTTTGTGGTCAACTGGCGTTGATCGAATGGCCAGCAGGGCGAGGTGATGGTCCTCTTTTGCTTCTGTGCATTTCTTCAATGTTTCCTTAATTGTACGGACGTGTCTCTCAATAAATCCATTGGACTGGGGATATCTTGGTGAGCTTGTCACGTGGTGAATACCCCATAATTCTGCAAATTCGCTGAAGACGCCGCTGCTGTAGTGGGGTCCGTTGTCGGATATGACCTTCTTTGGAATTCCGTGCTCTGAGAAAATCTCCTTCATCTTGTCAATGACTACAGCGCTTGTGCATTTGACTGGTAATCTCCGGATGATCTGGAATTTACTGTAATAGTCTGCGACAATGAGATAATTAATTCCGTTGATTTCAAAGAGGTCAGTCCCTATTGTTGCCCACGGTCCTGTTGGTATCTCTTGTTGAATTAAGGTTTCTTTTTGTTGGCATGGCTTAAATTTCTGACATGTTTCACATGATTTGCATAAGTGTTCAATGTCAGAGTTGATCTTGGGCCAATATACCAGGTTTCTAGCTTGTAGGCGAGTTTTCTCGATTCCTTGATGTCCAATATGTAGTTGGTTGAGGATGTTTTTTCTCATGGACTCTGGTATCACCACTCTCTCTCCTTTGACGATCAGACCATTTTCAACTGCAAGCTCATCTCGATAGCTCCAGTATTCCCTCAGTGCTGTCGGTAGTTCTTTCTGAGTGCTAGGCCATCCGTTGATGATAATCTCGGTAAGTTCGGCTAGCACATGGTCTATTTTTGTTGCTTTCTGAGCCTCACCAAGCTTATCGGGTGAGAATTGAAGCATATCAACCCGTAAGTCCAGATCAATGGGCATCTTGTTGTCTGGATTTGGAAGGCGGCTCAGTGAATCCGGTAGGCACATTTCCTTGCCAGGTCTGTAATGTATGGAGAAATCATAACCCTGTAGTTTGAGAATCATTCGTTGCAGTCGTGGTGGCGCTGCTACAAGATTCTTCTCCAGTATCATGATTAGTGGCTTGTGATCTGTGACGATGGTGAATTTTCTGCCATATAGATAGGTCTTGAACCTCTCAACTCCGAAACAGACTGCCAGTAGTTCTCTCTCAATATTTGCGTACCTGGTTTCTGCGTCGGTGAGGGATTTTGATGCGTATGCTATTGGTCTCTCTTGTTGGTCTTTTGTTGGTTGGAGTAGTGCTGCTCCTAGTCCCCTTTGGCTGGCATCTACTTGTAGGATGGCTGGTGAGTTCACATCATAGTATTGTAGCGTTCCATCTGCTGTTACCATTGATTTGAGCTGATCGAGACTATGTTGATGATCAGAGTCCCAGATGAACTGTACGTCCTCCTTGAGTAGTTGTCTCAGCGTCGATGCTTTGTCAGAGAGGTTTGGGATGAAAGGTGCTAGGTATTGGATAAGTCCTAAGAACTCCTGCAACTCCTTCTTTGATGTGGGACTTGGCATCTGCTGTATGTCAGCAACTTTCTTTGGGTCTGGATGTATGCCCTGGTCACTGTATATCATGCCGAAGAAAGTTATTTCTTTCTGCTTGATGTGGCATTTGTCACTGTTGAACACAAGCCCATTCTTCTCTGCTGTTTTCAGGAGTCTTATGAGGTTTTTGTCATGCTCCTCTTCAGTTGTTCCGTATACAGCTACATCGTCAGCTATGCCGACTGCCCCGGTCGTCTGTTCTAGGATCATATCCATGCGTTGTTGGAATATGTCTTGTGCAACAGATAATCCGAAAGGTAAACGTTGAAAGCAATACCTCCCGAATGGTGTCCTGAACGTTGTTAAGAGTTGACTTTCGTCGTCCAGTACAATGCTCCAGTACCCTGCCTTAGCGTCAAGTTTTGAGAAGAATTTGGCTCCGCTGAACTTGTGATTTAACTCTTCAAGTGTCGGAATTTTATGGGGACACCGTCTTAGAGCTTTGTTAAGCCTAGCTGGATCAAGACAGATTCTTACAGCACCGTTGGATTTTGTTGAAAATGCAAGACTTGAACACCAGTCAGTGTGTTCTTCCACCTTCCTAATGACTCCCTGGTCAATCATCTTGTCAAGTTCGTCTTTGATTTTATCTTTCAAGTGGATCGGCCATTTTCTTGGTGCGTCGATGTAAGGCTCTGCATCCTCTCGTACATGTATCTGTGCCTTGCCTTGGAATTTACCGATTCTGTCAAATTGTTGTGGGAACTGCAGTTTTAGATCATTGACAGAGTTGACAAGTTGCACTGTAGGTTGCTGGTTGATTTGCATGTTTGTTTGCTTCTGCTTGCTGATCTCCACTGCACAGTGTAGAGAGACTAGCCCTAAGCTTGTACATGAAGGAAGGCCGACCACTGGTGGCCCGCTGACATCCACGACGTAGAACTTGGTGTCCTGCCAAGTATCGTTGAATTTACAAGGGATGTTGATGCTACCATAGCAATGTATGGCCGTTCCGTTGTATGCCGTCAATCTTGTGTTGTTGACTTGATCAATCCCTGTTGGATACCCTTGTGTGTCAAGTTTTTCAGGGAACATGTTTTTGAATACCCGCATAGGTATTGTATTTCCTTGTGCCCCTGTGTCAACTTTAAGCTTCAACTGATAGTCTCCCTTTCGATTGATGTTGATTTTTACAGTTGCAAAGGCCTGGTCTCTTATGCCGGTGGAGTCCATTGATGAAATCTGGATACATTCAAATGTCATCGACTCGAACTCTTCTTCTATTCCGTGAACGTTGGTATTGTTTGTTTGTCTCTGTCCTCTCGACGTATTCCTCCTGTCTGACTGTCTGTTTTGATGTCTGTTGTTTCTTCCCCTCTTTTGTGCTGCATATTTCGTGGTTAGACAAAATTTTCTCCAATGTCCAGTTTTGCCACAAGCGTCGCATACAGACTTGTGAGCTGGGCATTTTTCTGGTGGGTCTCGTGGATGATCTCTCCCACATTTGAGACAATAGGACTTCCTTGTTGACTTCTGCATTGCATGTACAGCCGTTGCATTACTTTGAGAGCTGTTTCCCATTGTTCGAAGTTCCATTAGGTTTTGTTGTGTTGCTTCATATGTCCTGCCTAACCTGAGTGCATCGTCAAGCGTAAAGGTAGACGGTTTGTCTAGTAGATTTTTCTGGTATTCACTTATTGGTGTGGACACAATTATTTGCTCTATTATTCTTTCATTCATTTCTGTAACTTGGAAACCACATTTCTGTGCTTGTCTTCTACATCTGGTAACGAAACTATCAAGATTTTCTTCTGGTTTCTGGTAGAAATAGTGCAGTTTCAACCTAGCTACCCTATAATTCTCTGTTGGGTCTAATTGTTCCTCAAATCTTTTCCAAATAGTTTCTGGGTCATTTTCTTCCTGTTCTGTCAATGCCCAAGAATTGTATCTTCTAAGGCCCTCATCTTCCACCGCCCGGAGAATGTATGGTACTTGGTTTTCTTTCTTTACTTTCTTGATAGTGAAATAGAGGGTGACTTTCTGTTTAAATAGCCTGAATGCTTCTGTGAGGTCGTTAGCGCTCCAGTTCATGGATGGGAGGGAATCAGCCATTCTTGTTTATGTTATAAATGGGTCAAGTTGATAAGAAGTTGGAACGTTTTGATAACGTTGCTTGATAATTGAAAACTCGATCTGTTTCCACTGTACCTTTGTCCCTTTGTTTAGTCTGGTCGCACGTGGTCACTGGTGCTTCACTGGTCCCATGTCTTTTCTGCCTGTTATCTGGCAAGAATGTTTATATCAGTTGATAAGGGTTGTTTACCGCTGCCACCATGTAATAGTTTCATTGAGGACAGTCAAGTAGATTAGGAGTAATATCATCTTTTACTTCGGGTAATTGCTCTGATACAAAACCACGGCATGTTATTGCCGGAAGCCTAAGCACCACACTCTGTATTCCTGCGCGGGGAGCTTCCCCACAGTATAGGCTGGTTCAGCTCTGGGGTCAAGTAGTGCACAATATCATAACAGTGTACGATTCATGAGTGAATCAAACATACGTACATGCATGAATAGGTTGATAGGCTAGAATAGTTTTTATCGCCATTTTAATTGATTGTTAAAAGGTTAGAACTACATGTACTTTTCTTGGTAATATTTTTGACAAAGTAATATTACCACAACTTGAGACGGGAGAGTCTCTATTAACTCATTTGATGAACGCGAGACTATGTACTTTCAAGCGTTTGGTTTACAATGATTGAGGATGGTGTCTGTTGTATCGTTTGTCAGACTGTCATTTGTCTGCTTAAATCCATGTTGAAGCCAAGAAGGAATGCCTTTTGTTTTGCTTTCTGGGCTAAAATATTCATGTATGTGAGATGAAAGAAAGTACGTAAACATGGGAGTGCATGTGTAAGTGATTTATATATAAAGTAGACTTACTTATCCATCTACCAATCATCTCAACCATGGTTCCATTTGACGTCTTCATTCAGTGCATCTTCAGTGACGTTATACTTATACTGTGTGTAATCGTACAGTTCATAAATATAGTTAAATACAGTTTGTCTAAATATAACGTCTAGTTTTATTAAAGAGACAGTACGACTGATTATGTTTTTGTTGCGTAACCAAAGTAGAAGTTCTAATTTTGTTTCCACATTAACTAACATTCTCATTAATGTCAGCTTTTGTATTTTTATACTTATATTTCATGTATATTGTTCTACTCTCCCAAAACCCTTATAGCGTGGCTCGCTTCTATGTCATTTTATAATGACTATCTATTTATAAGTATTTTATGTGAGGTGACACTGAAATAGTTGATTTCAAAGAGGTCAGTCCCTATTGTTGCCCACGGTCCTGTTGGTATCTCTTGTTGAATTAAGGTTTCTTTTTGTTGGCATGGCTTAAATTTCTGACATGTTTCACATGATTTGCATAAGTGTTCAATGTCAGAGTTGATCTTGGGCCAATATACCAGGTTTCTAGCTTGTAGGCGAGTTTTCTCGATTCCTTGATGTCCAATATGTAGTTGGTTGAGGATGTTTTTTCTCATGGACTCTGGTATCACCACTCTCTCTCCTTTGACGATCAGACCATTTTCAACTGCAAGCTCATCTCGATAGCTCCAGTATTCCCTCAGTGCTGTCGGTAGTTCTTTCTGAGTGCTAGGCCATCCGTTGATGATAATCTCGGTAAGTTCGGCTAGCACATGGTCTATTTTTGTTGCTTTCTGAGCCTCACCAAGCTTATCGGGTGAGAATTGAAGCATATCAACCCGTAAGTCCAGATCAATGGGCATCTTGTTGTCTGGATTTGGAAGGCGGCTCAGTGAATCCGGTAGGCACATTTCCTTGCCAGGTCTGTAATGTATGGAGAAATCATAACCCTGTAGTTTGAGAATCATTCGTTGCAGTCGTGGTGGCGCTGCTACAAGATTCTTCTCCAGTATCATGATTAGTGGCTTGTGATCTGTGACGATGGTGAATTTTCTGCCATATAGATAGGTCTTGAACCTCTCAACTCCGAAACAGACTGCCAGTAGTTCTCTCTCAATATTTGCGTACCTGGTTTCTGCGTCGGTGAGGGATTTTGATGCGTATGCTATTGGTCTCTCTTGTTGGTCTTTTGTTGGTTGGAGTAGTGCTGCTCCTAGTCCCCTTTGGCTGGCATCTACTTGTAGGATGGCTGGTGAGTTCACATCATAGTATTGTAGCGTTCCATCTGCTGTTACCATTGATTTGAGCTGATCGAGACTATGTTGATGATCAGAGTCCCAGATGAACTGTACGTCCTCCTTGAGTAGTTGTCTCAGCGTCGATGCTTTGTCAGAGAGGTTTGGGATGAAAGGTGCTAGGTATTGGATAAGTCCTAAGAACTCCTGCAACTCCTTCTTTGATGTGGGACTTGGCATCTGCTGTATGTCAGCAACTTTCTTTGGGTCTGGATGTATGCCCTGGTCACTGTATATCATGCCGAAGAAAGTTATTTCTTTCTGCTTGATGTGGCATTTGTCACTGTTGAACACAAGCCCATTCTTCTCTGCTGTTTTCAGGAGTCTTATGAGGTTTTTGTCATGCTCCTCTTCAGTTGTTCCGTATACAGCTACATCGTCAGCTATGCCGACTGCCCCGGTCGTCTGTTCTAGGATCATATCCATGCGTTGTTGGAATATGTCTTGTGCAACAGATAATCCGAAAGGTAAACGTTGAAAGCAATACCTCCCGAATGGTGTCCTGAACGTTGTTAAGAGTTGACTTTCGTCGTCCAGTACAATGCTCCAGTACCCTGCCTTAGCGTCAAGTTTTGAGAAGAATTTGGCTCCGCTGAACTTGTGATTTAACTCTTCAAGTGTCGGAATTTTATGGGGACACCGTCTTAGAGCTTTGTTAAGCCTAGCTGGATCAAGACAGATTCTTACAGCACCGTTGGATTTTGTTGAAAATGCAAGACTTGAACACCAGTCAGTGTGTTCTTCCACCTTCCTAATGACTCCCTGGTCAATCATCTTGTCAAGTTCGTCTTTGATTTTATCTTTCAAGTGGATCGGCCATTTTCTTGGTGCGTCGATGTAAGGCTCTGCATCCTCTCGTACATGTATCTGTGCCTTGCCTTGGAATTTACCGATTCTGTCAAATTGTTGTGGGAACTGCAGTTTTAGATCATTGACAGAGTTGACAAGTTGCACTGTAGGTTGCTGGTTGATTTGCATGTTTGTTTGCTTCTGCTTGCTGATCTCCACTGCACAGTGTAGAGAGACTAGCCCTAAGCTTGTACATGAAGGAAGGCCGACCACTGGTGGCCCGCTGACATCCACGACGTAGAACTTGGTGTCCTGCCAAGTATCGTTGAATTTACAAGGGATGTTGATGCTACCATAGCAATGTATGGCCGTTCCGTTGTATGCCGTCAATCTTGTGTTGTTGACTTGATCAATCCCTGTTGGATACCCTTGTGTGTCAAGTTTTTCAGGGAACATGTTTTTGAATACCCGCATAGGTATTGTATTTCCTTGTGCCCCTGTGTCAACTTTAAGCTTCAACTGATAGTCTCCCTTTCGATTGATGTTGATTTTTACAGTTGCAAAGGCCTGGTCTCTTATGCCGGTGGAGTCCATTGATGAAATCTGGATACATTCAAATGTCATCGACTCGAACTCTTCTTCTATTCCGTGAACGTTGGTATTGTTTGTTTGTCTCTGTCCTCTCGACGTATTCCTCCTGTCTGACTGTCTGTTTTGATGTCTGTTGTTTCTTCCCCTCTTTTGTGCTGCATATTTCGTGGTTAGACAAAATTTTCTCCAATGTCCAGTTTTGCCACAAGCGTCGCATACAGACTTGTGAGCTGGGCATTTTTCTGGTGGGTCTCGTGGATGATCTCTCCCACATTTGAGACAATAGGACTTCCTTGTTGACTTCTGCATTGCATGTACAGCCGTTGCATTACTTTGAGAGCTGTTTCCCATTGTTCGAAGTTCCATTAGGTTTTGTTGTGTTGCTTCATATGTCCTGCCTAACCTGAGTGCATCGTCAAGCGTAAAGGTAGACGGTTTGTCTAGTAGATTTTTCTGGTATTCACTTATTGGTGTGGACACAATTATTTGCTCTATTATTCTTTCATTCATTTCTGTAACTTGGAAACCACATTTCTGTGCTTGTCTTCTACATCTGGTAACGAAACTATCAAGATTTTCTTCTGGTTTCTGGTAGAAATAGTGCAGTTTCAACCTAGCTACCCTATAATTCTCTGTTGGGTCTAATTGTTCCTCAAATCTTTTCCAAATAGTTTCTGGGTCATTTTCTTCCTGTTCTGTCAATGCCCAAGAATTGTATCTTCTAAGGCCCTCATCTTCCACCGCCCGGAGAATGTATGGTACTTGGTTTTCTTTCTTTACTTTCTTGATAGTGAAATAGAGGGTGACTTTCTGTTTAAATAGCCTGAATGCTTCTGTGAGGTCGTTAGCGCTCCAGTTCATGGATGGGAGGGAATCAGCCATTCTTGTTTATGTTATAAATGGGTCAAGTTGATAAGAAGTTGGAACGTTTTGATAACGTTGCTTGATAATTGAAAACCCGATCTGTTTCCACTGTACCTTTGTCCCTTTGTTTAGTCTGGTCGCACGTGGTCACTGGTGCTTCACTGGTCCCATGTCTTTTCTGCCTGTTATCTGGCAAGAATGTTTATATCAGTTGATAAGGGTTGTTTACCGCTGCCACCATGTAATAGTTTCATTGAGGACAGTCAAGTAGATTAGGAGTAATATCATCTTTTACTTCGGGTAATTGCTCTGATACAAAACCACGGCATGTTATTGCCGGAAGCCTAAGCACCACACTCTGTATTCCTGCGCGGGGAGCTTCCCCACAGTATAGGCTGGTTCAGCTCTGGGGTCAAGTAGTGCACAATATCATAACAGTGTACGATTCATGAGTGAATCAAACATACGTACATGCATGAATAGGTTGATAGGCTAGAATAGTTTTTATCGCCATTTTAATTGATTGTTAAAAGGTTAGAACTACATGTACTTTTCTTGGTAATATTTTTGACAAAGTAATATTACCACAACTTGAGACGGGAGAGTCTCTATTAACTCATTTGATGAACGCGAGACTATGTACTTTCAAGCGTTTGGTTTACAATGATTGAGGATGGTGTCTGTTGTATCGTTTGTCAGACTGTCATTTGTCTGCTTAAATCCATGTTGAAGCCAAGAAGGAATGCCTTTTGTTTTGCTTTCTGGGCTAAAATATTCATGTATGTGAGATGAAAGAAAGTACGTAAACATGGGAGTGCATGTGTAAGTGATTTATATATAAAGTAGACTTACTTATCCATCTACCAATCATCTCAACCATGGTTCCATTTGACGTCTTCATTCAGTGCATCTTCAGTGACGTTATACTTATACTGTGTGTAATCGTACAGTTCATAAATATAGTTAAATACAGTTTGTCTAAATATAACGTCTAGTTTTATTAAAGAGACAGTACGACTGATTATGTTTTTGTTGCGTAACCAAAGTAGAAGTTCTAATTTTGTTTCCACATTAACTAACATTCTCATTAATGTCAGCTTTTGTATTTTTATACTTATATTTCATGTATATTGTTCTACTCTCCCAAAACCCTTATAGCGTGGCTCGCTTCTATGTCATTTTATAATGACTATCTATTTATAAGTATTTTATGTGAGGTGACACTGAAATAAATTATCTGTCTTTCTTCTTAGTAATGTGTTTCATATGGACAGTGTTTTGTGTTATTCAGGATTTAAGGTTTAAGGATGTATCCCGAAGAGTTTTTCAAAACTTTAGTATCCGGGTCGCCCCGTCCCTTACCGTCTTAAATAACTTCATTGTACGTTTACCCATGCTAATTTAGAATTAAAAAAATAATCATCAGTCTGAAAATTGACGTTATTTAAAGCAATGTAATTTTATTATAAATATTAATATAAGAAAATCAACGTTAAAGTGGCTTCTGTTATGAATTGAATAGTGAAAATAATGCGTCGCTAAATAAAAGGCTTTTTGTCCGAAAATGACATGAAATGATTCACACTGTCACGTGGGAAATTATTACCTCCCTTGGGCTAGTTTTCCTGGTTGATAGCTACTCAATATTCATTATATGGAAATTCACAAAACAATGTGATGTCTTAACACAGGTTAACAGATGTTATCGTTGTTTACATGATGTCTGGTGCCCTATTTATATACTTTAAATATTCAATTTTTCATTTTGTTGGTGAATCATATTTGATAATCGATACCGAGCCTTTATGCATATTTGAACCTTGTTTTAAATTGTATTAAATACTTCAATATTTAAGGAATAAACCTTCATAGAAGTATTGTATTTGAAAAAGTTGCATTGACATTGTTTCAAATTGGCTACATTTTTACATTAAATTTTTGTCTGGCTAATATCATTTAAATAGATTTAAAAAAATTATGAACCATAAACGATAATGATCCATATAAAACGTCCTATATATCCCGGCATGGGTTGTAACGTGAAGCCATCTCTCGACCACAGGCTAACGTAAGGTACATGCATAAAACTGTACAAAGTTTATACATAGCAGTAAATGTAATTGAATATCCACTAAATTTATTTAGTTTAGTTTATGATGACTAGAGACAAAATATATTATTCTTCCAATTTTATCACATTGTAATTTCATTCAAATCTTGTATTTCTGATGCGTTTGTTAAACATTGCAGTATTAATCATCTTAAAACTGCAGTTTCTTCACACAATTACATTCTCAAAATAATAGCAATAATTCTAAAATTTGAATAACAAGTCTTTGTCTGGAGTCTATAACGGTTGCCCTAGTTTTACCGTTTCAGTTAGAGATACATTAAACTTAAAAAGACACCTTTGAACTTACAATAGTATCATATTTATGTTTGAAACTTACAACATCTCCAAAATGACTAAAGCCTCAAAACCTTACACATAAAAATAATGTAAATACCCGGAGCTTCATTTTATGTCTCACAAACACGTATTTAAATCCTTACCTTCTTTGTTGCTTTAACTAGAGAACTAGCCTCAAGGTGTGATAGGCTTTGGAAGACAATATTATGCTCTTCAATGTTTGTACATAGAGCTAGGCTGGGGGCGGTATGGTTTGACAGTTCAACTCGAATTCCACATTATCTTGGGGCTATGAACGTCGCAAAGGTTCCCATAAAGGTTTGTGCTAAACAGATGTTGATGTGATTGTTCATTAAAAGTAATCTCTTTAAATCTTAAAATGAGTTAGAAATGAATATTCTTTAAGGGTTCACAGTGCCTCATAAATGCTTTTCAATGCTGAACATTGACATTAATTGTTTGGTATGAACTATTATGATATTCTTCTCAATGCAAGTATTTGATTTAATGTACTTCTTCACAGACAGGTCGTCATCATGTACTTTGTCTAATATTTATTGGTTAAAAACTCATACAATATTGTATCCAGTGTTAGATACAAGTTTGTGCAAATTATACATAGCAGGAATCTTGCATGATACCGCTACACCAGCGGCGCTCTGATATATGCAATTGCATCAAATATTACCTGGGTATTAAGTAATAAGTTAACACAGGCAATGATAATAATGTCCAATGTATTTGGATGTTGTTACAGTAAAACTTGCATACGGGAAGCCACCGAAATCAAAACGTCGCACTCAAAGAATAAAGAAGTTGTATAACCCCATAACACCGTCTCCTATAAATGTAACACTTGAATGGTTATTGTCTTTACAAATCTCACATTGGTTACACATTCTTAGCAAGGACTGAAACGCCATTCTACATTTCATTAACCAACTATAAAGTGAAGAAGTACAGAGACATGTCATGTTAAGTGGGGACAGTTTGATATATTGATGAGTCAGTAAGTATTCCCCTTGTTTATATACAGTAAACTACGTCTCTCCACGGTTCACTGGTCTCGGTGTGGACCAGGCTGTCAGCTGAATGTTGATCCGATATACCAGGTGTGGGTTACATCCTGTCAGTTGTATGTTTCTTTCTCAATAGACCAACTGACTGATGTATGGAGAATTGGGTGGGATCGGTCCGGCTAAATTACAGTAATACAAAACTGAGTTTGTCTTTCTCTCGAGATCGTGATCGTTTGTAGCAATAAGACAAGGAAGTGTAAACGTTGATGTGATTTACGATATTAGCAGAATCTGCGTTGGTTTTAACATTCTCACGAAAGGGCTTGGGTGAATTTTTTGTATGAAACAATCGACATGTACAATGACAAGTAATGAGTATGAGTGTATGAACAGGTGAGTTAAACAATGTTTAAACATGGGTATTCTCCTATTTTCTTTCTACAAAAATATCATTCGATCATTCTGAGCCTTCCAATCAACATTAACCACAACATCCTCATACAATGGATACGGTTAAATGTAACACATTGACTTAAAAAGGAATAATTATTAATATATATAATTTGCATGTATACTTTTTTGAAAATTTGAGACACATGTTCATTAAGACGTCACTCACCTTGTGAACTGGCATATGATGAACATGGCTGTGCTGAAAATGAAAAGAAGAAAACCAAAATAGATATAAAATATATAACATATGATGTTCAATCAGTGTAGAATATTCTCAATTAATGTTTATCAATTTGTTATTCATATTTATTTTTTCAAAAAATATACACATGCATGGCTGTCGCAATTTAAGTTCATAACGTTCTTCAATTTCGCTGTGTACCCATCATGGAAGACAATGCATTGGCAATTTAAATTCATATGTTCGATTAGTACTGAATGGTGATGCCTTCTCTATCACTCAGTCGATAAATCAACTCACGCAGGAGGTTTGACAAATCTTTTAAATCATTCACTCATAAAACCATCGTTTCCAATTCAATAGTTTGTTACAAATACCGAATTAATCATAATGGAAATATCTTGAAGTTCTTAATTATCGTTTAAAACTCCATAATGTACAATGTAACTAAAATAACAAATGTTGATACATAAACTTTTAATAACATGCAATATAGTATCATAAATTTAATATATTATCCAAATCGTAAGTTCCATAACGAGTTATTGCCATAACTACAGCTATATACAAGTATATAGATCAATCACTCCCCCGGTGTTGTCACTCAGGTAAGATAGTTCACTTGACAATTCACCTCGTCACACCTGAGATATGTACAACACACATACATATTTTCATATAAGTATATACACATACATCAAAACATCTCACCTTCTATCTGTAGCTTTCCGAAAAACGCCAAAATTCCCAGGTAAGTCACAAAAACAGAACCCCCACCTGTTCTCGCCATCTTTCTGTTAATCAACATCCGCGCTGGGTGTTGTCTTAAGTTACAGGTAAGTCAGAGCTATTAAAATCAGCCAGGTATTCGCTGTGTCTCCGGTCTCGGGTCAAAGGTTACGCTCAAGTGACATCCTTTTCGACTCTGAGTTGGAGTAAATCAAGAGAAAATCTTAGTGATCAGATATATCCATTTTATGTTTTTTTAATTTTTTTAAAAATTTTTTTTTATCTAACATCGAATAACTAAACTCTGTTTCTATGGTTTCGTGTAAATGAGAAGTGACTCCTTTCCCACGGTTAACTAAAGTCAAACGAGAGATAATCTTAATATTCAAACTGTGCAAATTTGAAAAAAACTTTTTAATTTTAATTAATTTTTAGTTTTTAATTTTGCTTCAATTAGTAGCATATATACGAGCGTTTTCATAGTACCGTTACTTTGTTTCATAATGTAGGCAATCGGTGTGTTGTTAGAGTCACTCGCTGAATGGGGCAACCAGTGTGTTGTTAGAGTCACATATGCCAAACGTTCTAAATAGTGTTATTTTATCATAAAGTACTGACTGTTGCCGAAAATGAGCTAGTCGATCCAGTTTAGTGACGACGAAGTGTGAAAGCAATGATTTATGACTGAAAAAAAGACAACGTACCGCGCGTTAATTAGGCAAACGTAATTTAGGAAACTTAACTACAACAGACATAAAGACGAATCTACTTTGGTAATGGTTGATAGTGCATATACATATTGTGTATGTAATGATGACGTGCAGTTTCCCTTTCTGCACATGTACAATACATAAAGTTGTTGCTCGGTTTCAGTTGGAAACAGGTGATTAACATATATCTGACGATTAGTGAGGCAATATGCAAGTTGAGTGAATTTATTTAAATGAATTAACATTAATATTTATACATTTTGGCACACATCAATAAAACATTATGAAACACTGAACGAATCTTTAACCATATGGTATACTTGTTGATTTCAATGACGTCGAAACGAATGTGTTGATGTTGCCGGCAACTGTTTTCTATTTCTGAATAAATTACCTGTCTGTATAAACTTTCTGTCTAACTTTAAACTGTAAGTAAAGACGTGTTGATGTTAAGAGGAAAGCGTCGGTTTAAAACTAAAGGCAAATACAAGAAGCAGGTATAAAGATGCTCGAGTACACGCCACGTCTCTGCTCCAGAGTCACTGGTTACACTCAAGTGACGTCTTGCCATAGTGCGTATTGATGTGAATACACGCAATTAATAGACATGTTGATTCAGGTTTTTACACATCATGATTCAACTTCTTTATGAAGTCCTGACCCATGGTGTATTTGAAATGGGGAAGACGTCAATAAGACCTATTTACTATTCTGAGCTGACAAGTTCTGGTTGTCGATGTATGGAAGCCAGCTGTCATTATATATTTTAATTGAAGCATGATATTATTTGAAGTCATGCACCCGTGACGACAAAAAGTTGCAACAGCAAACCAACACTATTGGAAACACCGACTGGTGACAAGTTCAACTGTAGTTCAATCTGTTAGATAACTTTGGAGAGATGATAGTATCAAAACCAAATGAAATGTTGGTACCTCTTTGTTCAATTCACAGTTAGTTGGATGACAGGGTATATCAAATGTAAAATTATTTTAGAAAAAAATCAAATCGATTATATATTGAAGTGAGATATAAATAGAGACTATTTGAAAACACAAAACTCCCAGAACAAATTTTGTAAACATTTTAAACTTCAGAATCAAGCACACTTACGGAAAATCAAAGTCTTCGTCTATTGAATGAACAGATTTGTCTGACTTACATGTACGTACAACAAGACGGACATCTAATTAAAGAAATATTTATGAAATATATTTCAACTCAAATATATTTAATACCAAAGAAGCTAACAATAGAATATAACAACTGATGCTTAGAATGTTGCAGTTTTGAAAATACGTTGTATTCCTGTTTACTTAATTAAATACTTGTTAATTAAGCACAACATCTGGTAGCGTTTCATAACTTGTTGAAATATTTCTGAGCTAGTACACATACATACCACAGGATCATTGCACAGGCAAACCACTATCTTCTGACACTGACATCGCCATAACTCGTGATCATCCATACATGCAGACATTCCATCGAGTATTTATTTTTACATAATTATATACATGTATGTTAAGCATAACGTTGATAAAGTTCAAGTAGTATTTTAAAGTCTTGTTAGTTAATGTTAGTGTACAGTCATACTCAGGGCCAGACAAACCACATGGTCTACCATTGACATTGTTATCTCCCGTGTTCACCCATGCATAGCTTCTATGGAGTAAGTTTATTTGCCATCACACCTGGACATTATTACAGGTGTGTCAATCAAACCAGGTAATAACAACCCTTGAGGTCAACAGGTAGCTTTTATTGACCACTGGAGGATAATATCTAAATATATCTTCCCATTTTCCTGGTGACTGAGACTTTTAAATGGCAAGCTTGAACAAGCTTTCTTCCATCGTATGGTCATTTCTCTTGTAGGTTTTATAACGTCCTTTAAGTGTTTGACCATCTATTCTTAGGTTGTAATGTTCTATAAGGGAGAACTTTAATGGTCAGTATAGAGGCAATACAACTAGAGAAACTCATTTTGGGCTTTATGTCTCTCTAAATAGTGTTTACTCTGGTTAATTAAGTTACGCATGTATGATTTCACTATTGTAATTTATTTAGAATTCACGTCTCTCTCTCTGTTTTATAGTTAACGATAAATAGTCACGGCATGCAATTTCAAACCCCCTGTGATATTTTGATATTTTTGACTGAATGGTAATGTTTATATCATTATAGGGTGTCAGTCGTGTATATCAGTTTGTTTTCAGGTCCCAGATGAATGGATAGTCATAGCAAGGGGTTCGATTCCCATATGTTTTTTTATGAAAGAAGTTGCCTCTTGAAAATGGTTATCATTGAAGGCAATATCATTATAAATAGATAGTATCATATGCCCCTTTACTAGCATTAGAGCTCGAGACATTTATTTTATAATTCACAAATCCTCAAAGCTTTAATTTGATTCATACATGCATGTATAATTATAGTGCTACTACTCGTGCTTAACTGGTTCAGAGAAGAAATGACGTAAGCATACATGACCAACATGTTTTGAAAAAAATTTCAAAACACGTCAAAATTCAGCAATCAAATCAATCGGTTTATTTCTATGTATTCCAAACATTCTGAAATATAAAAATGTAGCATTACATAACATAAATGAGTAAGAAATACCATGCATACACATGGTAATGAATATATATTAACATGACATTACTTGAATACTTATAGTTCAATACATACAAAAGTACTTACATTAAAATCTTAAACGTTGATGTTAATACTCTCTACTGAAATCAGGAATATGCCAACGAATACACTCCAAAACATTCAATAGCTTAGTCCACGAATACTGTTTCGGTACACACAAATCAACGAAGAAGTTGATTGACATATCTACAGTGTAGAATACTGACATGTTTCAATAACGAACAAGTATGTGTTATACAACATGTACAACGATCTCGAGCTCGATGGTACATGAATACAAATTGTTTTATATCTTGCACACCAATCAGTTATAAGTGTGGTACAGATATCAATCGCAAATAGCAAGAAATAATGATCACAGAGAATAAGTACATAACAATGATGAAAGCAAAGATACATGGCACAGCACGGTAATAACTCAAGGTCAAACACTCAACCATTTGACTTATTTTGAATCAGAATTTTATTTCGGGTCGTTCAGGTTGAAATTGTTCAAGAATGAAGGCAACATATGTCGAATTCATACGTAGGCAGAATTCCAAAAGTTAAAGCTATAATTTGTCGATTATTCCTCAGATGTGATCTGAATGTCATACAGTTGACCCCACTACTTGAAATGAATTCACAAGTTTTAGAAATCAATGAACAATGGATTGCCAGGAAGGGAAAACATGTCGAGGTCATTCACTCAAATATGTAGGTTATTGTGTTGTAAAACTAGCGCAAATATTACTACAAACGGCAGAAAATTAGTAGCTGATTGAACGAAACAAACAATTAAAAAATATATTTTTTTAAGGAAATGAGTAGGATTAAGGTTTTGACTTAAAATATTGATTTTCCCTTCTCAACAGATTATTTTGAAAACCGCATCTTTACTGAATGAATGAATGCATGAATGAATAGTCGAACATGACTTGTTCGACGGCTTGGGTCTTTGACACTATTTAACAATTTGCCAAGTGTTTCGTGTATCACTTACAATCTCACACAACTGCATTTTTTGTTTTTTATTATATTTTGTTAACCTTCAATTCCTTCACAGTCTAATCATTCCTTCGACATTTGTGTCGGAGAGAAAACAAGGCATTTCATATTTCACGTCACTCTGATTGGAGGAGCTCCCACTTCCGGTTTCAGACTCCGCCCTCTCGTATACAGTGTCATACACGTATCTGGCAGTCACGTCCTCCCGACTTCCCCCGTACACCTTGTTAGCGATGTAAACTGCTTTGGGATTCTCTTGGGACGATTCTGAACCGTCTTCATCAGAATCTTGGCCACCGTCATGGTAGATAGGGTTCTCCACCGAGGTCGGCGTTACCTTAGGTAAGATAAGGCGTGATCATCCTTTAGAACGCTTTTTTTAAATAAAGAAAGCATGCCCAAGCATCATTCAGAAGAAAACCAGTTACTATCAAAAAATAATTAAATTTGTAATCAGCATAGACAAAGCATCAAAATAATAAATAGTTTACTTTTTAACAAAAAGTAATAACATTGGATATGATATCATGGGAACACGAAATGGCCCCTATGATGGTATACGTTCGTATTTCACTTCAAAGTTCATAACATAAAGTTTAAGAACTTTTTAAAGTGAAATTTCCAAAAGGATATGGGTATGCTGTCATTTTATCAGCGAAATCTACGATTTTCATGATTTTATACCATTTAACCGATTAACGTAATTTTACCTCTAACATGTCCAGACCAGAGTTTGTCACCCCGTACACCTGGTTCTTCTGTTCTCGTTCTCGCTTCTCCTTCTCGTACTTGTGTCGCCTTCAGAATATCAAGAATGTAAATTTCAATGTAAAAGTGTACTAAAATTGACAAAAAATAACCGGAAAACAAGAACTGACAAAAAAGTCATATGCTTACAAACCTCCATCCAAACTGGCAAAACAATCACATTAATATACAGAAATATATATATATTTTCAACTACCGGTAAATTTTGTTTGTATTCATAAGTCGATTAAAAGTTATGCTCCATGTTGAATTTAGTAAAATTAACATAAACCTTTGAGAAGATAGTTCCAGATGTTGTAAATGATAAGTCTAGCTATGTATACGATCATAATTTGCCTTAGTAAATAATGAAAAATACTGCGCATATGACGTACATCAATATTGAACTGAAATACCTCAACCTTTTCCAAATTTGACATCAGAAATCGTGCAATTGTAAGTTAAGATACTCTTTTCTCTCTGATAGATATAAACGTTGAACCCATTAGAAGGACAAGCAAATGCATATACTAGTAATTAGATAGAGAACAATATTTACATTAGTTTCTTTAAAATGTGCAATAGTATATATGTATCATCCCAACTGCGGATCCGTCCCATCTTAAGATGGGACGCGTCCCAACTTGGGATTCCAAGTTGGGATGTCCCATCTTAAGATGGGACGGGGTGTAATGAAATATGCAAGTAATATTTGTATTTAAATATGCAGTTTGGTAATAACGTGTTTTTATAGGTCATTTAGGTATAAACTTTAAGAACCTACAATGAAAATTCACTTTGATGTTTATTTACTTGACTTATTGACTAGGATTCATCTGTCCTCCTCGGGGAGTCAACGAATATATCATACGTTGGTCAAAACAATGATTTAAATACAAATTAATGGGAGAAATAAATACAGTTTGCAAACAACTTTATCAGAATTTAAAATGCCATCGCTATTTAAATATTTCACAGACGTTATATTTATGATTAAACTTATAAATGGAGTGAAACTGGTAAACTCAAATCAAATGACATATACGATTTATTGTTCCACAGTTATTCATTTTAAGATACAGACTGATTTAAACACAATTATAGTTTTAATGCATATATATTGTTCATACTATATCGACATAAAAAAGTATTGTTATCTAAAGAATATAAGTGATTGTATCTGTGATATAACGATCTAAGTTATGGTAACGGGGTATGGCAGATACAATGTTTCCACCTCAAAGTTATTCATTTTAGGCATTTTTGTTACTCTTGAAAACGTTAATGTAAGTTATGTTATTGACGAACGAAAACTCCTTGTGAGTCCTTTAAAACAATCCATGTATAACCTGCACCGAACACTGTGAATGTGTAAATGTGACAGCCTGATGTCAAAGAGAACTGACCATCCTGGAGATGTGTGACACTGAGTCCTTCATAAGCCCAAGTAATCAGTTATGAATGGACACCAATTAGGCCACGCTCACTGGTGTGAGGGTAAAACAACATATAGAGTGTATATTGTCAAAACGCTGCAACGTTACCTTGTTTGTTTAATCTTATCTAGTTACTTGATTGATTGAATAAAAGTTATGCCAAAGAAATATGTTCCTAAGTTCGACATACATATTAAAATATAAACTATTAAGTGTATATGTCTCACTAAACATTCAGTATTGCGGTATTAAGTCATTGTGTCTCGTATCTCATTAAATATTAAAACTAACATTTTGATATACAATAATAATATTCTTATACTATAAGTTATTAACTAAATGCAATAAATACTGTATAACAATTTCAAAACGTGTCAATGTAAGGGTTATTGACCAACTCATTCTCAGAAATGCCCGTCCCAACTTGGAATTTCTATCAGTTTTCCTCATAATTCATTAACAATTCAAACTAACTTTTTTAAAAATAAGAGTTATAATCCATACTACATGTTGCTCCTAAAACTGTACTAAATATTGAATGGCACTTTCAACATGTCATTGTAAGTGTTATTGACCCCTTCACTCTCAGCAATGCCCGTCCCAACTTGGAATTTCTATCAGTTTTTCATCATATCTCATTTAATATGCAAACTGATTTTAAAAAATTAAAGACTAATATTCTCATGCTATAAGACGATATTATTACTGTAATAATAATTAATGACACTTCAAACATGTCATTGTATGTGTTATTGACCCCTTCACTCTCAGAAATGGCCGTCCCAACTTGGAATTTCTATCAACTTTTCCACATTATTCATTAAATATTCATAACAACATTTTGACATTACAGATGAATATTCTTATGTTATAAGTTGCTCCGTTAAATGTTTTAAATATTGTATGACATTTTAAAAACGTGTTAATATATCTGTTTTTTGACCACTCACTCTTACAAATGGCCGTCCCAACTTGGAATTTCTATCAACTTTTCCATATTATTCATTAAATATTCATAACAACATTTTGACATTACAGATGAATATTCTTATGTTATAAGTTGCTCCGTTAACTGTAATAAATATTGTATGACACTTTCAAAACGTGTGATTATATGAGTTTTTGACCCCTCACTCTCACAAATGGCCGTCCCAACTTGGAATTTCTATCAACTTTTCCACACTATTCATTAAATATTCATTACAACATTTTGACATTACAGATGAATATTCTTATATTATAAGTTGCTCCGTTAACTGTAATAAATATTGTATGACACTTTCAAAACGTGTTAATATATGTGTTTTTTGACCCCTCACTCTTACAAATGGCCGTCCCAACTTGGAATTTCTATCAACTTTTCCACATTATTCATTAACTATTCATAACAACATTTTGACATTACAGATTAATATTCTTATGTTATAAGTTGCTCCGGTAACTGTAATAAATATTGTTTGACACTTTCAAAACGTGTGATTATATGAGTTTTTTGACCCCTCACTCTTACAAATGGCCGTCCCAACTTGGAATTTCTATCAACTTTTCCACATTATTCATTAAATATTCATAACAACATTTTGACATTACAGATTAATATTCTTATGTTATAAGTTGCTCCGTTAACTGTAATAAATATTGTTTGACACTTTCAAAACGTGTGATTATATGAGTTTTTGACCCCTCACTCTCACAAATGGCCGTCCTAACTTGGAATTTCCATCAACTTTGCTACATTATTCATTAAATATTCATAACAACATTTTGACTTTACAGATGAATATTCTTATGCTATATGTTGCTCCGATAACTGTAAGAAATATTGTATGACACTTTTAAAACGTTGCCCAAATAACAAATATAGCATTGTACTATTTCGCAACTTCCTAAATGGCCATTTCCCATCTGATTCGAAAAAAAAAAAAAAAAAAGTTTTCATTTTCATTTTTACTTCCCAGATACATCTTCATAACACTTAACATATATTTAATGAAATATGGGAGACCACTGTCAAAAATTCCAAGTTGGGACGACTATGTCTGAGAGTGAGGGGTCAATAACACTCATAATGAGACGTTATGAAAATATCATTAAGTATTTATAACAGTTAGAGGAAAGTCATAAAGTATGAGAATATTAGTATTAAATTTAAAAAAGATAGTTTGCATATTTAATGAAATATGGGGGACCACTGTCAACAATTCCAAGTTGGGACGGCCATTTCTGAGAGTGAGGGGTCAATAACACTCATAATGAGACGTTATGAAAATATCATTAAGTATTTATAACAGTTAGAGGAAAGTCATATAGTATGAGAATATTAGTCTTAAATTTAAAAAAGATAGTTTGCATATTTAATGAAATATGGGGGACCACTGTCAACAATTCCAAGTTGGGACGGCCATTTCTGAGAGTGAGGGGTCAATAACACTCATAATGAGACGTTATGAAAATGTCATTAAGTATGTATTACAGTTAGAGGAAAGTCATATAGTCTGAGAATATTAGTCTTAAATTTTTTTTAAATAGTTTGCATATTTAATGAAATATGGGGGACCACTGTCAAAAATTCCAAGTTGGGACGGCCATTTCTGAGATTGAGGGGTCAATAACACTCATAATGAGACGTTATGAAAATGTCATTAAGTATTTATAACAGTTAGAGGAAAGTCATATAGTATGAGAATATTAGTCTTAAATTTAAAAAAGATTGTTTGCATATTTAATGAAATATGGGGGACCACTGTCAAAAATTCCAAGTTGGGACGGCCATTTCTGAGAGTGAGGGGTCAATAACACTCATGATGAGACGTTATGAAAATGTCATTAAGTATTTATAACAGTTAGAGGAAAGTCATATAGTATGAGAATATTAGTCTTAAATTTGTAAAAAATAGTTTGCATATTTAATGAAATATGGGGGACCACTGTCAAAAATTCCAAGTTGGGACGGCCATTTCTGAGAGTGAGGGGTCAATTACACTCATAATGAGACGTTATGAAAATGTCATTAAGTATGTATAACAGTTAGAGGAAAGTCATATAGTATGAGAATATTAGTCTTAAATTTAAAAAAAATAGTTTGCATATTTAATGAAATATGGGGGACCACTGTCAAAAATTCCAAGTTGGAACGGCCATTTCTGAGAGTGAGGGGTCAATAACACTCATAATGAGACGTTATGAAAATGTCATTAAGTATTTATAACAGTTAGAGGAAAGTCATATAGTATGAGAATATTAGTCTTAAATTTAAAAAAGATAGTTTGCATATTTAATGAAATATGGGGGACCACTGTCAAAAATTCCAAGTTGGGACGGCCATTTCTGAGAGTGAGGGGTCAATAACTCTCATAATGAGACGTTATGAAAATGTCATTAAGTATTTATAACAGTTAGAGGAAAGTCATATAGTATGAGAATATTAGTCTTAAATTTAAAAAAGATTGTTTGCATATTTAATGAAATATGGGGGACCACTGTCAAAAATTCCAAGTTGGGACGGCCATTTCTGAGAGTGAGGGGTCAATAACACTCATAATGAGACGTTATGAAAATGTCCTTAAGTATTTATCACAGTTAGAGGAAAGTCATATAGTATGAGAATATTAGTCTTAAATTTGTAAAAAATAGTTTGCATATTTAATGAAATATGGGGGACCACTGTCATAAATTCCAAGTTGGGACGGCCATTTCTGAGAGTGAGGGGTCAATAACACTCATAATGAGACGTTATGAAAATGTCATTAAGTATTTATAACAGTTAGAGGAAAGTCATATAGTATGAGAATATTAGTCTTAAATTTGTAAAAAATAGTTTGCATATTTAATGAAATATGGGGGACCACTGTCATAAATTCCAAGTTGGGACGGCCATTTCTGAGAGTGAGGGGTCAATAACACTCATAATGAGACGTTATGAAAATGTCATTAAGTATGTATAACAGTTAGAGGAAAGTCATATAGTATGAGAATAAAAGTCTTAAATTTGAAAAAGATAGTTTGCATATTTAATGAAATATGGGGGACCACTGTCAACAATTCCAAGTTGGGACGGCCATTTCTGAGAGTGAGGGGTCAATAACACTCATAATGAGACGTTATGAAAATGTCATTAAGTATTTATAACAGTAAGAGGAAAGTCATATAGTATGAGAATATTAGTCTTAAATTTTTTTTAAATAGTTTGCATATTTAATGAAATATGGGGGACCACTGTCAAAGTTGGGACGGCCATTTCTGAGAGTGAGGGGTCAATTACACTCATAATGAGACGTTATGAAAATGTCATTAAGTATGTATAACAGTTAGAGGAAAGTCATATAGTATGAGAATATTAGTCTTAAATTTAAAAAAAATAGTTTGCATATTTAATGAAATATGGGGGACCACTGTCAAAAATTCCAAGTTGGAACGGCCATTTCTGAGAGTGAGGGGTCAATAACACTCATAATGAGACGTTATGAAAATGTCATTAAGTATTTATAACAGTTAGAGGAAAGTCATATAGTATGAGAATATTAGTCTTAAATTTAAAAAAGATAGTTTGCATATTTAATGAAATATGGGGGACCACTGTCAAAAATTCCAAGTTGGGACGGCCATTTCTGAGAGTGAGGGGTCAATAACACTCATAATGAGACGTTATGAAAATGTCATTAAGTATTTATAACAGTTAGAGGAAAGTCATATAGTATGAGAATATTAGTCTTAAATTTAAAAAAGATTGTTTGCATATTTAATGAAATATGGGGGACCACTGTCAAAAATTCCAAGTTGGGACGGCCATTTCTGAGAGTGAGGGGTCAATAACACTCATGATGAGACGTTATGAAAATGTCATTAAGTATTTATAACAGTTAGAGGAAAGTCATATAGTATGAGAATATTAGTCTTAAATTTGTAAAAAATAGTTTGCATATTTAATGAAATATGGGGGACCACTGTCAAAAATTCCAAGTTGGGACGGCCATTTCTGAGAGTGAGGGGTCAATAACACTCATAATGAGACGTTATGAAAATGTCATTAAGTATTTATAACAGTTAGAGGAAAGTCATATAGTATGAGAATAAAAGTCTTAAATTTAAAAAAGATAGTTTGCATATTTAATGAAATATGGGGGACCACTGTCAAAAATTCCAAGTTGGGACGGCCATTTCTGAGAGTGAGGGGTCAATAACACTCATAATGAGACGTTATGAAAATGTCATTAAGTATTTATAACAGTAAGAGGAAAGTCATATAGTATGAGAATATTAGTCTTAAATTTTAAAAAAATAGTTTGCATATTTAATGAAATATGGGGGACCACTGTCAAAGTTGGGACGGCCATTTCTGAGAGTGAGGGGTCAATAACACTCATAATGAGACGTTATGAAAATGTCATTAAGTATTTATAACAGTTAGAGGAAAGTCATATAGTATGAGAACATTAGTTTTTAATTTTGAAAAAATAGTTTGCATATTTAATGAAATATTTGGGACCACTGTCAGAAATTGAATTTAATACATATACTACTGTTCAGCCAAAGATATACAGTTCTTAGATTATAATTTAATATCAAACTTATGAACATACTTCTTAGGCAAAACTCAAATAGATTTACCTGTAAGTTTGTCAGTTATGCTTAACATTGTCTATTTGGATAGGTTAACCTCATCAGTCAAATATCAGTCAAATGCAAAATGTAAGAGCGGGTAGTTTTAAATCAATCACACGTGTATTCTTTTATTCAATAAACCAAGTATTTAGCTAAGATTAAACCAACAAGGTAACATTGCGTTTAGACAACAAACACTCTATATGTTGTTTTAACAACACACCTGTGAGCGTGGCCTAATTCAGGTCCATTTATAACTGATTACTTGGGCTCATGAAGGGCTCAGTGTCACCCACCTTCAGGATGGTCAAATTCTCTTTGAAATCAAGCTGTCACATTTACATAATCATAGGGATCGGTGCAGGTTGTTGGATCACACGTGGATTTACTTACGTACAGGGATTTTTCGTTCGTCAATAACAGGTATGTTAAATTGATTCGAGATATATACAAAGTGAATAACATTTGAAAAGATGTCTTATAATACTTCTGACCAGCAAAATAATCATACATGGATTTTTAAAGGACATACTTACAAGGATCGTTCGTTTGCCAATAAGAGTTAGATTGAATCGGGTTATATAAAAAGTTACTAACATTTTAAAAGATGCCGTATACACTTCGGATTTAAAGACTATCCAAAAGTATTTGTAAGTTGAAATGAATAACTTTGAGGGGAAAACATCGCACAGTATTTGCCATTTGAGTTTATCCGGTTATAATAATTTATATCATTATATCATAAATATAACGACTGTAAAACCTTGAAATGGGTGCTGGACGGAACGGCGACACGGCAAAACGGCGACAAAATTTGGTTGAAACGGCGACAAAATTGGACGGAACGGCGACAGAAATGGGTTGGACTAAACGGCGACACCAAATATTTTATTTTTATATTAACTATTTATGAATTGACTGTCACTGCACTAGCGGATCCCCCCCCCCCACCCCCACCCTTTCAAAAATCCTGGATCCGCCCTTGCACTGTTCCATTTACTTGTTGTATATTTGTCTGCTGTATTTTTGTGTTGTATATTACATATTCGTATAACCAAAACAAGACAAACAAATGTATTAGTCTCTAATATTTTATTTTAGACCCATATTCAATTATGAATCAACGAGACTGTGATATGATTATCTCATATTCATATTACGAGTGATATTTGAATCACTCATTTCAAGTTCAAATTCATTTCAGGCCAAAGTTCACATGTCAAACTACTGGTCGGTGTGTCCAGTTGTCGCAGTTGTCACAGCTGACGGCATATTGGTTTTTTCTCACAGTTTTCCGACAGACAGTGCATGGGAAGGGTGTAGGTGATTTCGTAGGAGGATCCGGTTCGTAGGAGGATATACATCTTGTCTTAATCTCAGAAGAATACTGTGTATTTTAATCCGTAAACTAAGAATAAGACAGTAAGTTAGTTGCATCAACTATAGCTCTCTGTGTTGCATTGTATGTAAGAAAGATGTTCGACTGAGATGACATGCGACAGTTGCAACGACTTTGTTTGACTTTGCTTCTGTTTTCTCTCATGACGGGTGATTACGTGGGTGTACGTGATTAGCAATTAGCCTATCAATCAGTGTTGTTCTCAGATAACTGGTGGATCATTGTCTAATTAGTGTCACTGCTGATTGCTTACATTTTGTATATGGGTGATTTCACAACTAGGCGCCCATATCTCGCCCCAAGGATTATATATAGAAAGCTAGTTTAATGTTCATATAAATCAGTAACTTCACATCTACTAATGCTTAGTAAATATGTACAAACATTATTTAATTACACCATCGAACCAGTTGAAGAGCAGTGTCATAAACTACATCGACGGCAATGACGACTTTACAGAACCATTCGTTTCGGGCCATCTATTTTACAACGCTTTCTTTCTCGGTTTTTATATCTTTTTCAAGTGACAATGAGTCAGTCTATTTAACTTTAAATTAACAATTAATTAATGACAAACAAAACAATCCAAGGATTAATACAACATCAAAGCATAAGACAGATTGGATTATAGTCACGCACATCAGAAATTCTTCATTTAACTATGTAAACATCGTGAATAAACATCTCAGACATGAAATATCTTACAATATAACTTATAAAAACTATTTTATAAAAAAAAACTATTGTCGCCGTTTAGTCCAAATGTGTCGCCGTTTAGTCCAGCGATTTTGGTCTAAAATGTAGTAAGAAATGTGTTTCGCCGTTCTGTCCAGGAGATTTTTTTCCATCTGTCGCCGTTCTGTCCAAATTGTCGCCGTTCTGGCTTGTCGCCGTTTTGCCGTGTCGCCGTTCCGTCCGTATCCCCTTGAAATTACAATACCTTTTTTTTATATGGATTCAGTATCTACAACAGTTATGTATTTATCCGATTAATTAGTGTTTAAATCAGCCATTTCATTTTCTTCCTGCTTTTCCACCCATTTAGATAGTTACATTATAAATATAATGACTGTGACATAATTATATACGGATGCCATTTTACATCTTGATATAGTTGTTTGTAAATTGTATTTATGTATGCAATTGATTTGTGTTTAAATCATTTTTATGACCAATGTATGGCATGTTTATTGACTCAATGAGGAGAACAGTTTAATCCTAGTCAATAAGTCAAGTAAATAAACACCAAAATTGAATTTTCATTGTAGGTACTTAAAGTTTATACCGAAATGATATGTATAACATGTTATAACCAAAATTCACATATAAATAAACATATTATTTGCATATTTTAATACACTCCATCCCATCTTAAGATGGGTCGTCCCAACTTGGAATTCCAAGTTGGGACGCGTCCCATCTTAAGATGGGACGGTATCCCAAGTTGGGATGATACACATATATTCTTGTGACCTTTTTCTCTTAAGATTTTAAAAATGAGTAAGAGTGACAGTGTGGTTGCAGGTGATATGATGGTGAAAGTTAACTTATAGAGGATACGTACCTGCAACATAGGACGATGGTTGCACAGATGAATATAAACACCATAGCTCCAACAATACCAACCACCACCTCCACAACTGAAACAAACATAAGGAAATATCAGTTTTTCATATACAATAAGACAGACAGACAGATTTTATTCAGTATATACACAGTTAAACAGGAATGAGTATACATGGCATGCATTATTTCCCGTTTGTATGCAGAAAGGAACGAGCTTGACAGAAAATTACTTAAATTATATAGGGTATTTTTTCGGTTGATTGTAATATAATGTTAAGACTGTTCATCGTTGGATATTGTTGTAAGTGTGGTTTCAGGTAAGTTTTCCGTAGTTCTGTGTAGGGTGGACATTTTAAAAGTACGTGGAATTCATCTTCGACGGATATGTTACTTTTCTTGCATCTTTTGCATAGTCTTTCTTCTTTACGGGTACTTATTGTGGCGGCCTAGTTCTATCTCTATTGGAAAATTAGAACATCTGAATTTGGAAATAATTATTCGCAGTGAAATAGGCAAATCATGAGTCAGATAGGTTTCGACGTTTAGCATAGATTTAAAATGTCTGTAGGTAGAACACTTGCTGCTTGAGTAGAGGTAGAGGTGTCAATCTTGAGTTCGTGTATCCTTTAGTCGTTGTTTAAAAGCTGATAAGAAGACGGCAGTATTACCTATTTCCTGTAGAATCCAAACAGTTCCAAAACCTAGTTTATATAGTATTGTTTCTATGTCTGATGCCCATGTTTTTCTTCCTGCTTCTGACGCGGCTTTTAGCATAAGATAGGCTTGGTGTGGCAGTCTGGACGGAGGGAGGTGAATGGCACGGCACCAGTAAGATATAGCTCTAGTCATATATATGTTCTCTCCGAGAATCATATTCGTAGGGGTTGACTTGGATACACCAAGAAAATACTTAAAAAAGGATGTATGGACAGTTTCTAAGTTTTTTTGTAAGATGTTTCCCACACCTCGGCACCGTAACATAGTATTGGAACCACCATGCTTTCATACAGTCTGAGTATGTCAGAGTAAGCAAAATCTCCAAACTTTCTTTGGTATCGATAAATAGCCAATATAACCTTCCTTGCTTGTGCCGCCAGGGTAGTTTGAGCCTTGCTCCAAGATAACTTTGGGGAGAAGACAATGCCGAGGTATCTGTATTGATTTACTGTTTCAATTTGTTCACCTTTAAAATACCATTTCTCGTAGTTTCTGAGAGGACCACCGTTTCTAAAGACAATTATCTTGTTTTTTTTTCAAGTTGAGCTTCATTCCAGTATTTTCACAAAATTCCTCTACAACAGTTGTCTTTCGTTGTAATTGTGCCGCCGAATCGGCAACAGAAGACACGTCATCGGCAAAGAGCAAAGCATATACATCAGGTTGTTCTGTTGTGATGAAAATCCTCCTGTCTTGTTACAATAAACATATACTGTAGTATATGTGATAAACAACTCAATCAATCACCTTTCTTCATTTAGCACATATGTTGTTCAATACATATGTTATAGCATACGCTGAATACATAATACGACAGTTCATGCGAGATTGATTGATAGTTAAGTCAGGTGTTTTATACTGAATATTCCATCTGTTCCCGTCACCGCCGAGAAGACCTTTGCGATGCTCAGTGCCACATATGTATCAAAAGACAGATTAAGACGATGTTTGATTGGATAGAATGACAAGGACGGTATCGCCAGGGAAATATGGACCAATGGTAACCGAGCTGGGGAGGTATGAGTTCAGTGTATTACGTTTGTATGAGAAATTGCAATGGAGCTAACACCGTTTTCAAACACCAGTCTAGATTCTTCTGATACAGTCCAGAAACTTTGAGTTTGCACGAGATTCACGTGCGATTTTCCTCTCTTACAATAACAAAATAACTTGATGACTGCACGTGCAGCAACAACATTACATCTGTTATTGAAAAGGCGGTTCTTGCTCGGGAAATACATACCCGTTCAGTGATTAATCTACAAATATGACTTTTAGAGTACAGGGACTCACTACCACAAGGTTTTATGAGTCCCAGAAAATAAAAGCGAGTCCCTCCATAGTAATCCTATTAGTATAAATAAAAACCTTGCATCTCAGGGACTCGCAGTTTAAATGTCTATGAGTCCTTTTCAAATTTTGTGAGTAAATGAACCAGGACTCGCAGGTAAATTTATCCCTGCCCGTTTCATATTACACACCAAAACCTCAATTCCTTACAAGATTGAGAAACTGATAAATGAACTGGTCAGGTTACCTGGGAAATCCTGCTGTGCTCTGACCCCAGGTCGTTGAGTGACGTTGTCGGTGATAGCAGTAGGTGTTGGTGCAGATGTTGTGCTTTCTTCTGTTGCTGTAGGCGTAGTTGGAGAAGGAGGCACTGTTTGGGGTTGTGTAGTAATTGTTGGGGAAGTTGTGACAGTAGGAGTAGTGGTAGTGGTCGTGGTAGTGGTAGTGGTAGTAGGAGGAGAAGTGGTTGTTGTAGTAGTTGTAGTTGTAGGAGAAGGTGTTGTTGTGGTAGGAGGAATAGTAGTGGTTGGGGGAGGAGGTGTTGTAGTTGTAGTAGTTGTTGTTGTCGTAGTAGTTGGCGGAGTTGTTGTCGTGGTAGTTGGCGGAGTTGTTGTCGTAGTAGTTGGCGGAGTTGTTGTCGTGGTAGTTGGCGATGGTGTTGTAGATGTAGTTGTTTTTGATGTTGTTCGGATCATTCCGCCGTCACAGTCCACACGCAGCGTCACCTCTGTCAGAATGATGTTAAAATTATATGGTAAAGTTAATCAAAAACGGTATAAATGCTAAAGTAACAAACGTAATTTGTCGTTCATGGATATCATATTAACAAGGTTAAAATCATGTATATTCGTCCAAAGCGATTTCAAAAGTAAAACTTGTGATCAACGGTAGAGAATAGATAAGTGCATGTAATTCGGTTCAATACATCCCATTTCAATCACATTATAAAATATTTATCAAATGTTCTTTTTACTTCCAATAGTCTTCCACACGTCTTAACCAATGGACCTTAATCTTTGTTTTAGATCGTAATTCAAAGCATTGTCTTTCTATTAGCCTGCGCGCACTGCGACCACTTTCTGTTAGATTGGAAGACTTTCTGCACAGATGTACATGCCCTGTCTACAATGTGCTGACCGTCAGCAGCGTTATTTAAAGCTAAAATCATAATATTAAGCTATCCCCTAATTTACATGGAAATGCATAAATGTGGTAAGTTTGGTTTTCTAGCACATCATGTATGCTGGCAGGGACAACGAGGATGACAACTAACCACTTTTCAAGTCATGCAACAAGTTAGTCCTTACAAAATACTTTATAGTAGGATCAAACATTCCGCTCTATCTAAGTACCCTTTTTTTTAATTTTTAAATTTTTTAAAATTGTTTTTTTTTTTTTTTATCGCGCCGCGCTATTACTAACCAACCAATAGAAATCGAAAGCGACAGTGGTAGTTCCTGGATGAGAAGGCCGATCACAGACAAATTGAGACAATCTAATTTCAAATCATGACATTTCATTGGCTGATAAAACCTATGATATATATATAGCGATGAGTAATTACACACCTTCAGAGAAAGAGAAAGGTGCTTATGATATATCGGGGTATTGAAGAAGCCTTGCCGACATAAACATCATATAAAATACATAATAAATCATAATAACAACAACATAACATAATAATCAAGGGAGTCAACGGCATACTGAAACCTATCACACATTAACCTGCTCCATCAAGGTATTTCATTCGCAAACTTTCTCCACAAGCCCTGATTGTATTTCAGCATTTGCATCGTAACACTACCGGTTGTTTATACTTGACTATATACAGTATGTATTTTGCCAATGAATGAAATGTCATCATTTTAATGCGATGGTCTCTCAAAGCCGCTGTCGATTTTGTTCCATTTTAAGTCCTGTCATTGGCTGGTAATTTGAGGCAATACGAATTAAATGGTGATACGACAATCAGGGACCTCGTACGAAAGGATGTTTCGACATCACAAGACTTACAAGAGTCACAACGAGTTATCATTCATTAGACATCTGCTTTTACCTTGAGCTTTCGTCTGCAGTAGAACACACATGCCGGCAGCGCCGTGACCCCTGACCTCCACATCCATTGTGTCCCTGGAGAAAAGAAACCTTTCTGCGGAGGAATATTGGTTGCATCCGACATAGTAGTCCAGCCCCGAGAAGGTCATCGAGGTATCACAGTTGCTGTTGTCCAGGACGGAAGGGAAGATCTCGAGTGTTCCTCCAGATGGACTAGTTACTTCAACTGTGCACGTGCATGTCGTGAAGTTCGAGGAGAAGTGGGCGGAGTCAAGGAAGAACTTCCGAACATCAGGCAAGACTTGGCTCTGACACATGTTCAGCACTGGGAGAGACGTACATAGTTTATATTGATTTGCATATGATTAGTTAAAACTACATGCTTTAACTTTGGTGCTAAAGTAGGAAATATTAAATCCATGGCAGGTTTGGTGATGGGTTGAAACGTACCAGTTATGACATATTTTTAAGGATCATGTTTTAAGTAACACGCGTTCTCCATATAAGTCATATTTTCTTTCGCCCGTTGTTTCAGCGTATTTTATGAAATAAGCTCAGCCAAGCCTTTCATTAGATATGAAAATGGATGGTAATTCATAATCCTAATTTACATAGAGGTGTTTTGGGAAGATGTGGGCAAATGTGACTTGACCTTGCAGGGAGACAATCAATTGCCCAGGGTAAGTTCCGACATAAGTATGGAACATTTTATGTACGCTTACTTATAGTGTGTTTATTCATTGTATTACGCCTCAACCTGCCTGAATAGCAGACACTATATATCACCACTATAAATTTGTTTTACGAGGAAGGGGTATATCTAAAACTTTGTAACAGCAAGACTGGAAGCGGGATGTTTATTGATCAATATTATTACCTAATATCTAGCTTTCTGTCCATGTGCATCGCATTTGTTCACACACAGTTGTGTTCTATGAATGTAAATAGCTGTCATATTTTAAGTCAACCTTTAATGTCAACGAAAACAAATATATAGGTCCATTAATGTGGAACAAAACCGTGTTTGTAAACACATGTTGACTCAAAATAGACCAGTACAAGTTGATTTATTATAAGAAAAATTACGTTGAACTTAACAAATCTTGTCATGAAAAATCTATTTTCACTTTTACAAAATGTAGACTCACGAAACAATGAGGCGGATGTTACATCTAAAAGTGATTTTGTCATTTTGGTGAGGCACACATTTATGCACGAGGGAGACTTTCATCAGTTATCCCTCTTACTGTTGCAACAACACCTTCAATATTGATACTCGAACTTTTTTGTCGCAATTGTCATGACGTAAACGCATGTAAATACCCAATTTAATACGCACTGAAAACAGCAAACGACAGTTCGTGCTGACTTTGTCAAAGAAGGTAGATAAAAAGGCGGGTGACTGAGATATAGAGAATCTCACCCTCGTGCCTTCTGATTTCGAATAAATCAATACGAATTGATGAATGTATCTTTATCAAGGAGTGTTGATATATTTAATATTAGAAGAAACGAGAATGAGATTATATTTACAAGCCAAAATAATTTACTATATCAATGTTATTTATCAATTACGATATTATCTATATCGTTACTAGATTATCAATATCGTTAATAGATTATCAATATCGTTACTAGATTATCAATATCGTTACTAGATTATCAATATCGTTACTAGATTACCAATATCGTTACTAGATTATCAATATCGTTAATAGATTATCAATATCGTTACTAGATTATCAATATCGTTACTAGATTATCATTATCAAAATACCTCCTTTGATATGAATGCTGTAAAGTTGGCAATATATCGCTTAAATTATAGCCAATATTTAAGATGCCTTATACCTTCCCCTGACAGTGATAATGTTTTGTAATATTTTAAATTACACGATTTGAGGCGCTAAAATAACACAATCATGTCGAATGAACAAAACAGCTTGTTTAGATTCTACATTGGATGTATTTAAAATCATTACCAGGTAACGTCGTCCCCTGACAGGATCTGCCTGTAAAAGGAAAGAAGGTAAGATGAAGACAAATAATGATAATGTAGGACTAAACTGATAGACATGATATCTACATTTAAATTAAGACGTTCACATAGAAATAAACAACGTATTTTAAATATATTCCCAGTTATGCCGTAGAAAAGAAATTATAACTTCTGTTGAAATCTTGATACGACAATTATTTGAGTTGCAACGCCGAAAATATTTTTGAAAAGATATTTGATTAATTCAGAGTAGACTTAACTTTTACGCACGCTTCATACAGTTGATGGTGATTGTAAATGATATCTTGCTGCAAAGAGTCAAAAACAAACGTTCGTGCATTGAGACAGGTAAATCAAATATAAACTAACTGGAAGAACTCACGTGTGATGGGCGGTGTTGTAGGGGGAGGGAGGGGCGTCGTTATCTGGGTGGAAGATGCGGGTGTAGGCAGATCACACACAACCTCTAGAGTCATACCTAGGTGGTGTGGGTTAAACATCGTCATTCAAGTAAATGAATACGGTCAGGTGAACATGATGTTGTCTTATTTGAATACAAATATACATCTTAAGTGAAATAACATTATAGAGAACTCGTGGTTAGAGATAATTCAAGAATATTGCATCAAGTATTTCAGGGCATTTAGAAGTTAATACACAAGGAAACCTGATTCTTTGGACAACACAACGTTTCGGAGTATATGTTCAATATAGAAGATTCGTGATTATATGCACCATCTACTACACAATCTATAAATTAATTGGTAAGTCTAGATATCTAAATGTGGAAACAATGGAAAGCAGAAATGAAGAAAGGGATAGTGTTGGTTGTTCCAATGAAAAAAATCATGACACTTTTGTTTTGTTTAATGAAAAGTTTCCCTAAAACCTACAATATGATATAATTGTTGGTTATATGATGACATCTGGTTAAACTCTATTCCAAAGGGAAAAGAGTTAATCCGATGCTTAACATACACTTCACCTCTCTCGAAACGTCTCGAGTAAACTGCCATTTCCCAGAGGATCCTTTGCAATATTCAATTAATTGGTATTTTATAAGAGTAAATATTTCTTCAGAGACTTCGTGTAATACTATCTTACCTGACGTCTCTGTGTACAGGTGCATGCAATCCCTCGCCTCCCCCTGTCCGGAGAGGGTCAAGGTCACCACTGACCCTTCCTGCAGGTACCCATTTCCGGGTCCGGTAGATGTGCATCCATGGACGAAGCTAAACCTGTCGATAGCGAGGCTCGTCTGACAGTTGGTCGTGTCAATCACTACCGGGTTAAAGTTCAACGACCCTTCTGAACCTACTGCCTTGAGTGTGCACGAGCAAATTCCCGCCATTTCGTCGTATTCCGACGTATCGAGGTAAAATCCTTTCCCAGATAGTTGTCCATACTTGCACATTGAAAGAACTGTTTAAAATTGGAAATAAATCACAGGTTGAAATATTTTATCCAATACATGTTTATATTCTCAATGCGGCATTCTTTTCAAAACTCTAATAGCAGGCTTTATGTAATAAATTCATTGGCAGCATTGGCTGACAACTAACTTAGTTCTACCGGTATTTAAAAAAGAAAGTATCGATAATAAAGACTCTGATTTGATCACTGTGATAACTATTGAGTACCTACCAATGGATTTGCATGTTTTCTCCACTACCGAGTTTTACTTATCATATTATACATTACTGCAATGAACTAAGACCCATTTCCAATGTTTCAGTAAATATACTCACCTGGATAATCTGTAAAGTTGCATATTTGCCCTGAAATCAAAACAAGCAATAAGCAAAGATTATTAGAAACTCATACATGTCACTTTGATAGCAGACACTCATTACTGTATAGCAATTGGGATCATAATATATAAGTAATGTGAGAACTTTAACTTTTTGAAACGATAACATTAGAACCCACACTTATCACCAGCACGGAATATCATAACAGTTTAACTAATCCACCACGATGCGTAAATAGAGATTATTACGCGAGGAAGTGTGTCATATGACTTTTACGAAACGAGTGTGAATTTTTGTATTGCCCGAGCGAGAGCGAGGTTTATAAATAAATTTGAACGAGTTTCGTAAAAGTCATATGACACACTTTTGAGTGTAATAATTTATTTATTACCAATTCTACTCAATTTGATTCACGTAAAATTAACCAGGAAACGGTCAACTTCTCTTCCGAGGACAAGCTACAGTGACGTCACGAACAATCATCTTATGCCGTCACAGACGGGAAGTGGCGATGAAACAATGGTTACTAGACAAACGTGATATGTGCACATGTGCTCATATCAATAATATTAACTTGGTTATTTTCAACCTTATGTGTAATAAATCCCTTAATGGACTCGTCCTGGAAAAAGTTTATGTTTTGTTCGATTGCAGATTGTGTGATCCCAAATAATCAATGTAAACACAGATTATGACAACCTTTTATCAGAAAACTTACCATAAAATACTATAACCGTAATCTTTGAATTTCTATATCTTTCACAAAGGTTTAAACTCCACCATTCATCCTATGTACTTATACATTCACTTACATCTCAGTCCAATGATACGTGTATCTTGCACAGATTAGTTAATGCATTGTGCCACAGCATAAACTGTTATAATTAAAGGTAAAAACAGAACGTAAAACTATTCTATGTTAAAATGTATAAAGGAGTACTTTTTTGAGTAATGTATAGTTCATAATTATAATCCTTATAATATTAAACTGTTAAATAGTTTATCTTTAACGATTCTGTATTCATACGACTCCACCCCATTCTCTAATCACTAGATCAGTTCCGCAATGTACTCTTCCATAGGTGTTTTCCTAATGGACTCTCCGGTCTTGTGTCTGTAAACTGTGTCTTCAAATGGGGAACAGCTGATAAGAAAGCTGTATAAGACCACTCTCTTTATGAGCATATACTCTAAGCTGGTGAAAAAATTGCTACGACTTTCTTATTGCTGTTAAGGGACATTGTCATGTTGGTGAGGTCACATATATGTCATATGTTTTAATTTGTGTTATTTAAACGAGAAGTGTCAACATTAACCGAAAATAACCAGTTTAAGGTCAATCAGTTCAGTATAACTAAAATACAGCCATTTAAAGTCGTGGTCTTGATCGAAAACCAGACACTAGACCTTGGCTTGCTGTAGTCATTAAGTCAAACGTAACTTTGGAAACTTTACTGAAGTAGATAGGAAGACAAGTTTGCTTCTGTAGCGTTCTCAATCAAATCAAAGTTTATTGCACTTAAAAAGGCCACGTACATGCCTATAGTAATCTAAACAGACACTCTTTTAAGTAGTAGATAGTGCAATAGGTCTTATAACGAGTACATACGTGAGATAAACCTATATAGTCTAATAAGTTGGTTTCTACACATGTATGAGACCGTTTCTTTGTTTTCAGTGAAACAAGAAGATATAACCTAAACCAGCACCTATTATAATTTGATATATTTTAGAACCAAATAATCATGCATCTTTAATAACCTTATTGTACAGTGTCTGGAAACTATTTTGCTGAAAATTGGATGTCCTTTAAATGGGAGATAACCGATAAGAAAGTTATATAAAGAGCAGCAAAAACTTTCTGGATGAAGATGTACCTGGAGCTAGTGGTAGGGTTGTAGTTGTCGCTGTAGTGATTGTCGTCGTTGTTGTCATTGGTTGTGTTGTTGTTGTTGGCAAATTCACTCTTTCATAACAGGTAACTGTTAACGTCATTTCTAAAGAAAATCATTAGAAGATCATTATCGTCATAATAAACGACATCACAATCATTATCATCATCAACATTATGTCGTCTTCAACCAAGAAAAATAATTTTACAGTCGGCACATTAGTGAGCCATGCATGTATTTATTTTGGGGGGAAAACAAGACGCTGATGACTTAGACGCTAAGATAACAATACAGATATATTTGATAGATTCTATACAATTTAACATGCTTGATGAATTTAAAATTTCATGCAATCTGAAATGTGACGTAAATAATGGCAATGACATAAAATAATGAGCATGGCAAATAACATTCCAAGGAACAGGACGATGCAAATTCAAAATGTATAAACCAAGTGATGACAGCAGGTGTTAACACTAACAAACAGAGTAACACAATTATTGATAAAACTCACCCGCTGCCTCGGTGGACATCTTGAGACAGATGTCTGCTTGGCCTTGACCTTCCAAGGTCACATTAACGGAAGTGCCGAGATGCAGGAAGCCGTTTACGGGGCCAGTCGTGTTGCAGTCATGGACGTAACTGAACGTATCTATGGACAGTGACGTGTCACAGTTGGATTTGTCTATGGACACGGGGTCAAAGGTCACTGAACCTCCTGTCCCTTCACCCCTCATGGTGCACGTGCACGTTCCCTCCACTCCATTGAATGACGACGTATCCAAGTATATTCTCTTTCCAGACTTCTCTCCGTACTGGCACATTGATAGAGCTGCAAGGAGTTTGATCTATTGATGATATTTCCAAGCTGAATAAATAATTTTAATGAACAAAGCAAACTTAATTGATGATTTGGAAATAAATGCATAAGTTTATTAATCTCAGAAGAAAACACCCCCCCCCCCCCCCACACACAATTAAATTAATTCTACATTAGCTATTTCATGATTTATCATTGCAGCTGAGAGGACCTTTTATACTGTAACATGTAACATGACCTGGAGCAATCACATCAAAGAATTATGGTATTTACCTCGCAAGAAAATGTCACGAGCTTGTGAAGTGAGATACATCAGACCTCGCACCTGCACATAACTGTGTACTTTGTTTCACCATTGCTACCTTAATTTCCCAAACAATGAATTAGATTTACTATTTTCAGCAGCCAACATTTATTGTTTAATAACAATACGCCAACCTAGTAATCTCAAACATGTATTGGCATTGGAAAAGAATATTGTGCCAGTTTTAACAATAATTGTGTTTCACCATCCATGAAAACATATTTTGGTACTTTCAGTGTTTATGTGCTTTAAACTATTTAAAGGTGTGTCTGTATTTTATAACGTTTCAAATTAAGTTTAATTAACTTGCAAAAGTAAATTTAACACACGTAGAGCTAAATTAAACATCAAATAAAATCCTAATCTTATTCGTAAATATCCTACCACGATGGATATCAATTATATATACACAAACGATGAGTTCATTTCATTTACAGAAATGTCCTGGTTGAGGTTGTTAGGCGTGTAAACATGATTTTGTCTAGAAATACAACATAAATCACATTTTAAATTCACCATACTGAATCTATTAATGTCATCTAATTAATAAAAATATTGATTCTCGGTCCTAAAGGATATATACAATAGCGTAGCAAATGTCATCTATTTTATCGAAGTTACATTAAATTAAGTTTCTAATATGAGATCAACAGAAATGTGAAAGTGGCTTAGTGTTCATGTGGCTTACGCATGCCAATGGTTTCTCATATACATTTCATAACAATTAACTAATTGAAATCCTCTAATTTATATGAATACTACTTATTTAAGGTAGCAAGGTATACAATCAATAGCAGTATACAAGGAACTTCGACTCGCGCCATTGCCTATGAATACAGGTCGGTGTTTATGGCCCCCGTCGAGTATCGGGTATCTGGTCCGACAATACAACATACGGTACACTCAGTAGTTAAACAAAGAATGTTGATTATAGCATTTACATTCTTGGCGACCCGTTCACATAATGTTTGAGGTCCATAACGGACTTTGCTAAATGTTATGCACAATGTTGAATTATATTTCAGATAAAATTATTTTGATTAATATACTTTCGGGGCATCTCGGTCACCAAACGTTCTCGTTCATTCATATTTGTTGTTAAATATTATATGAAATTTTAAATTATGTTTTTGAAAAATATTACTAAATAATACTACTTCATATAAATACCTAGGTGTATACTTTACTAATAATCTTTCATGGTCAGTACATGCAAAATATGCAGCTGTTCAATCACGAAAGGTATTAATAAGCATAATGAGAAATATAAAGATTCTTCGGGATCTCAGTTTAACGTCTTTTTTCAGAATATTTGATGTTAAAATAAACCCTATTTTACTATATGGTGCTGAGATTTGGGGGTCAAAATACTATGATTGTATAGAAAAGGTACATTTATTTGCTTGCAAAAAATTTTTGGGGTAAAGATGAACACATCAAATGTTATGGTGTATGGGGAATGTGGCCGATACCCTCTCATTATATCGTCACAAATCAGAATGATTAAATATTGGTTAAGGCTATTAAATATGCCATCCTATCGTTTGCCAAAAATGTGCTATAATATGATGCTACTTTATGACAAAGAAGGTAAAAGGAGTTGGGTATCAGATGTTAAACACCTACTGTCTTCAACTGGATTTAATCATATATGGGATGAACAAAAGGTGGAATTCTCGTCATGGTTTCTGAACACGTTTACTCAAAGATTAAAAGATATTTACCAACAAAACTGGTTTGAAAAAATGTCATTATCGACAAAATGTAATTATTACTCTATCATCAAAACGCATATTTATACAGAACGTTATTTATCATGTGTCAATGTTTCCGTTGTTCATCACATGATCTGTTAATCGAAAAAGGTAGATTTTTTAATATCAAGAGAGAAAATAGAATATGTAGAAGCTGTAATTATAATAGTATTGAAGATGAATATCATTTTCTTCTTGTATGTCCAGCTTATGATAATATACGTAAAAAATATATTAAAGAATTCTATTTTGTCCATCCATCAATTGATAAATTTTCTTCTTTATTGAATTGTTCAAATGAAAATGTAATTAAAAATGTTGCAGTTTTTCTCCACAAAGCTCTAATGTTACGCAGTGCATACATGTGAAATGTACTATAGGCCTGTGGCCTTCTAAGTACCGAAATAAAGATTGATTGAAAAATATTCTTGAATTTCATGCTTAGCGATCCGTCTGTCAAAAGACAATATTCTTCGTATATTAACTTTGCTAAGTATTATGCAAATATTTTAAATACGATTCAGAAAAAAAATATTCTTGATACGTAATGAACAGCCTTTGTCACAAAACGTTTAAGTTACTTCAAAGACTTTGCTTAATATTATACAATTTGTTAAATTATTTTCAAATATATGGTAATTGATGGGTTTTAACTAGTGGATGATGATTAATGAGTAAAGTGTTTGATCGTTATTATTTCCAATCAAAATACATGCTTCAACTTACCATTTGAGCTTGCACTGTCAGGACATGCATTTCCTGGAGAAAGATGTACATTCAGGTCAATGATAGTGCAAATATATAGCTCCTTTAAATATTTGATATCAGTAATTAAATAGTAAGACTCGACGTTGACATAGTAACATACTAATCAAGTATTTAGTTTCTTGTGTCAATATTGATAGTATTTCTCGAATCACCGAGGCTTTGATTGCTTGATAGTGGTGTTATGTAAAGTGCTATATGCTGTCATTCTTCATGATCTATCACAATAGTCATGGTGTATTGAAAATGAAATTTCATTTTAAAGAACATTAATAAATTCATTGTGAATTAAAATTCAAATAGTCAAATTTGGCATCTTAATGCATTGAAATGCTAATAGTTTAATATAACCTTAGTAAATATTGAGATTCCTTACAATAACAACATGAATATCACGTTTCAATTGCAACTGCAATATCATGCATCAGGTTTCTGTCTACTAGCCCTGTTTTCCTTTACAAGATAATTTGACAGATACTATACAAATATAGTGTACACATAAAAAATTAAATCATCTCACCTTCAATGAAGAAATTCCCGATGTATACACAAACTATCAACAGAGAAACTAGAATCCCATGTGGTCGCTTTGTAGGGTGCATTGTTATTCACACGAATCATGGACTGCTGAGAGAGTTCACCAACAAGGAAACACACAGGTAAAACTACCTGATGTTATCTAACACGTTGTTGCTTGCGAGATTTACAGGTAGCTGGAGACCAGAACACAGCGTATTAATCTTTTCGGTCAGCAATAAGAAGGAATCAAATCGTTGAGAAAAATGCAAATAAATCACCATTCACCTTTTCGGCAGCTTACTTATAGCTTACATCACATTTCGAAAGTTCGTCCTGACGTTATCTACATCGTTAGAGCTTGCGTGATCATCATGGGACTACAGGTCAGGAAACACTGTCTCGACCTCACATGAAGTGACAGTCGTGGACAGAACCGTGGAGAATCACCGATAAGTTCTGAAGGTAGTTAGAAAAGCACTTTGCGTTATCTATACATGTATCTTGAACCTGAATCTAGGAGTAATTACAGTCCTGGATACATTGTCGGGCATCCGATGAAGCAAAATTATTGCGCAAGTGTTAATGAATCACTTATTACCAGTTCTAAAATAACACAACATACATACGAAGTAGATTTGGCTCATGTTATCCAATTTTTGTTATAGTTTGCGTGACCTACAGAGCAGTAGGCCTATACTGAATATAAGTCTCGCAAGTCAGAGATCTGGGTGTTATGTTGTCTCACTGGTGTCTCTGTGTGGAGATTGAGATAAGATCAGCTGGATCATCGATGAGCAATGCCCGGAGGTATCACATGACGATTGTTGATAACTTTATGTGAGGCATTGTATAAGAAGAGTGACAGGCTTATGGTTTTAATGAACTATTAACGCTTCATCGACCGTTTAACCATATGTTGGTCCACAGAAGTGGGAATAAGCCTAAGAAATGTGGTTAAAGTATTTTTTATTGAGAAAATATTTACAAATATATGAGCTCTCGTTTAAAGGAACTACAACAAAGGTATTTTGTGGCAACAGTATTCGAAGCGGTGATCAAGTCTGTACATAATGTCATTAATGCATTGATTAATAACTGTCGATTTGAAATGTATCAGTTTAAACGCTTTATTTCTTGTCTCACAAATTCCCAGATGGAGGTTTTGCCATCCGATGTATTTGTCCTCAATATAGTATATAATGATCTAAATTATTATTTGTTTTGTTGACACCATATCCCAACCACACCAAACAAGGTTCCTGAGTAAGATGTTCTTCTATAATGTGCATTATGGCTTAAAGTAGCACTTTTTTTTCACTGAAATAAGTCGAAATGTATTTGACAGGTAATGTCAACAATAGTAACACTTCATGCTCTCTTCGGAAAATCAAGTTAAAAAACGAGTGTACATAGTTCAGTAAAGCCATGGAATTGTTTTTGTCATTCGAAATGATAAATTGTGTTCACAATAAAATGGCGGTCATAACATTTTTCCTTTATACCCAACACCGTTATTACCACTACGGATAATTGGTTCTTGTAATAAGATGTTTACCGTCTAAAGTAAATATAAATGACATAAACTATAATTTGAAATGGGAAATTTGAAAATATAAAATTGCAAAAAAAACGTGCTACTGCCCCTTTAAGGTCAGATACGAAATTCACCAACCCGTTTTGATATGAATACTCTAAGATCACGGATCGTATATTCGGTAGATAAGAACACTAACATTGTAATATTTAATGCTATACCGTGTATGTCTCTCATATTTCATCACGTTAGTCCGACATGTCAACAAGGACACAATGTTTCATGTGAGCAATACAACTGATTGGTTGCAGTCACACAAGTAAAGGCCTGTTCTCAGTATGTCACTTCTTCTATTGAATTTTTTTTGTGTTGAAACAATGTTAAATGGTAAAGTTGAAGAACGGCACAAATTATTGATGAAATATAAATATCTTTCGTACAAAAATAACATGACAATTCTCATAACTTCATAAGAAACATGAAATATAGTTAACAATTTTCGAAAAAGGAATACATGTAGAATATGAAAGAGTGTCACGGCGAGTATTTTTACTTACAATTGTTCCGTGCCGGTTAGTGTCGAAGTAGACATCTCATATTATATTTACATATTTATATTATATTGAGAAATTTATAAGATTGCAAAGTACAATTGTAGCTCACGTCATACGAGTGAGCCAGAGCAGTTATTCGCACATGTATATTAGAAATTACCGCGAAAATATGTACCTTTGTATAACATAGAAACCATTAGTTGAAAACAAATATAAAATGTTAATGCTCCTTGGACATGTATTTGTTTATGAATAAATTTAATTAGCACATGCTTCTTCAACAACCGTTGTACTTGTGTGTATACATGTTCTTGTGTCTCAGCCCTATCTTCGTGGATTATACTAATCCTGACAACTAACAAGAGACACTGGTCTAGTAAATACGAGAGATGATATTAATAGTTGTGTTTATTTCTCGAGTCACAGTGATATCTATTTCGTATTGACATATGCAGTAAGTATCTATAGCTATATGTAAAGTGAATCACAACCAAGTGTTTTCTAATACATGTATCTGACAATACGTATGGTTGTAATACATTAACAGTTCATATTAGTAGTTTGTCAATTACAGGTTCTGTTCTATAACAGTCTGTTTTAGTTTTAGCGAAATATATATCAGATACGTCGCGTGAACGCATAGTTAATATCATTTTACTTCTTTTTTTCTTTTTTTCGTTTTTTACATATCTGTGATATCACTTACATGTACTGCCAAGCAGTTGCTACCCTGGTGGAACTTTTCGGAGCTGCCGAAACGCTACACGGAGTCATGTACAACCGTTATTTCAGGTATCCATTTATACAGCTGGGTGGACTGGGTGCAATGTGAGGACACAATGCAGTATGACATAACACAGGTCACGAATAGTTGGTGTCTCGATTCTAACCAGGGCCTTTGTACAGCAAATAACACACTTGTTGGCAAATAACACTAACTAAACTCATCACTTATGTACACACCAGGTAGATGTACGTACATGACTGTAGCACTTAATAATAAATGAACGTTTTCGTTTAACGACTTGTTTATGCCTTTGTTTGTGCAGAAAGGGTAACATGTTTTTAGCAAATATAACTAATAAAGCAATTTTAGATACAAAAAGTTCAAACGAAATTAGGCACAGCAACAACGTCAACATCCATAAACGTGGCCGAACGTAGAAGGGTCACGATCAAGATCAATGGTAAACTTCCTAAACACACATCTCAGCACTTTATGGGCATTATCCAGTAGAGCATCTCAGCACTGTATGGGCATTATCCAGTAGAGCATCTCAGCACTGTATGGGCATTATCCAGTAGAGCATCTTAGCACTGTATGGGCATTATCCAGTAGAGCATCTTAGCACTGTATGGGCATTATCCAGTAGAGCATCTCAGCACTGTATGGGCATTATCCAGTAGAGCCCCGAGCATCACGGACTAGGTACTTGCACAGCACTATACTCCACCGGTTCAAACTTTACAACGTCTTTTGCAGAGAGAATGAATTCAGAATGATCAAGATCAGCATAAACCAGCCCATTGCTATCAGGATCAGGATCAGATAGAGGAGTTGAAGTGGGAAGGATAGGAGGAAGAGTAATGCCTCGTCCAACACGAGATCTCGTCCGTCTCACTTCCGCTTCCGTTGTAGTTGGAGATGGTTCCGTTGAAGGCAGAACTGACGTTGAAGAAAGCGGAGTATTAGTGAGACCTCGTCCCATACTAGATCTCGTCCGTCTCACATCCGCTTCCGGTGTAGTTGGAGATGGTTCCGTTGAAGGCAGAACTGACGTTGAAGAAAGCGGAGTATTAGTGAGACCCCGTCCCACACGAGATCTCGTTCTCCTGACTACCGGTTCCGGTGTCCTGTCGTTTGGAAGGACTCCATTTTTGTGTTTGACGTACACCGGGTTGTCTGCACTAACCATCTCGTCATCCAGGTCTATCAGTCTCCGGGCAGCTATCTTCTGTACGTTTGAACTCATTGTTATGTCATAGCTGCTGTCTTCTCGTTCCTGTTGTCTGGTTCTCCGCATGTGTCTGAAATAGGTAGGAGAGTAATCTAATTATAACTGTATTACATTTCTGCTCGTTTACGCTGTTGGCAAACTATTAAACAAGTTTATATAGAAGTTGAGTGAAATATATGTTTGACATTGCTTTGAATCATTGGAATCACACTGTATACAAACACGGATAAAATACACTGATGTAGATCTATCGACCTGAACAAATGTACATGTAATTGAGTTTTATCCACAATTCAGGCTTGTCATACTTGCAACGGCATACGACGATCATCTTTAACTTGACAGTACAGTCATGATTCAAAACTATAACTAGAACTCCAACTGGTGACATACTCTCAAAATTCCCAGTATCATCATGTCAGCACTGACTGATTCCCATTAATCTCCAATTTTGTATGATTTTTTTATACCAAAATAAAGTTTCCTTATTGTTTAAAAAAGAGATGATGAGATGGTTGATTAATTGGTTTGTGCAGGGAAATATGTTTATTACCTCGAATTCTCTGTATTTGAGCCAAAGGTCATATACTGAATAAATATGTCTGTCTGTCTGGTTGATGGTTGATTTTGTGTTAGTTTTTCTGCAGTTGAGGAAAATCTACATAACGTACCTGACACATTTACACACTATCAAGACGAGCACGGCGAACAGAGCCAGGAACCCCAGGGAACACGCGGTCAGGATCAGAACTGGTGAGGAATCAAATACTTTAGATCGTTGATATACATGGCTTGACAAGAGATGAGGTCGTAAAAGATATATGTCAGATTTCTAAAAATTAAAGATTCAAAACTTACATGCCTGTAAAATAACCCGGAACAGTTAAGATAGTCCATAACAACAGCATTACTCAACGATTTGTTGTAGTTTTGAAACTTAAATTTTGAAATTTTATGTAATGACTAGTAAACAGATAATTATTTTTGCAAAACAACAAACAAAAAAAGGCATAAATACACATACTAAATTTAGAACAATTACGGTGAAATATCGTATGATAGTCAAAATCGACCCACAGCTGGTATTACATTCCATTTTCTGTTTAAAGACTAGTTAACTTACTAAATGTTTCATCAAAGCTGCCCGTGGTTAACGGTGATGAGGGTGATGTTTTTACATCTGTTAACGTGACGTCATTGCCGGTGATGTTGACTTCGTTTGATAGGGACGTATTCTGTTCTGATGTACCCGTGATGCGTGTCTGCGATGTGACAGTTGTGGCTGTGGCGGCTGTTGTGACTGTGGTGACTGTGGGTTGCGGATGTGTAGTGAGCTCAGGAGGAATGTATCCAGTTATGTAACAGGTAGTGGTAAAGTCTTCCTCTGTGGTAGGTAAGATAATAAAATATCAGATTAATTAGAAATACATGCCGTTTAGATAGGAAACACGAGGCCCAATGGTCTTGGGGGTAATAATAACACTTTATTGTCCTCAATACAAAGTACATTGGAAGTTCCTGTTGTGCCCTTGGCACCCGGCAGTCACAGTGCAGCGCCAGTTCAAGCGTTGTTCTATCATTATAATTCTGAGCGCCAAGCAAGGAAGCAACAACTCCCATCTTTAACGTCTTTTGGTATGACGCGATCGGGAATCGAACCCCGACCTGCCGGGTGATGAGCGGACGCTCTACCAACTTAGCTACATCCTCGGTAGTAAGTTGTTGATACGGCCAGTGCTGGCGATAGATTCTGAGGATGTGGGTTCGAATTCCGTAAGGGACTCGGTCCTAAAACTGCAAATTGTTACCATGGAAAAAAACCACTGACCCCCCCCCCCCCCCCTCCCCCACCCCCTCTGCTCCGGAAACAAACCCTACACTTCAAAAAGACAAAGTCCAAATTGTTACCATGGAAAAAACAAAAATGGTTCAGATGTTGGTAGAGTCAATACTGGTGCTTGGTGCCTGACTCAAAGGAGTTGTTTCAACAGGGAGTTTTTCCGAAAAACTACAAGAATATGTACTATTTCATTTAGTGTGATCTCAAACATAACAGTGTTACAATAGATAAATCAGTACTAATAAATTGATAGTTAATCATGCATACACAGAGAAAGTTACACCTTACTAAAGTGCTTGTACATGTGCACTATGCATACACGAGTAAAACTTCTGTTATATCATTACTTAATAATACCTGATATTATGATATTAACTGTTAGCTATGATAAGGTAACATATGGCATAACCTTGTACAGATATGTAATCACAAACTGCTATTTTAATAACAATCAATTATATTATATTGCTTTAAAAAAATGTCGTTAAACATGAATATTAACTAAGTACATTTTCTTCACACAGAAAAAAAAAAAATTCTGGACGATTTCTTCAAAGCTGTTCTTTAGAATTCAAAGATGTATTTCAACTTGAATATATTCATATGTAAGATATATTTCTCACTTAAGTATTTGTATTTTGTATAAAGGAAAGATATTCAAACAAATCGATGTTGATTATAACTGTTTAACATATTATTAACAGCGCTTATTCCAACCAGAAGATGTGAATGGCAACATGTAAGAGATTTCGAGTTTCACACGCAAAAATAATATATTGCAAATTTTGTTTCAGAAACACCGAAAGGGATCACATTTATTTTGTAATGACAAAAACAACTCATTTAGTTCATGCATCTGTAAATATGGTATTTATATTTATTACTCGTCCGTTGAAGATATCGCTGTTTAATAAATCTACAATATTACACATTGTGTAATGACATCGCATGCTGCCGATTGACGTGACGTCATAATGACATACTGTAAATATGACGTCACAATATTAGCGGTGTGGTCGCAATGGAGTGTGTCCCATTTATCTACGACTTCGTGGAATTAATTGGGATTTAAATCAGTGAGTAATAAATGAAATACTAAACTCGGTTCCGTTTAATAACATAATTTATGAAACTCGTGAATGGTATCGGTATCTAACTTTTTCGCGTTCGCTCGTCGAATACCAAACCACTCACTCGTTTCATAAATATGTTATTAAACGGGACGTCGTTGGTATTCTCTATATATTATACCAATAAATGTCGATAATCAATTAAGTACAGTTGCTTAAAACTTAGATCAAATAAACAAAATTGGTTCAGGTTTAGAGGCACAAAAACTTTCATATATTGTATTCTTAAATATCACGATCAGGAATGATCAGAGACTGTACTGATTATTTTGAAATTTCAATAGGTTAATATACAAACTGTCATTTTAAATGTAATTGTCAATGCTATCAGAAAACCACATAATAGTTAATACATTTTGAGTAATACAATGAAATGGCCAAAAAATAAAAGATACTACTAATTACTACTTATTCTCGATAACTACCTGATTTCAGATGCAGACAAGACCCAAGGGTTCCAATTCCCACCATTTTCAGGTGGAGAGTCGACCCGGTGACTGTGATTTGATCTGCTATTTTACACGTGAATTGTTTTAAAGTGTTGCCGACAGCGTTCTGTACGGACAACAAGGTCCCACAGTTTGAGTCATCCATATAGGTTGGCTTCAGGTCAAGAGCTCCACTAAAGCTCACTGTACAGAAACAAAAGTGACTGGTGTCTAAGAAAATGTTGGTGTCCAAGAACACCTCCTTGTCGTGGTACATTCCGTTTGAACACATCGTCAGAGCTGTAAACAATAAAAAGGTCATTTAAATTATGCCGTTATGTTACTGCTTTGCTATAGATTTAACATTTTCTTTGAATTTGCGATTATTAACTTAAAGACCCTCTGATGTCTGACAATAATAACATATGATAAGACGAAAAGCAATTTAGTTGAGTATGATATATACTCATGATAATACAAAATGAGTAGAATGCTCATGATGCTAGTCTCACTTTAAAAAGGGTTACTAACCTTAATCAAGATTTTAAAATAAATTTTAATAAAATTGTCTTGAAAATAATAAAATAAGATAGTAATCTATATTAAAAAGATAATTATAATTGCTGCTTTACTTAAGGCTTTATGTCATAACACAAAAACAAACATTATGTCAAAGTTTTAAAACCTACTATTCGTTGAATTCACTTTGCACGATTCGTCGCCTGTAGCTGAAATATTAAGTAATGTTATAAATCGAATATAAACATTGAAATTGAACAAACAAAACTGTTTTGAAAGAATGATCATACAAGTGTTAGGAAGTCATGAGCAAAATAATTATTTCACTGATAAACACCAGAGATAGATGGACACAGAAGGATCCAAACATAGAGACAAAACTGAAGTATGATATACAACCTTATGTTGTAAACATAAAGGCCACCATAATAATGGCCATAGACCACATTTACCATAGATAGATCGCAATAAATAAGAAATTAATAACTACTTAAATTGAATAAAAGGAGACATTAGATTACGTACCACCACAACAAACATTACTACAAAGAAGAAATGAAAACTAAAAAAAAATTAAAATTAAACGTACCACAACAATAAAACAGTACAAAATATGAAACACGAAATATCCAAATAAACAAAATTGAATAATACGTGTATGTACCACAACAAAAAATCCACAAAATATGAAAAAGTATATATAAATTGATATATATGTATGCGCCACTTCAGAAGAGCACAAAATAAAAACATATCCATTTTGAAAAATACGTATATGTCCCACAACGAAAGAGAACCAAATATAAACAAAAGTACAATAACCAATTTGAACAATACTGTACGTACCACAGCGACAAGAAGACAAGAACATCCACAAGAACACTGCACGTGTTAGTTGATGCTTACGGTGCTCCATTCCGCCTAGAGACTAGTTCAACTGATATTTCGTCTTCTTTATGCTTCTCTGCTATTGACCACAGACTTTATAAGACTAAAACGCCAACACGAATTCCAAGCTACGACTCACATTTAGAAATCCTAAAATCTTTAGATTATAGGTTATACCATGAGCTAGGTCTCTTTGCCATGATCGTCGTGAGAGCTTCCTATGCCTTGTTAACTGTTGGTTGACTTCTATTCAACAATGGGTTGGTGTGGGATGTGTTGTAGATAACAATAGACAGGGACTCGGGGCTGCTTGACATTCTACACCACGGATGCTAGTAATTATGGTGTGTATTTCACAGATAAGCAACTAATTATACTGAATAGGCACAATGTGATCATTGGTGTGTGACAAATTTAAGACGGAAAAATAATTTACTTGCCAAAGGCATTAATGTTTGAATAACGTCTTTGGTTTATTGTGCTTTGGGAACTGTTTATATTTCAACACTTCATTATGTTGATAAATAAGGTAAATATTTGCGATAAGGTTTCTGAATTATTACTCACATGGAGAACAAAAACTCTGACGAAAGTCTGAATTTTATTTGAAAACTCTGATAAAACAACAAAATATATACAATTCTGGGAAACATCGGAATATATCGATGTACAGACAACATTAAAGAATTAAGTTAAATTCTTTGGGTTTGGAAAATATGATAACGTTAAAAATATAACCAAATTCGTGAAACAAATATATATTTCATTATGTTCATAATTTATTTTTCTAAATAACGTAAAAACAATATAATATTGCAAAGAATAACCAAAGTAATCTGAACTGTGATGGTACAACGATATACATAGATGTATATGTAAAATCTAAAATGAGAAAGTTCAATTCGTTGGGTACTTTTTGCGATGTTACTTGTTCGAGGTAAAGGTCAAACGGAATAAACAAATTATGGACGCAGTTAATGGATATATAACGTTAAGTAGGGGGCATTTGAAACCACAGAGGCTTACACAGTTGTGACCGAATTCTTGTTATTGTTCAGAGTAAAATGAGTTTTATCAATGGAAATACAAAGACGAGCGCACAGAAATATTGAGATTGACATGAACATTTTTTACTGAATTTATAAACTTTGCTGAAGACGTATATTGTAAACCTATCTGTCATTTGTCATATAACGACGGATGCAATACTTACTGACATTAAGTACACAATGTCCGAGTAAAATCATGATTAGTGTTCACCTTGGGCTAATGCATAATAATTAATATAATTAATATTTACTGTCAGCATTGTATATAACAATGTAATGATTAGTGTTCAAATGTTCATTCGCTACGTTAATAATTAATATAAATATCAATATTCTATATAAATGTTCTTAATCGAAAAATTAAAATACCGGTATTATCTACTATGTCCAGATAAACTGACCCACCAAATACATACATGAAGAAGATCGCCCTAATCTTATGAATACATTTTTTGGCAGAAAGTACTTTATCAAAACGTAGGAACGTGTTAAACAATTACACACAATCAACAATGGGAATACATAATAATCATGTTGTCATATTTAAATTAAAACCATGTACTGTTTCAATTAACGTTAATCATACATGTACCTCATTACACATGTTTTGGATACGATACATATTTCTAGAAAACAAAAAGCGTTCTATTTGATTGAACGTGTTAAAGATATTGCGTTAAACCATATACATATAAACTTATCAATCAATCAATCAATCAATCAATCAATCAATCAATCAATCAATATGTATTCCTAAAAAACCACTCACGGTGGTACAAGAATGTACAAATATACATATATATTACATAAAAAACAAGAATGGTGATAGCATAGTTAATTTTAACCTTTCAGAAACAATGCGAAGATACTTTGACAGACTGAGTGCTTTCAGTTCTGACATGTTTCTAGCACTTATCAATATTTAATATCTGTAAATATTTGGCCACTTGAAATGGGATTCTTTGATATAAATGCGACGTTCTGTTTCAAATGTTTTACATTTAAATAGATAGTGTATCTCATCTGCAACAGCTACATATTCCACCTGATGCAGGAGTGAGTATATACTCCAAAACGTTGTGTATTTTCACATTAAAGAAGTTGTTATCCAATGTTCCTGTTCTTACAACATATTAGTTATACAATAAACCCATATATATACAATAATTGGTTGTGTAATAAATCTAGAGTCAATTATCACACCAACAGGTTTGTCACAGGACAATAATTGTATCACCTAAACGAGAGCGTGGCTTGTACACACTGTGTATTTCCCTATAGTTTGACTCATTTTCGAGCGTCATAGTTTCTTTATTATCCATATATGCATTGTAAAACAATAAGCTAAATCAACAATGAATCACAATGGATTCACCTTCAACATTCAATACAGAAGATGAATTTACTTAGTGATGAGATAGACTATCGTAATGTGTCACATGGGCATGTCCTTACCACCCGGTGTCTTCAATCACAACATGTCAATGATGAGATTTCATAACGGATATCCCTTACAGTCTCACGCTCTCAACTGGCGGTGTTATAGGAGCTGTCTTTCTTCTTCTGCACAGTTTATCCCTTAAAACATGGAGAATGGCACATTATTACTTATATAGATCGTCTTTTAAATTTGGACCAATAATCCAACCAGAGCGAAATTATATAACAACATAAAAAAAATCTACTTGTAAATTGTGTGATGTGTTAATGCCAAACCAAACCAATGTTTTTACTTCAGAAATTATACTTGAATTTAGAAATAAACTTCGGTGTACCCCAATGTGTTTTGTAATAAAGTATACATTGGCCACGAGAACATTTGACCGACAGCTTTGACGTTATACGCTATTCACACAAAGTTCATGCTATGCAAACGTTCATAAGTGAGACTAAACGATTTGTATAGCATATTAATATTACTCTATTTCATAGAATTTATGTCCTCTTCTAATACTGCTGTCTGTCATCTATCTGTCATCTGTTTGTAAAATCTGTAAATCACCTATGTATATACCAAGGAGAGGGTATTCTAAGTTGGATAACTTGTTCCTAATCCTTTTCATGATGAATAAAATATGTTTAAACCAAACACAAAGAACACGGACGATACTAGAAAGGTGCAAGGTGCAAGGTGCAAGGTACATTACGAGAGCAGGTTTCTCAAAAGATCCCAAATGTAACCATGTTATATTTGTTCACTATCTTAATGGCATGTGTTTCTAATGCATTCAGCCTTGGGAGCTGCGCCAATTTACGTCTATCAGAGGGGTACTGAACGTAAAATTAGCTTAACCGTCGATTGTTGGACATCGATTTTGTCAAACCGAATGGTTGTGTGGTAAGATGTTGGTACGCTGAGTGATGGCGATAGCTGCTTTACTCTTAGGGTGTAGCTGTCTCGCAAGGGACTCGGCCCGTCAAAGTACATGAATTTGTACAGTTGAAGGTAGTGTTATCCCAAATGTAACCGTGTTAAACATAAGAAGTATAATAGTGTCCAAGTTACCAAAATATTGAAAATCCAACCGATTTTAATCATTTTTCGAAGCAACCTTCAATTTCCATTGACGCAGAGCCACGCTTATAAGGCGACCGAATCCTCCAAAACCAATAAAAAAATTAACAAAGAATCGCAAATACCCGTCCGTGCAGAAACTGCACGAACCTGCACGATTCTATTAACATTTAGTTCGTGCACTTAATTTGACACGCGAGAAGCAAGTGCTGAAATAGCTCGGATGAACAACCATAGTACTACGAACTTCATTCATACACTAGAGCCACGAACAGATTATTGTAGTTAACATAATTTGTGAAATGCTTATTTTAAGTTTATTTCACCCGGAATAAGTGAGATGTAAATCAGTTACTACCATAGTTTCTTCGTTGCATCGGGAAATACCAGGACAGTTTTCCCTTGAGGTCCGTCCTCGGTTAAAATCCTCGGATGGGGCCTCTTGCAGAAAACTGTCCTGATACTTTCCGATACAACTCGGAAACAATGGTAGTAACAACTATTACATATCAAAGGGCGATAAAGCGATGTTCACTGTCGGCCATAATACATTTGCCTTACTTCGCCTTTACTTTGAGAAATCAACCACCTCGGCGACCATACTATGTTTATTTTATAACATGTGCAATATAGTCTGTGTCAATCATGGCGTAAGTATGACTGTATGATTGCATAGCGGTAGTTCTGGTTAAGACAGAATAGTCGACGTTCTGTGTAAGTGGGTAGTGGGAGAAATGTGAGTATGATATGAATAACAAAAGAAATCTAAAGAGTAAAATGTACCTACTTGATATACCAGATAGTGCCCAGGAGTACCAAAAGGAGAAAAATACCCGCAAACACTCCCAGGACTGAAAGAGAATTTTTGCAACATCAGCCCGGTCCTTCTTTCAAGAAATATTTGTATTGACTATTTGATGTGGCCATGAACGATGATATTGATGATGATGAAAATTAATTGGATGATTATATATAAACAAAGAAATAGAATTATTATGTTTGAATAAAAAAAGGTCAACTCACCAATGTACGACGTGGGGATCGAGGTGACATCAGCTCGGGCCTGCCTTGCTGGTGTTGGCAATTTACCGGCACCCTCTCCTTCGGAAGTTTGTTCTTGAGCGTCGGTACCCTGTCCAGGTGTACTTGTATCTTGTTCTGAAGCGGTTGTGTCTTGTTCTGAAGCGGTTGTGTCTTGTTCTGAAGCGGCTGTGTCTTGTTCTGAAACAGTTGTATCTTGTTCTGAAACGGTTGTGTCTTGTTCTGAAACGGTTGTGTCTTGTTCTGAAACGGTTGTATCTTGTTCTGAAGCGGTTGAATCCTGTCCCGATGTATCTTGTCCTGAAGAAGTTGTGTCTTGTCCCAACACGGTTGTATCATGTCCCGAAACAGTGGTCTCCTGTCCCGAAACAGTTGTATCTTGTTCTGAAACGGTTATATCTTGTTCTGAAACGGTTGTATCTTGTTCTGAAACTGTTGTATCCTGTCCCAAAACGACTGTATCTTGTCCCGAAGAAGTTGTTTCCTGTCCCGAAACAGTTGTATCCTGTCCCGAAATAGTTGTATCTTGTCCCGAAGAAGTTGTTTCCTGTCCCGAAACAGTTGTATCTTGTCCCGAAACAGTTGTATCTTGCCCCGAAACAGTTGTATCCTGTTCGGGAGCTACTGTAGGTAAATATGGCGCCTTATCAATAACATCATCCACACCTCTTTCCAAGCACTCAAGTTGAAATTGTCCGTCTGGAATTATAAACGTTAGTTGAACTGAACATGAAAAATTAAAAATGAGAAATGAAAATAAGAACGATTCAAATTTAAGGTCATGTCAGTGATGTTATTTTTCTCTTGAATTAAATGTTAGGATTGAAATACTTGCTGAACCATTGGTGCCCTGTCATGAAAGGATTGTATCCTGAAGTGATTGTAGAAACTGTTTATCTTGAAGCGGCCGTAATTAACCTGACCTGAGGCGTGTGTAACTGTTTTTAACCATTTACTTAATAAACCATAAAATAAAAAGGAGAACAAATATATTCATCACGTGAGTTCGAAACCGTTTGTCCTTAAAAATGATAAGAATGTGTACATTTTCAAATAATATGAACATATGATATATATATTCATAAATATATACAAAATATTCCATTTCGTCATCGTCCTTAACACTCAATTTAAAAAATATACATATTTATGTGCATGTATAAATCTCGTATTGCATACTTCATATACCTTCTGTAAAATCAAATACGGTTACCTGTGCCCGTGCGTTCGAATCTCAAACAGAAGTCAGCAACGATATCTGTGTCATTTCTCAGGAGGCTAATGAAGTGATCTTTACCAGAGCTCAACGTGCCGTTCCGCGGTCCAGGCATTGGCCTTTTGCACGTATAGAGAAAGTCGAAGTCAACGATGTCGATGATTACACAAGCAGAGGAGACAACTTGAGCTGTAAGTGTCACCTCCACGGGACCCCCAGACGTCTTCAGGGAGCACGTGCAGGATCCGTCCAGTCCAACAGAACCGGAAGTATCGAGGGACATAACGGATCCTTCGGCACTTTCGCCTACGCATGCGTGAACAACAGGATCTGTATGGACAAGAAATGTTATGACTGGTGCATGTATTAAAAAAAATGTTATATCGAATATCGTTTGCTATGTTTAGTTAAAAACAAGGATCAACAATGCCGTATATAAGAGCGTGATACTTTTATTTTTAAGTCAGTTCAATATGCATTTGGGAGGATGAAGTCGCTTTTTCAAATATATTTTTGGCAAGAATCTTAGTCATTAGTTTAAAATGTATAAGTTGTAGAAATATCACTAATGAAAGATGAAACCTGCTTCACACAACATAACTGTACGACGTCATAACACAATCAAATATCTCTGTTTGACTTTCCTATCTCATCTACTTAGCATATTGGAAAACGACGATTTCCTAAAACGTGTGTTTCTTTGAAATGTGAACAGAGTATTTTTGATGTTTGAAATTTAATTTAGTTGACTTCTGAAGATATTATATATTATCTATTTCAGTTGTATGTTTCGCTCGAGGATTGAAATATCTTGTATTTAATGTGTATGGTGTTGTATCTTTTCCAAGTGGATTTATCCTTTCATTATATAGCCGCTTCGTATGTGTATCTACCTTTGTATTTTTATCTTTGTATCTATCTACCTGTGCGTTTATCTATCTCTTTATCTCTATGTCTCTATCTCCGTGTCTCTTTTTTCTCCCTGTCCCACATGGCTCTATATTTCTCTATCTTTTTTTCTATCTATCTATCTCTCTGTCTATCTTTCTCTCTATCTTTGTTTCTATATATACCCTTGAAAGCAGCGTTAAACGCCAACTCACCTCACCTCACCTATATCTATATATCTTTGTATCTTTATATCAATCAATATTTGTATCTATATAATTAATCAATCTTTCTATCTATATTTCAATCAATCTTTGTATGTATATATCTATCTATCTATCTTTATATCTATTTATCATCAAATACTGGCTCCCACAGTAGATATATGTATGTCTATCTCTATCTTCATGTCTCTGCCTCTTTGTTTCTCTGTTGTCCCGTTGTTTCCTTATCTTTGTATATCTCTATTTATGTATGTATCTATCTTTGTGTACCTTTGTATGTAACTCTCTATCTTTGTATATATCTTTGTATCTATCTTTGTATTTATCTTTGTATCTATTTACAAAGATCTATGTATATATGTATATATGTATATATGTATATATGTATATATGTATATATGTATATATGTATATATATATGCATATATGTATCTATGTGTGTGTGGAATTATGTATGTATGTATGTATGTATGTATGTATGCATGTATGAATGTATGTATGTATGTATGTATGTGTGTGTATGTATGTATGTATTTATCTATAAATATATATGTATCTATATATGTATCTTTGTATGTATCTAATATGTAAATCGATGGATGATACATACCAGATCCTGATGGACACGCATCACCTGAAGAAGAATGTTTTTAAATGTATTCAGTACCATTTTATTAGAAGTCATAATAAAAATGTATAATAGCTTTGTATTAATTGTTGTTGTCTGTTTATATTGAAAGAAATGTTGGAATACATGTTGACGTTACGTGTAAGTATATTGGTACAGTGTGTGCCTCCTCCTGAATTTCTAATCTGCATATCAAATACCTATAATGTGAAGTTGACATAGATTTCAACCATGTCGCCCTACATTAAGTGGAAAATTTAATGACAAGGATGAGAAAGTCGACGATTAACTATTGTAGAAGTGTGCACACAATATAGGAACCAAAGTAAATATATCTGACCTCGTTGAGAGACATTTTGCGGCGTTTTTCCTCAAGGATACCTACCGAGACGTCTCCAATACAGCAATAGAGACGTTGACTAGTCATGGAAAGTGTAATACATTCCATTGCTATAATGATGAAATACATAGCAATACATTCCATTGCTATAATGATGAAATACATAGCAATACATTCCATTGCTATAATGATGAAATACATAGCAATACATTCCATTGCTATAATGATGAAATACATAGCAATACATTCCATTGCTATAATGATGAAATACATAGCAATACATTCCATTGCTATAATGATGAAATACATAGCAATACATTCCATTGCTATAATGATGAAATACATAGCAATACATTCCATTGCTATAATGATGAAATACATAGCAATACATTCCATTGCTATAATGATGAAATACATAGCAATACATTCCATTGCTATAATGATGAAATACATAGCAATACATTCCATTGCTATAATGATGAAATACATAGCAATACATTCCATTGCTATAATGATGAAATACATAGCAATACATTCCATTGCTATAACGATGAAATACATAGCAATACATTCCATTGCTATAATGATGAATTACATAGCGTCATACCTGCTATCCTATGAGTTAAGAACACAAGGCATATGAAGGAGCCCACTAGGATCATCATTGTTACATCACACTGCTAATTCATCAAGAACCATCACAGGAAGGTATTGCCGGAAATGTATATTTACAAATGCGAACCTATGAAATTTAAAGTAATAAATGTGCATGGACATAGAGCTACATTTAAGTAGGTTGCCATGAAAATGTTTCTATTGGATCCCTTGTCATGCTCACAATTGCGTTGATCGTTGCATACAAATCCCCCAACAGGTGTTCTGTTGTGTTTGAATTGATTGGTGTAGTAGATACTCATATGGACACGTTCTGTATGTAGGTACAGTAAACGGCATAGAGGGGTTATTGATTACCATATACAAATGATACTGTTTAGACTGAAATACAGGTGCTCCAAGAAAAGACGCTGACAAGAGTTCCTTAGCATAACGCACAACCAGGAAGTCACTTTTGTGTTTTAATTTTCTGAGATAAATAACAGAACCTTGGAAATAATCTAAGACACTTTTATGAACATACGTGTAAGTATATAGGAATTTGCTGATATAGTTTATCAATTAAAAGTATATGCCTTTTATATGCTAAAAAACAAAGTGATAATTACCTTTAAAGTCCATATTTGACAAACAAACGATACACTGTTGTGAATGTTTAAGAGTATCTAATATGAAGATTTAAACAATACGTCCATACAATTTAACAAGACGGTGATACGTTGCGTAACCTAGGTGTACTGCACGCTACATTGATTATACTAATAACACTATAATGTTCGTTCATTCAAATGTCATTGCTTGTTTTCAGCTACATTCCACAAGTTTTTTTCCACTTACTTACATATTCCTGTACATAACATCCATGTATTTGATCTTTATTTAGTGTTCAGATTTTGACATTCCAACAATATAATATTAAAAAAAGACAAAAGAAAGTATACTAAGTTTACATTTACATTTACATTTTACATGTCGAAGACCCAAGAAATATCAAGGGGGGGGGGGGGGGGGGGGGGGGGGGGGGGGGGGTAACCACTACTTTTGTGTGATTGCACATTACATAAAATGAAAAGAAACACTGTAATTTTACACGTTTAGAAAATTGATGCTATTACTATAATTCCTACATTACTTTACAGTTAGATTATACAAGCGGTTCCAAAAGAGCTGAGTTAGCACTGTCCTGTATTTCTGTGTATAAGTGATAAATGCAAGTTACGCTTCAATGAAGCAATGGAGATTTGCTGTTTGTGTTTCTTTTCATTTAGTGTTTGTTGATACCGATTGGGTGAAAAAGAAAAAAACTCTTTAGTATTGAAATGTTTGCACAAGGCTATAGACGTCTTTCTTAAATATCTTTTCATTTGTATGCGCATTTGTCCGGTATTGGGCAAAGCTGAGTCGTATGTCTTTGACCATAGATTTGTTATCTCGTTTGCTATCTATATCTGAGGCGGGAGGGGCGGCAGAGTGATACATGTAAAATGACAATAATCCCGGGTTCGAATATCGACTATGATTCTGCTACACCATACACAGTAAAGAGGGCATGCCTTGCAACATGGAAATTCAGTGCAACATCAGCTAATTACATTCGACGATCCAGGGTTTCCGAATTGCAATAAATTGCTCATTAACATTGTAAAATCAACCTGCAATAACGCAAGTTGGTGTTACTTTAATGCTCCTTTAAATATAACCTCAGTGACCACACCGGATCTCACTAAACTCCACCTATTTACTTTGATGATGTATTCATGGTTTGAATTTTTAAATGTCAAACCTCCTTCTCGAGTGAAATATTTTACATGTGCTTCAATTTGGTTCACGGTTACAAAAGTTGCCTTAAACATTTGTATTCAATATCCTACAGTCGCGAATATTAATAATGGATTTATTTTGACGCTAATAAAGGTGTGCTTCAAGTTTTATCAAAGAAATATCAGACGGCTATATACAATGAATGCAATATGTTTTCAGCTTAAATATTTGTAAATTATTGCCATCTCTCATAATTCCCTGTTTTTTTATGTGGTGAAGTGTATCTATTCCATTCAACTTGTGAAAAAAACCTTTAAAATTTGAATGAAGCAGGTTTCAACTTTTGTTAATTCGACGGAAAAAGTAAAAGTAAAACAGCAATGTCACTTTGAAATAGTTTATTACAAAGCTGAATTCCATGCACACTGACACGTGTATTTGACGTTGCTCGAGAAATCTGCAATAGACATCATTGGAAGAACGGGACATGTGAAATCAAGGCACGTGATCTTCTGCAACTAAATGACTTATTATAGCAAATGTTATCAAATCCTACACCAAATTGTTAAAAATTTCTTGCCGCTATGTTAAAAATGAGAAAAATATACAAGGCAAAAAGAGCCTCTGAGTTGGTCCAGCCAACCAGTGCTGTGCGCATGCGCGGAGAAAACAAGGTGGGTGATTAAAGTTATCACAATATGTTGAGCTGGTATCACAATGCAAATTGTCACATTATTCTGTAACTTCATTATAACTAGTATAACATTGTAACTATACACGAGGTCTCTCTAACTTAATATGAGGTTACTATTGATTCGGCGATTCAACTATTGATACAGGCAATCCAAACTCATTAATAGACACAGAGGAAATTATGTAAAAATGTTTGGTAAATCAAAGGGTACTAGATTTCTTTGAACGCCCTTCAATTCCGTATGCTCAGGAGGATTTAGAGTCCCGAAATGAAATTTCCGATATTCAAGGTTTTAGTTTACATTTCTTCGTGCTATTGATACAAACTGTAAACTGAACAAATGATATCCCACTGTAAGGGATAGCTAATAAATGTAACAAGCTCACATCGTTCATAACTAGCATTCTAGTCTCATTCATTTCACACGTATTGCTGTGCAGTTGGAATTGTTTTTTGTTGGTTTGGAAAACCATACATGATGTTGCATAGAATCAGAAAACATCGCTTTAATATACATGTATATATATATTACACATTAATTGTTAGACAGCATACACTGGACATCCTGAAAGCGAACATGTATATATCATATGAGCACACATTACCATTTCGCTATTGTCTATAAAAAATTCCAAGATTACATTGTTTGTGACGTCATAAAAGCATTAAGATGAGACGTCACTAAAGAGGGCCGGTCCAAGTGCTTACTAAATAAAATTACAATAATTAAGGATGTCCGCTCCTTCCTGTTGAACTTCAAAAATGAAATATGATTAAGTAAAGATTCTTTCTCATTTTTAATTACTTCATGATATTCTACATTACCGTATTCATCCTAATAAACGCCCTCTCCTAAGAAACGCCCTCCCAAGCCTTTTTTGACTCGCGGAAAATGACCCCTAATAAACGCCCCCCTTTTGTATCGATTTACCTTACTGATGTTTCACTGAAGAAGAGTTTTCAACCCTGCTATCAACCTCTTAGGTCCAGTAAAGTGTAAGGTACATGGTATTTCATGTTCCCCGGCGACTGTCGAATGTCTGTAACGATCAGTCACTACACATTCCATGCGACCGCAATGTTTTAAGAAACAGGAAACTGTCTTGCTCAACTCTCCTGAAGATGTCCCACAACTACAGATGACGCTAGCACATGCACTGACCGCGAATTTGTCGTGAACGTTATTTTGTCAATGTCTCTCCAACTGCAAGATTAAACATTGCACAAGGTATAATGTATATTTGTTCACATTTCCATTTCAAATTGTGTATCAGTACTGGTTGGAATTTAATACAAATAATAAACTGCGATATTTAACTCTTCTTTACATTTATTTGATAGACTTATTTTGGTCTAAAACTCTGAAATAAAATCGATGTTTTTTTTCCTTCTGGACGTCAACAGACATTTTTTTTAATAAAGCCCCCTTTTTACGAGTTTTTAAAGTCATTTTAATAAACGCCCCCTTTTCCCAATTTTTTAAACGCCCAGGGCTTCTAATACGGCGAATACGGTATCTACATACTTTTAAAAAACAAATGAAATAAAGAAAATGTGACTTTAGAACCTCTAAAAAGTGCTAAAAAAGCATAAATGGCCTAAATTTGACTTAAAAGGAGGGTTTTCAGGTACATTTTGTGTCACAGCTTAAAAAAACCCACACTACCATGTATATTTTTTCATCGATTTCGGTAGGGTAACATGAACTTTGTAACATATCAAAAAAGGAGAAAAAAAGTTTAATACTAGAAATGTAGTATTTCAAAGTTTTTAGCAGTTTTTTTCTCATTTTCCCATAGACTCCCATGTTAAAATTGTACTTCACCCGACTATCTTACAGGCGTCATGTCTCGAAAAAACCCACACTATCCCCTATTTGTTAATGCTGATTTTCCAATCATAAACTTTGATCTTTTAAAAAAATATAAGTTAGAAAAAAGTTTAATTCTATAAATTTGAGGAGCGAACATCCTTAAACAGATAATAAAAAACGTATACATTTGCTCTGTAGTTCATCAGGCATCAGACATTGGATAGTTTGTTATCTGTCATGTTGAAGACCACAAATTCAATACAAAAGGTTTGAGGACATTGTTCTAGTGTTCCCTAAAATTAGGAATTTCCAAAATTTAAAATGTATGATTCATATTGATAAAAATGCAACCTAAAAGGACGAAACACAAACATCAGTTCAAAAAATGCTTCCCATAAATAGTACTCCTTCTGGAGGTCTAAATGTCAAAAGTGGACTGAAGGCGAGAAATGGACTTCGGATGATGACCATGCCAGAAACCACCATGGCCCTAATTGGCTACCGGAGCATTAAAATCACAATGGCAATTTTTCGTAGAGGACTGGTGTCAAAATCTCTTCATGAACAATACAATGAACATTGAAACGATGTAGTAATTTAGGAATATAAAATATCTATAGCATATACCTGCTTATAAATACAGTGATTTTGCATGTGTGGTGGACCCGTCATCAAGCAGCCTGTACCAGCCCGTCATCAAGACCAACGACTTGTATTAGTCCGTCATTAAGGCCATCATCCATATCTTATCCAACTTATATTGAAGCTGGGACTCTAGGTAACCATATATGATCAACATCTGAGACTCACGGGCTGATATTGAGGACTCGGTCTGATACATGGTGTGATAGGAAAACATCCATACAATAATATATATTTAATACATGAACTGTGTCTTGAACAATATTTAAGGATCAATGTTCAAGACGAGGTATAACGCAATTTTACTGTAATGATTTACTATTGCACGGAGACTATCGAAAATCAGACTGGCAATTTCAAAACCTTTCGAAAATAAAAAAAAGATTTGTTCGAAATGCACAGAACTACCAGATGTCAAATACAAATAACAGGTACCAGTGAAAGCTATTTTTCTCACTCAATGAATATGTTTCTACACTATAAAAACAGTTTTGCTTTGAAAGCGCTGAAATAGTGGAAAAGCTGCCATTGTATAATAGCAATCCATTCTCTTCCTAATTAAAGTACATTGTTAAATATACAGAAATTATAATCCAACCACAATTTCCTCCTACACTTTCGTAAGAGGAACTCCATATCTCACTCTAAGTACATCCATACATGTAGCATTAACCCTACCCTCACCCTCATCTAAACCTCACCAATATAACCTGATCTTAACGTACCAGTACTTTTCGCCTGAACTCATGAAATTGAAATATTTCGTCGGTCAGATCTCACATATACTTTCATTAGGTCCAGATGCAACCTGAATGACATAATGCAGAACACACCGTGTTCTGCCTCTGAATGTATAAGTTATCAAAGCTTGGTTTCAACAACCTCCTTCCTCTTTGGTGGGTACACTCTCCCGAGTGACTTCATCTTGGCCAGTCTTCTTTGTTCCAACAGCTCTCTAATCTTTGTTTCTCGTTTCTTAATCCTTCGTTCGCTGAAAATAAAGCAAAATAAAAAAACAATTATAACAAAATTACATTTCCATGAAAATAAAGAAAACTTTTTCTGTTCAGATTAAAAGTAGATACAATAATGAACCAATAAATCTTAGTCACAAACCACGATACATTAGCATTTGGACATACGATTTATGCCAATACAGGTTGTGATTTGATGACCCGTGAAGCAGAAATTCTGCAGATTTCCAAATGACAATTGTCCAAAAAAACCCATAGTGAGTAATCGTAGATGAGCAACATTCTTAAAAGATTTTACAATATGTAAGTAAACCTTTGGATAAGTATAATTGATGTGCGATATGGTATGCTTATGAGTTTAGGGCAGATTCCATTTGCTAATTGTCATGCCTGTAGATTATGTCAATTCTCCACTTGTATGATGTTCTTACTTACATAGACACGTCTAAGCTATGGTTTATCTGTACAGATAATCACATTGCTGCAAAAAATCAAAATGTCCTATGCCGCCATGGTGTTTACCACAACGCCCTAATCGCATAGTTGACAATTCAATTCACAATAAGTTCAAACATTAAACGCACATGAGACATTCTTAAGCTTCTGTTGATGTCAGTATCGTACAACGCCTTACCAGGATATTACTTCTAAAGCTTCTGTTGATGTCAGTATCGTAACACGCTTTACCAGTGTATTACTTCTAAAGCTTCTGTTCATGTCAGTATCGTACAACGCTTTACCAGTATATCAGTTCTAAAGCTTCTGTTGATGTCAGTATCGTACAACGCTTTACCAGTATATTACTTCTAAAGCGTCTGTTGATGTCAGTATCGTACAACACTTTACCAGTATATTACTTCTAAAGCTTCTGTTGATGTCAGTATCGTACAACGCTTTACCACTATATTACTTCTAAAGCTTCTGTTGATGTCATTATCGTAGAAGGCTTTACCAGTATATTACTTCTAAAGCTTCTGTTGATGTCAGTATCATACCACGCTTTACCACTATATTACTTCTAAAGCTTCTGTTGAAGTCAGTATCGTACAACGCTTTATCACTATATTACTTCTAAAGCTTCTGTTGATGTCAGTATCGTACAATGCTTTACCAGTATATTACTTCTAAAGCGTCTGTTGATGTCAGTATCGTAGAAGGCTTTACCAGTTTATTATTTCTAAAGCTTCTGTTGATGTCAGTATCGTACCACGCTTTACCAGTATATTACTTCTAAAGCTTCTGTTGATGTCAGTATCGTACCACGCTTTACCAGTATATTACTTCTAAAGCTTCTGTTCATGTCAGTATCGTAGAAGGCTTTACCAGTATATTACTTCTAAAGCTTCTGTTCATGTCAGTATCGTAGAAGGCTTTACCAGTATATTACTTCTAAAGCTTCTGTTGATGTCAGTATCGTACAACGCTATACCAGTATATAACTTCTAAAGCTTCTGTTGATGTCAGTATCGTACAACGCTTCACCAGTATACTACTTCTAAAGCTTCTGTTGATGTCAGTATCGTACAACGCTTTACCACTATATTACTTCTAAAGCTTCTGTTGATGTCAGTATCGTACAACGCTTTACCAGTATATTACTTCTAAAGCTTCTGTTGATGTCAGTATCGTACAACGCTTTACCACTATATTACTTCTAAAGCTTATGTTGATGTCAGTATCGTACAACGCTATACCACTATATTACTTCTAAAGCTTCTGTTGATGTCAGTATCGTACAATGCTTTACCAGTATATTACTTCTAAAGCTTATGTTGATGTCAGTATCGTACCACGCTTTACCAGTCTATTACTTCTAAAGCTTCTGTTGATGTCAGTATCGTACAACGCTTTGCCAGTATATTACTTCTAAAGCTTCTGTTCATGTCAGTATCGTACCACGCTTTACCAGTATATCAGTTCTAAAGCTTCTGTTGATGTCAGTATCGTACAACGCTTTACCACTATATTACTTCTAAAGCTTATGTTGATGTCAGTATCGTACAACGCTATGCCACTATATTACTTCTGAAGCTTCTGTTGATGTCAGTATCGTACAACGCTTTACCAGTATATTAATTACTTCTAAAGCTTCTGTTGATGTCAGTTTCGTACAACGCTTTGCCAGTATATTACTTCTAAAGCTTCTGTTGATGTCAGTATCGTACCACGCTTTACCAGTATATTAGTTCTAAAGCTTCTGTTGATGTCAGTATCGTACAACGCTTTGCCAGTATATTACTTCTAAAGCTTCTGTTGATGTCAGTATTGTCCCACGCTTTACCAGTATATTAGTTCTAAAGCTTCTGTTGATGTCAGTATCGTACAACGCTATACCAGTACATTAGTTCTAAAGCTTCTGTTGATGTCAGTATCGTACAACGCTATACCAGTATATTACTTCTAAAGCTTCTGTTGATGTCAGTATCGTACAACGCTATACCAGTATATTACTTCTAAAGCTTCTGTTCATGTCAGTATCGTACAACGCTTTACCAGTATATTACTTCTAAAGCTTCTGTTCATGTCAGTATCGTACAACGCTTTGCCAGTATATTACTTCTAAAGCTTCTGTTGATGTCAGTATCGTACCACGCTTTACCAGTATATTAGTTCTAAAGCTTCTGTTGATGTCAGTATCGTACAAGGCTTTACTAGTATATTACTTCTAAAGCTTCTGTTGATGTCAGTATCGTACCACGCTTACCAGTATATTACTTCTAAAGCGTCTGTTGATGTCAGTATCGTACCACGCTTTACCAGTATATTACTTCTAAAGCTTCTGTTGATGTCAGTATCGTACCACGCTTTACCAGTACATTAGTTCTAAAGCTTCTGTTGATGTCAGTATCGTACAAGGCTTTACCAGTATATTACTTCTAAAGCTTCTGTTGATGTCAGTATCGTACTACGCTTACCAGTATATTACTTCTAAAGCGTCTGTTGATGTCAGTATCGTACCACGCTTTACCAGTATATTACTTCTAAAGCTTCTGTTGATGTCAGTATCGTACAACGCTTTGCCAGTATATTACTTCTAAAGCTTCTGTTGATGTCAGTATCGTACCATGCTTTACCAGTATATCAGTTCTAAAGCTTCTGTTGATGTCAGTATCGTACAACGCTATACCAGTATATTACCTCTAAAGCTTCTGTTGATGTCAGTATCGTACAACGCTTCACCAGTATACTACTTCTAAAGCTTCTGTTGATGTCAGTATCGTACAACGCTTTACCACTATATTACTTCTAAAGCTTCTGTTGATGTCAGTATCGTACAACTCTTTACCAGTATATTACTTCTAAAGCTTCTGTTGATGTCAGTATCGTACAACGCTTCACCAGTATACTACTTCTAAAGCTTCTGTTGATGTCAGTATCGTACAACGCTTCACCAGTATACTACTTCTAAAGCTTCTGTTGATGTCAGTATCGTACCATGCTTTACCAGTATATCAGTTCTAAAGCTTCTGTTGATGTCAGTATCGTACAACGCTATACCAGTATATTACTTCTAAAGCTTCTGTTGATGTCAGTATCGTACAACGCTTCACCAGTATACTACTTCTAAAGCTTCTGTTGATGTCAGTATCGTACAACGCTTTACCACTATATTACTTCTAAAGCTTCTGTTGATGTCAGTATCGTACAACTCTTTACCAGTATATTACTTCTAAAGCTTCTGTTGATGTCAGTATCGTACAACGCATTACCACTATATTACTTCTAAAGCTTATGTTGATGTCAGTATCGTACAACGCTTTACCAGTATATTACTTCTAAAGCTTATGTTGATGTCAGTATCGTACCACGCTTTACCAGTATATTACTTCTAAAGCTTCTGTTGATGTCAGTATCGTACAACGCTTTGCCAGTATATTACTTCTAAAGCTTCTGTTGATGTCAGTATCGTACCACGCTTTACCAGTATATCAGTTCTAAAGCTTCTGTTGATGTCAGTTTCGTACAACGCTATACCAGTATATTACTTCTAAAGCTTCTGTTGATGTCAGTATCGTACAACGCTTTACCACTATATTACTTCTAAAGCTTCTGTTGATGTCAGTATTGTACAACGCTTTACCAGTATATTACTTCTAAAGCTTCTGTTGATGTCAGTATCGTACAACGCTTTACCACTATATTACTTCTAAAGCTTATGTTGATGTCAGTATCGTACAACGCTATACCACTATATTACTTCTAAAGCTTCTGTTGATGTCAGTATCGTACAACGCTTTACCAGTATATTACTTCTAAAGCTTCTGTTGATGTCAGTATCGTACAACGCTTTATCACTATATTACTTCTGAAGCTTCTGTTGATGTCAGTATCGTACAACGCTTTACCAGTATATTAATTACTTCTAAAGCTTCTGTTGATGTCAGTATCGTACAACGCTTTGCCAGTATATTACTTCTAAAGCTTCTGTTGATGTCAGTATCGTACCACGCTTTACCAGTATATTAGTTCTAAAGCTTCTGTTGATGTCAGTATCGTACAACGCTTTGCCAGTATATTACTTCTAAAGCTTCTGTTGATGTCAGTATTGTCCCACGCTTTACCAGTATATTAGTTCTAAAGCTTCTGTTGATGTCAGTATCGTACAACGCTATACCAGTATATTAGTTCTAAAGCTTCTGTTGATGTCAGTATCGTACCACGCTATACCAGTATATTACTTCTAAAGCTTCTGTTGATGTCAGTATCGTACAACGCTATACCAGTATATTACTTCTAAAGCTTCTGTTCATGTCAGTATCGTACAACGCTTTACCAGTATATTACTTCTAAAGCTTCTGTTCATGTCAGTATCGTACCACGCTTACCAGTATATTACTTCTAAAGCTTCTGTTGATGTCAGTATCGTACAACGCTTTACCAGTATATTACTTCTAAAGCTTCTGTTCATGTCAGTATCGTACCACGCTTACCAGTATATTACTTCTAAAGCGTCTGTTGATGTCAGTATCGTACCACGCTTTACTAGTATATTACTTCTAAAGCTTCTGTTGATGTCAGCATCGTACCACGCTTTACCAGTATATTACTTCTAAAGCTTCTGTTGATGTCAGTATCGTACCACGCTTTATCAGTATATTACTTCTAAAACTTCTGTTGATGTCAGTATCGTACCACGTTTTACCAGTATATTACTTCTAAAGCTTCTGTTGATGTCAGTATTGTCCCACGCTTTACCAGTATATTAGTTCTAAAGCTTCTGTTGATGTCAGTATCGTACAACGCTATACCAGTACATTAGTTCTAAAGCTTCTGTTGATGTCAGTATCGTACAACGCTATACCAGTATATTACTTCTAAAGCTTCTGTTGATGTCAGTATCGTACAACGCTATACCAGTATATTACTTCTAAAGCTTCTGTTCATGTCAGTATCGTACAACGCTTTGCCAGTATATTACTTCTAAAGCTTCGGTTGATGTCAGTATCGTACCACGCTTTACCAGTATATTAGTTCTAAAGCTTCTGTTGATGTCAGTATCGTACAAGGCTTTACTAGTATATTACTTCTAAAGCTTCTGTTGATGTCAGTATCGTACCACGCTTACCAGTATATTACTTCTAAAGCGTCTGTTGATGTCAGTATCGTACCACGCTTTACCAGTATATTACTTCTAAAGCTTCTGTTGATGTCAGTATCGTACCACGCTTTACCAGTATATTAGTTCTAAAGCTTCTGTTGATGTCAGTATCGTACAAGGCTTTACCAGTATATTACTTCTAAAGCTTCTGTTGATGTCAGTATCGTACCACGCTTACCAGTATATTACTTCTAAAGCGTCTGTTGATGTCAGTATCGTACCACGCTTTACCAGTATATTACTTCTAAAGCTTCTGTTGATGTCAGTATCGTACAACGCTTTGCCAGTATATTACTTCTAAAGCTTCTGTTGATGTCAGTATCGTACCATGCTTTACCAGTATATCAGTTCTAAAGCTTCTGTTGATGTCAGTATCGTACAACGCTATACCAGTATATTACCTCTAAAGCTTCTGTTGATGTCAGTATCGTACAACGCTTCACCAGTATACTACTTCTAAAGCTTCTGTTGATGTCAGTATCGTACAACGCTTTACCACTATATTACTTCTAAAGCTTCTGTTGATGTCAGTATCGTACAACTCTTTACCAGTATATTACTTCTAAAGCTTCTGTTGATGTCAGTATCGTACAACGCTTCACCAGTATACTACTTCTAAAGCTTCTGTTGATGTCAGTATCGTACAACGCTTCACCAGTATACTACTTCTAAAGCTTCTGTTGATGTCAGTATCGTACCATGCTTTACCAGTATATCAGTTCTAAAGCTTCTGTTGATGTCAGTGTCGTACAACGCTATACCAGTATATTACTTCTAAAGCTTCTGTTGATGTCAGTATCGTACAACGCTTCACCAGTATACTACTTCTAAAGCTTCTGTTGATGTCAGTATCGTACAACGCTTTACCACTATATTACTTCTAAAGCTTCTGTTGATGTCAGTATCGTACAACTCTTTACCAGTATATTACTTCTAAAGCTTCTGTTGATGTCAGTATCGTACAACGCATTACCACTATATTACTTCTAAAGCTTATGTTGATGTCAGTATCGTACAACGCTTTACCAGTATATTACTTCTAAAGCTTATGTTGATGTCAGTATCGTACCACGCTTTACCAGTATATTACTTCTAAAGCTTCTGTTGATGTCAGTATCGTACAACGCTTTGCCAGTATATTACTTCTAAAGCTTCTGTTGATGTCAGTATCGTACCACGCTTTACCAGTATATCAGTTCTAAAGCTTCTGTTGATGTCAGTTTCGTACAACGCTATACCAGTATATTACTTCTAAAGCTTCTGTTGATGTCAGTATCGTACAACGCTTTACCACTATATTACTTCTAAAGCTTCTGTTGATGTCAGTATCGTACAACGCTTTACCAGTATATTACTTCTAAAGCTTCTGTTGATGTCAGTATCGTACAACGCTTTACCACTATATTACTTCTAAAGCTTATGTTGATGTCAGTATCGTACAACGCTATACCACTATATTACTTCTAAAGCTTCTGTTGATGTCAGTATCGTACAACGCTTTACCAGTATATTACTTCTAAAGCTTCTGTTGATGTCAGTATCGTACAACGCTTTATCACTATATTACTTCTGAAGCTTCTGTTGATGTCAGTATCGTACAACGCTTTACCAGTATATTAATTACTTCTAAAGCTTCTGTTGATGTCAGTATCGTACAACGCTTTGCCAGTATATTACTTCTAAAGCTTCTGTTGATGTCAGTATCGTACCACGCTTTACCAGTATATTAGTTCTAAAGCTTCTGTTGATGTCAGTATCGTACAACGCTTTGCCAGTATATTACTTCTAAAGCTTCTGTTGATGTCAGTATTGTCCCACGCTTTACCAGTATATTAGTTCTAAAGCTTCTGTTGATGTCAGTATCGTACAACGCTATACCAGTATATTAGTTCTAAAGCTTCTGTTGATGTCAGTATCGTACCACGCTATACCAGTATATTACTTCTAAAGCTTCTGTTGATGTCAGTATCGTACAACGCTATACCAGTATATTACTTCTAAAGCTTCTGTTCATGTCAGTATCGTACAACGCTTTACCAGTATATTACTTCTAAAGCTTCTGTTCATGTCAGTATCGTACCACGCTTACCAGTATATTACTTCTAAAGCTTCTGTTGATGTCAGTATCGTACAACGCTTTACCAGTATATTACTTCTAAAGCTTCTGTTCATGTCAGTATCGTACCACGCTTACCAGTATATTACTTCTAAAGCGTCTGTTGATGTCAGTATCGTACCACGCTTTACTAGTATATTACTTCTAAAGCTTCTGTTGATGTCAGCATCGTACCACGCTTTACCAGTATATTACTTCTAAAGCTTCTGTTGATGTCAGTATCGTACCACGCTTTATCAGTATATTACTTCTAAAACTTCTGTTGATGTCAGTATCGTACCACGTTTTACCAGTATATTACTTCTAAAGCTTCTGTTGATGTCAGTATCGTACAACGCTTTGCCAGTATATTACTTCTAAAGCTTCTGTTGATGTCAGTATCGTACCACGCTTTACCAGTATATTTGTTCTAAAGCTTCTGTTGATGTCAGTATCGTACAACGCTATACCAGTATATAACTTCTAAAGCTTCTGTTGATGTCAGTATCGTACAACGCTTCACCAGTATACTACTTCAAAAGCTTCTGTTGATGTCAGTATCGTACAACGCTTTACCACTGTATTACTTCTAAAGCTTCTGTTGATGTCAGTATCGTACAACGCTTTACCAGTATATTACTTCTAAAGCTTCTGTTTATGTCAGTATCGTACAACGCTTTACCACTATATTACTTCTAAAGCTTCTGTTGATGTCAGTATCGTACAACGCCTTACCAGTATATTAAGTAATAGATAGAGGACGAGTAGCAGTACATTATCGGGATATAAATGTACGGGTTTGAGAGGGTTGGGCGAGGCGTCAGCCGAGCCTAACCCTCTCAAACCCGTACATTTATATCCCGATAATGTACTGCTGCGAGTTCTCTATCTATCTTAGAGCACAGTCAAATGCTTGAGTCGTCAAGAAAATGTCTTAAAATGAATTTATTTCAAATATTTTGTCAACAAATTTGGGAAACATTCTCTCGAACACAACATGCAAAACATTGACATCTCTCATTTTCATATGCAAATGTTAGGGACATTGACGTCATCTTCGTCACTGCGAGCACTGAATTTCTGAAATTGTCCGAGGTGCATGAGGCGTACATTTTATATAAAGCGTACGAGTCGTGCTACAGCATAAGCGTCGTGCTTGAATCACGCACATGCATGATTTAAGCACGTTTTTATTCAGCAACCTTGAGCAGTAATACATGTCATTGCCTATAAAGACTGAGTGGTTTGTGGAATGAATCAGTTCACACAATGGCTTCATCGTGGACAGTCCAAGGACAAGTACACTATTCTTTCAGGAAAGGTAACTTTACTTTTTTACTCCTTACTTTTTAAAGTGTATATTTTTAAAATTCAAAGTAAATTACATTACATTGGTTTATTTAAGAAAAGTTATTGTCTTTTGTATTTCAAATATTTTTGTTTGTTGAACTGTATTTATCAATATGCGAGTTGTTATATCTATTGTTGCATATGCTAGTATGCATCCCGTCTATATTGCATATACATTATTTCAGGTTACTGCAGCAAAGGAACTCGAACTGTCTGTAGGAAAGAATGTAACGTCGTACTGGACATCGCTCGGACGCCGTGTGACGATACAGGAGTTTCAGTGAGACGACAATGCAGTCTCCACCCTAACACTCCAAGAAGGTAATTTTATATCACTTTCTTATTTCTCATTTTTATGTCGTTTGATATTTATATCAATATATTTATTTGATATTATTTTTTATATCGTGGTTGAAACTATATAAAACATTGGTAACATGGTTTGATGCTTGTCATTGTTTCACTTACTCGTGATATAAATGAAATACACTTGAAAAATCCAAATTGACCTCACATTACTTGCTTTATTTACATGCTTTTATTCTTCTTTTAGGAATATCAAGCTCCTTAATATAGAAGACCTTCATCAACGGAGGCGACTATTTCCTTTCGGAAAGGGAACACAGCAGGTCATTTGTCAATGTAATAAGTATTTAATTGTGTATTATCTCCATAAATAAAACAATCAGTTGACATTGTTTGTTGTTTTTATGAAAGTCTGTGAACCAGTTTATGAGCATGATACCCGAACGCAACCAGACAACCGTACATCTAAATGTACTCCACGTGACCACAATACACTCATATGATTGGACGAAAGCATTTGACTGTGCTCTAATTACTTCTAAAGCTTCTGTTGATGTCAGTATCGTACAACGCTTTATCACTATATTACTTCTGAAGCTTCTGTTGATGTCAGTATCGTACAACGCTTTGCCAGTATATTAATTACTTCTAAAGCTTCTTTACCAGTATATTACTTACTCGCACTGCACAACGAGGCCGATAATGAAGAGGAAGATAACAATACCAGACAGAATACCGATGACAATGTTACTCTCTGTAACAAAGATTACATGTATTAGGTTGCATTGATTACATGAATCTGTACATTGTGTAGAAAATATACATGTCGTCAAATGAACAGTTCAACAAGGATACCTTATATAGATCCAAAGAAATATTATCTTGTGCAAGTTTCCAATTCCTTCTCATCCATAAACATCTTTAGGAATATATTTAATTTTGTATATTAATGCTTTAATAGATTTAGTGCCATGATCAACTTTTAAAAATATTTTCTCTTCTTTATAACACAAATATCCAGGTTGCACTGCCCCTTTTAATGTAACTGTTTATTAAAAGATTACTTGTGAACGAATTACAAGATTATTGTAGATCTGATATGAGCCAAATTTGACCTTAAAGTGTTATTGCTAATTCAACAAAATTGCACACCATTTTATCTATGTACAGATAAATAATCATCATTTGTACAGAACTGCATAAAGAAGATTTGAATTCGGATAAGTGAGTACAACACTGACCAAAAATTAATTTCATATTCATGTCACTTGAAAATCAGTGGGATTGCAGAGAACTAAAGAGTGTAGACAGTCATAGCTTTCATGAGGTCCACTTCCAAAGTGATATAATAGAATAAAAATATCATTATGTATCAACACTTCATTCTAAGGTTAATTAGCTTAATTTTCGAATGTTATACCGAAGATTTCCGCGGCTTTCTCTGCGACAGCGGGATCAACAGTCGTTGTTTGTGGCGTGAACATCCAGATAAGTGAGGTGTCACCTGAATAGAACAATATTTATATGTCTAATATTTGCTTTAAACTAGCTTTTTTATGATTTTATGATTTTTATGAGCCATTTTCAAACAAACACTGATTAAGTATCGTTATATTCTGTGATACGCAGTTACTCAATGAAGATTCATTCAACTGCTAGATTCCTTGTAATTCCACTTTTAACGCTCATGTTCTCAATTGTGTTTAATTTTCATAAAAACTTAGATAAATTTAACTGCCAACTTTGCCAATGTTTTCTCCTTTATTCCTCCGATCAGGGTTCATTTTATTCAGAATGTAATAAACATTAATGCAGATTGAAACTTAATGCATCCCCCCAAAAACATTCGAAATAGAATAACTTTATGTCTTAATATTGTTAAAGACTGTTCATCAGGCATTTGTAGTATTAGTAAGACTTTACCTTATTATGATACTATGACGAGAGTGTCAACATGGAACTAAACCTTTGCTGGTGTACACTAAGGGTGCTTGAACCTTGAGCGGTTAATGGGAAACATATTTACATATTATAACACCTGCTATAAATAAAACACCCATCATAGAAATTGAAAAAAAATAATGTTAAACAAATTCAACTATAGAATGAATTAACAGAAAGGATAACGGCAGTTCAATGCAGCAATCAATTTATAATACATGGATTGCTTTCATAAAATAAAATTAATGATATATGAAACGATTTCAATTAGCTACATATGTTCACCATACAATCGAATCTCTTGGAATTATAAAATGGAAATGGAAATGATGGGGATTTATGGATATACAACTTCTATGTTCAGAGAACAGGATGTGTGTGGCAACGATATTAGAGTCAATTTAACATTGTCTAAGAATAAAGAAGTTGTACATCCATAGCATTGCCTTCATTCTCATGTCAATAGAGTCGAACCTGTGGTCTGTATTAGTTCTCCTCCCTCACGACACGACAGAGTCAGGTTACCATCTGAAATATAATGATTTGTAGGCCATATATAATATGAAATTATGAAGTAGTACTAATAGTAGGATTAGTAGTAGTAGTTGTAGTAGTAGTAGTAGTAGTAGTTGTAGTAGTAGTGGTAGTAGTAGTAGTAGTAGTAGGAGTAGTAGTAGTAGTAGTAGTAGGAGTAGTAGTAGTAGTGGTAATAGTAGTAGTAGAAGTAGGAGTAGTAGTAGTAGCAGGAGTGGTAGTAGTAGTAGTAGTAGTAGGAGGAGGAGGAGGAGGAGTAGGAGTAGTAGTAAGAGTAGTGGTAGTAGTAGTATGAGTAGCAGTAGTAGGAGGAGTAGTAGTAGTAGTGGTTGTAGTAGTAGTAGCAGCAGTAGTAGTAGTAGTAGGAGGAGTAGTAGTAGTATGAGAAGTAGTAGTAGTAATAATAGTAGTAGGAGTAGTAGTAGTAGTAGTAGGAGTAGTAGGAGTAGTAGTACTACTAGTAGTAACAGCAACAGTAGTAGGAGTGATAGTAGTAGTAGTAGTAGAAGTAGTAGTAGTAGTAGTAGTAGTATTATTATTATTATTATTATTATTATTAGTAGTAGTAGTAGTAGTAGTAGTAGTAGTAGTAGTAGTAGTAGTAGTAGGGTTCTTGTACAGCGCTAGTTCCACAACACATTGTGAGGCTCAAAGTGCTCCCTGATCATAAATACAACTATGTACAGGGCTGGTAAAGTCTGGTAGAACTTTATTTGTATCTGAGAAAGAGGTGGATCTTGAGATAGAGAGTGAGAGATAGAGATAATCTCAAGTCCACAAGAAGAGAGTTCTACAGAGAGCCAGCGGCGAAAGTGAATGACTTTGCCCCGAAGGATTTCAAGTTTTAACTGGGACCACTTAGTAGGAGTTGTTGGGAAGAACGCAGAGTCCTATCTAGAACATAGTGGGATATGAGGTCTTGAAGATATGATGGTCCTGATTTATGAAAAGATTGATACGTAAGGCACAGTATCTTGAAACCAATCCCTTCCCACACGCGGAGCCAGTGGAGAGAGTTTAAGATCGGAGACCGACGACTGGTGAGCGTGATCATTCTTGCAGCTTTGTTTTGTTAAAAGGTGATTAATCAAAGGTCATGACGTCACTCTATTGTGTTATCAGGTGATTATTGTTTAGAAATATGTTGGTAATTGACTGTCCCAGTCAGGAGGGGTGTTAGGTTTTGAAAATTTCAGTAATGGCTAATCGAGTACATTTTTCGAGAGTGATGTATTTTGCTTTGGTGTATCTGAATAGGATTTTAAAATACCTCAACTATGACAAATTAACCTGGATTCGAACATGCAACCCTTCGTTTAGTAGTCAAGGCTTCTAGCCATTAGGCTACAAAATATTAAGACGCTGTAAGAAATATTAGGATTGTTTGTCAATAAGAATCGCGCGTTCTATTCAAGACCGGGGAAGGCATGGAATGTTTTAGTTGTCAACCACATCGCTTCGCCTAGGACTTTTGCGCTGCACGTGCTTGGAAGAATCCATTTCATGAGGTATCTTATTCATTTTTCAGTTATGTCAAATTCTTTTTATCGGCATATTGATATTTTATTTGCAACTTGTATTGCACGTGCGTGACCAAAGGTCAGGTTTACTGTGCGGTGGGATTTAGCTTGTGAATGGAAGGATCGTTTCAAAATGGGAACACCACTTACTTAAACGTCTTAAGAGCAATTCACCTCGAGCGTAATAACTTTGAGATGATCCCCAAAATCTACACACATGGTAAAACTGACCTCAGGTCATACACGTAAGTCACAAGCTTACGCGACCTGCTAGACATTACCCCAACCGCTCCTACTCCTACAAAACAAACACAAAAATATAATGATAGCTATTCAAAGACCCTTTTATTCAAATTATGAAGTTGATGTTAAAAATATGTTTCTGTTACGTCAAGAAAAACAATTAAGATAAACATTAAGAATTGAAGACTAATGTGAAAACTAAATAAGATATTTAAGAAAAAGGGAGACGCAAACGTTAGGTTGACAGACTATACTTGTACCATTTCCGATGAATGAGCACCAAAGTTTGCAAAATAATTGATTTTGGTGTCCCATAATTGAAGTTTATTGTTTCAAATGTAAAATAATCACAAATGCATGTTTCGTGACTGCATCGGGGCTCGTTGATTATTTTTAAAGAATCCACAGCTCGTCATGCATTCTCCATTACATAATACGTGTCACTAAATGTTAATAAATAAAAAAAATAAATGTATCTATTCATCCATTATACTTACACAACTCAAATAATATATGTTTAATATTGACTAATGAGAAGTTAAATACCAATATACTCTACATGTATACTTTTTTTTCTGTCAGCATGCATACTAATGATTTTTCGTTATTGCAGTTGAATAAATTATACGTTTCTTTTCCCTCCGAATTAAATTATGTTTCTGTTTAAACGTATCACAAAGCTGACAGGTTCAGACAATATTTGAATAACCACAGGTACCCATACCACATGATAAGCACTTAGTTAGCTTCAGTCGTCGATGATAACATATCCTACATCAGGGAATTGTAAAGTATTTGGGAACAGCATTGCATGGAAAAACATTAGACGTGAATCCACAGGACTGGTATTTATGAATACTATTTTGGTTATCGACAATGCTATTTGAAAAGACACACAAGATTCTGTGTAATTTCTCTGTAACCATGAATCAATAATGAACTGAGTGAGATATTTTCTCCCTGAAGTTGATATCTTAGTAATTGTGAATTTGCGCCACCAAGTTTAGGAAACTACATGTAGGACATACAAATAGTGTGGATGTTACTATGAAGCTAAATGAGTCCTTCTTGCTGTACACTTTTGAAAGGTAACAGTTTGTAAGCAGCTTAAAGGCGCATGATTTTCTTACTGAATAATTAAAGTGTTCTTGCAAAACGTGTTACCAATGGCTAAATAATACTCCTAAATCATTAAAAAGAGTATAAAAATATAAACAAATGTACATTGTTCGTTTAAGCCATATGAGTCCATTTCCAATCGAACGGCCATTCTAATGTGTTTACATTAAAATGGCGTTTGAAGGTAGTTCAAGTGATTTACTGACGTAGCGGTACCTGGACACCCAGGGTAGAGTTTTAAAATAGGTCCAATGATAGAATAGTCAACCATCTTGCTCTCTGAACACTCAAATTCTCATGAGACCTACAAATCTACCTGTCACACTGAAGAGTTCGCTTTATACGTCGCACCATTTTTTTCGAATACGGATAACCCTTTTCTATGGATACGGTTTATCGGGTGGTGTAATGAGATGTTTCACCCATTAATGTGAAATAATATTTTGAACCCTCACACAAATGGAATTGAGCATTGGTATTATATTAATGTTTAGTCAAGTGCATGGCAATAGTTCACAATAAAGACACAAAGTTCTTATAAACACAAGTACACAGAACACTGAAAGTAATCAGAGTGGTATTCTAGAAGTAGTGGTTCAGAAGAAACAAAGTTGTACGTGTATGAACAGTCAACTTATTGCTATTATAAAATTATGATAAATGTACCAATTTATCATTCCTTTGATGTAAGTTTCCTTTCAAGTAATATGTTTAAACTGTGATGTAAATATTCGTTCAGTGTAAACTATATATATATAGTTTATACTCCGAAACCTCATTTTCACATTAAAGGCACATCCATTGTGTTCTTGGCGTCACATATTCCAAACGTTATAAATGGTGTTACTTTATCGAGAAGTACCGACTGTTACCGAAAACTACCATTTTGATGATAGTCGACTTAGTATATTGACGATATGAAGGTAATAGTAGTGATAACTGATCGAAAACCGGACAATGCATCGCGATTGACGCGCGCCAATGAGCCAAACGTTATTTGGGAATCTTATTTATAACAGACAAAATGATAAATTTGGGTTTATCATGTTTAATAGGTCATATAACTACTGTGCATGTAAATGTTACGTGTAGTTTCGGTTTCTGCACATGCATAATGCTGTTACTCTATTTTAATTGGAAACTAGTAATTGTGATATATTTGGCGGTTGGGGATGAATATGCAAGCTGAGTTGATTTATTTGCACTGTAAACATCACATATGGTGAGTCGGAACGTATTTAAGTATATTAAAAGTTTATGAAACACAATGGATGCACCTTTAAAGAAGTTGTTACCCAGAACATTAATTCCAGTTCTTATGTTGTTATTTTAATGTGTTTGAGACTAAGCTTTATTGCATTCTGTGTAATTAAGCTTAATTAAATTTAATTAAGTCGACTCACACCCAGTGACTTTGTGATTCTTTGCCACGATCCCACACCTAATGCTACTTCATTGACTTCAGCCTACGTACCTGCTGACGAGTTGATCTTCGCTATGCTAAGACACGCATCCGTACTCTTGAGGGCTTCCTCTTTAGTCCATGTAATATTCACTGTTTCGTTGATAACTGAAACCACTGGAGGAGGTGCTTGACCACAGGTCACTGTGTAGTTTAGGGAGGTCAAGTTCAACTGACCTTCACATGTTTGGGGCCCACTCTCAACAGAGACGTTAACACTTACAGGGGCGGTGGTACCAAGGAAGCAATGACACGTCCCTCTGATGGCGTACGTGGTCGACGTGTCGAGGTGCAATGTACCTCCAACTTCCGTACTGTTTCTACAGACTGTGACAACTGTAAAATAAACAGATTTTGTTAAACATCTAACATGATTTCATAGAACTTTGTCAAGATATATCATAACTCGGGCATTTCCCACTATATCCAACAGATGCTCTTGTTTCATAAACATCAAGGCATCTCCAGGAACGTCTCAATTTATTCTAACCTATGAAATGTTGTCATTATCTGTATATATGTATATATATAGATTGCGGTTCTTGCGATGCCACATACAGGCTAATACATAAACTGTTTTTCGTTATTTGTATCAGTTTGACTTGGATTTTAAACATTCAAGGAAGGTTTTCATTATTCAACAAAACTTACTTTAAATAGAACACAAGTTTTGTTCATGTCATTTTCTATCCATGTGAAAAATAACATAACACGGCATTTTTATATTTGCAAAATAATAACAATATTTCAATAGTTATTTTTATTTGACTTGGATTAATCACGATTTTATTTGTTTCATTCAATACAAATGCCAGGCTAGACCATATGCTGTTCATTGTTTCATAATTCCCAAACAACTGACAGGTTTGTTTCATGTGATCAATTTCGATGAAAGACATCCCCTGCATTGTTCCCTGCATCAGAAACAAATGAAGTTTTCCCTAATGTAACACTTTTTAATTTAGACATTTTCGGTTTCGTACAACGGTTTCATTTCAAAGTAGTATTGTCCGAAATTGTTATAAAAAGTAAATTAGGGCCATATACATTGTTTCATGTCCAAATAAAAACACCCCTTTCAATATTTGAAGAAAGTCAACATGATTTATGTTCTCTCATACAAAGAGCCCATAATTACACATAACAATTAGCATCAGCCGTAACACACATTACATTATTTTATGAAGAATGTACTCGATTGAGAATTTCTTCATTTAATGATTTAATCTCCAACAGTGAACGGATTCTGCATTAAAATATCACATTTTGTTAGCTCTGTTTATAACCAAAATATCGATTGGTCATATACCTATGTACGTATGTCACATTGTGAGTTATTATTGATATAAGCATGAAGCAGTAAACCACACGCTTACGTTATCGCTGTTCCATGTTCTGAGTTGTCCTTGTTAGGATTTGTATCATGAAACAATGGAGCTTTAGGGTTTACAGAATGAACATTATTGGAATTATTGTTCACATTACCATGATACAGATATCCGTATTTCAACCTCATATCTTGCCTACTTTAGCAGATACAAAACCGAAGAAATACGAACAAGTGTTTTGGATAGGTCTAAATATATATATTGTGTCCAATAAATTGTCTAGTTTCTCTGGACTTTTGGCATATCAAAGAAGACAAAACCCAAAACAGAAATATTGAAACTAGAATAAACAAATATGTTATAAAATGCGAGTTAGTGGGACTAATGGTTGATTTAACAAATGACCCTTAACAATGGCGGCATATCAGAATATGTTTTGAAGGACAAGTGTCCATCTAAATGCTTATATTGATCGTTGACATAGACACAGCTGACATAAACCAAACAGAAAAATGCGTATTTGAAATAATGAAATAATGAAATAATGAAAGTTTAAATAACAATGGCGACGTGTCAGAATGCATTTCAGAGGACAGTTATATTGAAGCGTTAGTTATTAATACAGGTAACAGGTGGCAACTCACCTGATCTCGTGCTTCTGCAGGCCGACCCTGTAAGTAAAATATAGATATAAGTATATACACTCACTGCATACTAATCAATACCAATTGCTTCATGCTGCATACGTATGACTACTTACACACACGTCTAGAAGGTCACCCAAGTCCCAGGGCAGGTTTGGTGAGAAACACACGTGACAATAACTACGTTTACTTAATGTATTATAGGTTTAATGCCTTGTTGATATGGTAATGTTTGACAATGGATACTGTCACAGATGTTTGATGTTTCTAATATATGCATATTTTTTTTATTATTAATTAGAGTTTCATGTCCTGAATACCATTTTCTGATAGGCGTGGTTATAGGGTCGTGATGTAATGAATAAAGGCATTGGCGTAATGTAACTATTTGTAAAGTCAAAATGTTTATATGATTTATGTACAGAACACGAGTAAACAAATCTTTCACGTTTGAATATGAACGTTCAGTCAAATATTTTGTTCTCTTTTATTCAACCTGAAATAGAAATATTGCTTTAAAGGGACAACAATGAAACTCAAATAATCCTTTAGGCAGTCTATTTTATTAATTCGTTCTTCAATTTATACATTAAAAAAATCTTGATTGACCTAAAAAAAATCACAAAAACATGCCGTGAATATTCCAAAAGATATGTTGACCACTCCAATCTAAACACGCTGATGCCTCGTGAAACCGAAGGAACAAGGCTTGCATGCCTTATATCTTTGACTATTAGATTTCTACTTTATTTTTGAATTTGTTGTTTCTGTAAAAATACACGCAATATTAAAATGTGTTCAATGATCCAATGACACTCTGTGTCAAATATAAACTTCAACGGAGTCTGTCAGTCATATTAAGAACCGTTCATAAGATAAACTTATGTAACAATATGATAAACAGTATTACATTTTTTGCATTGTGCTTTGGTACATGGTTCTAGTGTAAACATTGATAATCTGAAATAAGATACATAGGTTTGTAGCTGAAATCGTTTATGTCAGCTAGTTTAGATTACAAATTGGACTTTTGAAAATAAAAACTGGTGTGAAAACTTTAACGTGAAATGAAATGATTTGATCATCCTTCTCGGTTAACATAACAATAGACAGTCATTATCATGATGATTTTTATCATAGCGTCTGCTTCCAATTATATTTGGTCAAAAATGCTTTGATGTGTACAGATGAGTTTTGAGATTTGTCTTGAAAGAGTCTTTCAGGTTATGACAGGAGACTGAGAGGATTGTCGAGCTGAGAAGGCTATGTTAGTCCGATATCATATGATAGAATATTTAATCCAAGAGATATTGATGAAATATTTGGCATTGGGCATCTGATTGAAATCATAAACATAAATCTAATAATTGTCATTGTTGTTGATGAATATAAATCAATAACATCAGTAGACATACAGCAATACAAGCGATTTACAAACGTATATAAAAGGTTATTAATTAAATTAGCTGTACCATCGATAAGTATTGTCAATGCACTGGACGAAGAAAAACTAAATTATAACTATTATCGATGTAGAAAGGGGAAATCAGATTTCTAGTGAGAGAAAAAACACGATCAATGTTGCAGATTGAATAATACTTGCAGCCAAAGTAAATAATAATCTAAGATGTGTGTCAAGTTGGTGAACTACACAGAATTTGATACCGAACTGTTTTATCCATTATCACCACAGTGTAACAGCTGACTAATAGCTTAAAAAATATAATCAGGAAGAAGCTGACCTTGGATTGGTTGGGGAAGCTAAACATGGACTATATGTGGCTGGTATCAACAGCATCAATATCTACATGGAGCGTATGGACTTCTGTCAACTAAGAAGAACGTGACAGTGATCTGCCATGACGTTGTGAGTCCAAAGAGTCCAAAGAGACAAAGAGCATACACACAAACATGAGGCAATGTAGATAGGCGACATACGTGCATTTGTAGTGGGAAACACATTGCCAACGATCAGATACACCAATGCTAGTATTTTTTATAGGAATAATTAGGTCATTGTATATATGTCAAGTGAGAGCTGGGAACTGCCATTACAGCTGTCACAGTTTAGATGGAGTAGATGGAGCTTGGGAATACACGTGATGCATGGTGGACTTGCGTAATAAGAGCCGACATTATTTTGCAACTACATATTGTCTTAGCCTCGGTCCCGAAACAGGGACGGTGTCTAGGTATGCTTAAAACAATACGTATATCTCAATATAAAAGATAGGTTAAACTAACATGCGACGAAAACAAATGAATGAATAACTAAATGTGTATACACGACAGCCGAGATATTGACATAATGATAACTACTAAACGAACATCACACTAACAATGCGTGCATCAACAAAAGGAATGAATAGATTATTCTGACAAATGTCAAATGGGGGAATAAGACATCACATGACCGCTCTTTACTGTGAGGATACAAGGAGACATGGGTATATCGACATTGGATAGACGAGACATTAACACAGGATAGACACACAGAGACACACAACATACAAGAACGACATCTATGCTTAGAACAGTGTGTTATTGTGATGTTTCTGAGACAATATTTAACCCTTCTGTAGCATGTCATCAATCTGAGGACACACTGCACGGAAAGGAGAAGATTGACAATTGATAGACGAGATATAGACACGGGAGAGACAGAAAGGGCAGCGGAAAGACCAACATACGTGCTGTGTGGAGTCCCGAGACGAGGAGAAGAGTCAGGAGAGGTAGGACCATGTCGCTACATGGCGGGATGTTGTGTGAGTGGAGTGAAGCGAGATGCACAAACATATGTTACATGTGTGCTACTCGGCTGTTGCTCTACACATATATACGTATGTCTGTAAGTGTATCGAGGATGCATTGTATTGCTGCTGTATACATTCACGCATAACTGTAGATGTTTATTGTGTATATATTGTGTTGCTCCTATACCTGTACACACATATACCGTCTGTGTGGGACTGATGCATTGTGTCACTGTTAACTGCATAAATACGTATAACGGTGACAAAAAAGTAGATGCATTCTGCTGTTGCCAATGATGCAAATATACAAAGTATTGTTTGATTTCCAGGTGTGTTCTGTGAAATACATGTACTTGTAGACGTATCTTATTATGTACATTATGTTAGAGGTATTGTAGTGGTTCTAACGCATGAAATAGGTATATATCCTGTTCTATTTGTTGAAGAATAGCAGAATGTTGTGAGCTGTACATATGAAGTGTACAGTATATGTACAATTATATATAGATAATTGATCGAGTTACGTATTTTATAATTTATGTATATCAGTAGATTTATTGTGGAGGCAATGTGTCGTTGCTGAAATGACATATTGAAGGTTAACGTTAATTTCATTTCCGACTGGTTTCACAACATAGTGTAGCGTTAACAATGACGAATGACATCGAGTAATTGAAATAATTGCAGCTGTCTTAACAATCATTGGACAATTTAATAGAATGTGTGGCTGAGATGATTATCAATTTTGTAAATATGTTCAACACGATTTGAGCGAAAACCATGTAATCTAATTACTTTTGCCAAGTTAATTAACATGCAAGTCTATAGAAATTTTAACTCACGAACGGCCAACTACACTTATAAGTGACTGCTATAACTAAGGACATTCTCACCATCTGTCGATCCAAATATCCAACACTGTATCACTATTCCAATCACAATGAAAATCGTCATTTTGTTAACTCCATAGTTTCAGTGATACAATTCCGAGGTCTATATGAGTAGAATGGTATGCAAGAATAGAGCCACATTTAAACATTCCGTCATGCGAATACAATGTCAAGACTAATATAAGTATACTAATAGGTACCTCATTACTCATAGGTCTGGGAAATAATTAGACTAATGATTATTAATCAGCAGGAACCGAGGTCGCTAAAGAGTGCCATGATTAGAGAGAAATCAATGTCAATATGCAAACAATGTGCAGGTTAAAATGTTTAATTCTTTATTTATTCTGCACATGTTACTTTGATAATACATACTAAACATCTTTACCATTTTACCATTATGTTGATATTGCTATGGTTAAGTTTTTATTTGTTCTGTAAAATGTTTGAGATTGTTGATATATACATTTCATGTTCAACAGAATGAATTTTCTGTCATTTTCATCATTTTGCTCTATTTAACTAAACGTTTACTTGAGCATTATTTTGATTTTGCTATAAATTGTGTTATATTTCCCTGGAATGTGGTGGATGTATTTTAACAAAATTGGAAGCAACACAGAATGGTTTATTTCTTTAATTAATATTTTCTGTTTAACTATGAACAAACGTTTGTAAACTATATTAAGATCCTGCCTGCTAGAGGCCAAATTTGTATACTGACACGCCACTGACGTTTGACCCTTTGACATACATACGACATAAGTGTGTGACAAAGTTCTGTGAGTCATGAAAAAGTTCACATTTTCCGAATCGGAAATCAATGGACTTTCACGTGATGTAATTAGTATATCTGTAAAATATTATATTAATGAGAAATGACGAATTAAAAATCTTGAACGTATTTTTAATCACAAAATTGCCTGCAGGTGCGTGTTTGACGTCGTTATAAAAATGTTACCTATTCGATTCAAAGGGTTGAAATTCTAAGTAAGTGCATTCAAAATACATGCATAAATTTTACATCATTATGTTCAGAATATCGTCACCTAGCCTATCAAAAAATTTAGACATTGAATATAATCTTGTTACAAAATAATGACAAATTTGCGAAAATATCGGCAAATGAAAACATCAATCGATTACTTTTTGTAAAATCCATGAAAATAAATAAAGAATTTCACTTACACTTTTTGAATCTGTGCATTGTTTGTCAATTCTTGTTTCCAAATAGAGCAATATATTTAATGTGTCGCCAACAGCAGTACCACATCGGCCATTTTTTCGAATCACCCCATGGGAAACTACCGCTATTTCTGAAGTTTTGCGAGGTTTTCCGAATGTGAAGTCGCGACTTCTTGTATCTATTTTAGAAATGGTCGTCGATCTAACCATAGAGTGTTATCAATTGTTAAAATACATATTGACATATTGACCCTCAATACGATGTAGTTTTATAAAAATCGATCAAAAACTAAAAAATGAGGTTGTAATAAATAGCTGCTATCGGTTTTTGTGCAGTTTCCGCCGCCGCCGCCGCCGCCGCCGCCGCCGCCGCCGTCGGCGCGTTTTGTATTCGCTATAACTTTTTTCCTAGAAGGTTTTGAGAACTCTTAAACCTAACTTCTTACTTATGCCCCTGGGGAATTTTTTTGACATGTTCACATTCAAGGTCAAATGTCAAGGTCACGAGTTCTGAAATCGCTAAAAACATCCTTGTAAACACGATAACTTGAAAAATATTTGTGCTATCAGGCTCTTATTTGGTGTATATTAGAAAGGCCAAGATTTGAAAAGGTTTTCGCTAACATCCGTCAAAGGTCAAGGTCATAGCGAGGTCACAACTTAAACATGCTTTTGCGCAAATGTCTTATTTCAACTATTAACACTTTTAATCATTACATGATTGTGATACACAATGAACAGTGATCACTGATTGTGTGACTTTGAATTTTAAAGGTCAAGTTCACGAGATATGGTCAAGGTCACCAGTTCTGAAATCACTAAATAACTTTTTTCCATGAAGGTATCAACACTTCATATATATAGCTTCTTTCTGGGGAATTATTTTGACATGCTCACATTCAAGGTTGAAGGTCAAGGTCATGAGTTCTGAAATCACTACAAAAATCCTTGTAAACACCATAACTTCAACAACTTCTGTGCTATCAGGCCCTTACTTGGTATATATCAACTACGGAGAAAGACTGAGATTTGGAAAGGTTTTCGCTAAAATCTGTCTAAGGTCAAGGTCACAGCGAGGTCACAACTTAAGCATGCAGTTGCGAACATGCCTTATTTTAACTATTAACTCTTTGAATCATACATGATTGTTATACACAATGAAAAGTGATCATTGACTGTGTGACCTTGAAGATCAAAGGTCAAGGTCACAAGATATGGTCATGGTGACCAGTTCTGAAATCTCTAAATAATTTTTTCCAAGAAGGTATTAACACCTCGTAAACATAGCTTCTTTCTTATAAATCTGGTGAATGATTTTGACATGTTCACATTCAAGGTCAAAGGTCAAGGTCATGAGTTCTTAAATCACTACAATAATCCTTGTAAACATGATTACTTCAAACAGTTTTGAGCTGTCACTCTCTTATTTGGTATATATCAACTATGGAGGAAGACCAAGATTTGAAAACGTTTCGCTAAAATCTGTCAAAGGTCAAGGTCACAGCAAGGTCACAACTTGAGCATGCTATTGTGAATATGCCTTATGTTAACAATGAACACTTTAAGTCATTGCATGATTGTTATACACAATGAAAAGTAATCATTGATGGTGTGACCTTGAAGGTCAATCCTTTGATCCAATTTGGAAATCAGAAATAGGTTTTAACAACAAACTTGTGAAAAGTGACTCCAGTGATCGATGATTCAACTTGTTAGAATAACTTGAATAATGAAAAAAAATTTGTCCCAAAAAAATTCCCATTTTATTTATGCTGAGGAGAAGGCGGAACAGGGAAAGGGGAGACCCAAAGTTTCGGAGCTGCTCTGCTTTTGCGGTGTCCCGCAAACGCTCATCTAGTTATTTCATCACTTCGTAGAGTCAGTGTTCTTGACCCGATAAATTTTTCATGAGTCACTGCAGTCCCCGGATGTAACGATGTTTTTATCATTAAAATCACTGTGAGTAAATTTGAATTTTGATTATAAATTATACATATATGAAAAATAAATGTCATATCCTACCATTATCACAAATTATGATCATGTATGAGTTTACATTCGAAGTACGAAATGTGTTTAACATGACATGGACCGACTTTCCGACCTGCAATTTCACAAGTTGAAATGGAGCCGTGAAACAGTAGCAGTAATCCTATCTCGCTAAAAAGTTTTCATTTGGAATTTGATAGAAATTATACCCTTTTTTAAACGAAATCATAGATAGACATGTCAGTTCGAGTGGCGAGTGTTTGTTGATTGTCATGTTTCGCGATATCGATGAATGATTGACGTTGAAATATATAAAAACTGTAATGCTATATGCTTATATTTGGAACTCAGAAAAGTGAATATATATTTTAACATTTGTGTACATTTTATTACGTTTGATGTATTATTTTACAAATATTTCATACGGAAGTAAATGCATTGTTCATTGAAGAATATCCATTCTTACAAATTACGTCGAAATTTTATAAATACAACGGAGATCGTTTATGAGAGTCTCTTGTTTTCTGAAAGAAAAACACGTATCATCATCATAATTTTTTCTGGTATAAAATTTAATTCTGAACAAAATGGTTTAAAAATTGGGCTGCATGAATAATTATTGACAAAATAATTTGAGTTTGAAAATGTAGTACAATTTTAGAACTGATGTATTATTTTATTTTTTTCATAGACAAGTGTAAAAATAATTGATATTTGAAAAATATTACATTAATTAATAATTTTTTATTACAATAATAAGTTAGAAAAAAATGTGACTCACATATTTATTTTCATTATTTTTTCATTATGTTAATTACTAAGGAGAGAAAAGCTGTAAATGAAGGGTACCCATGTGACGTAATTGTTACATTTTAACAATTTGATACTCTCTGCAAAAACCTGAAAACAATCCAGCAGGCTAAAGATTAATATGTTGATGATGCTCTGACTGAACTTATGTTTGTTTTGTTATGTTTGTTTGCGACATAGACAGTTTATTTTCAATACATTTTCTATTTGTAAATGATTATGACATACTGTATATTATATTTACCATTACCTTAAGTTACGTTATGATTAAAATTATTTTGGTTCTTCTTCGTGATGAATGTAAACATATATAATCAATACTCTTAATACAATAATCATACATAAATATGCGAGAGATCATAGAACTGTGACGTCATCAAGTGGATAATATCATTTCATTTTTACTTAAACTTGGTAATGTCAAATCTTTGTCATATATTGAATAGTTTTTGTAGTTGTATATCATTCTAGTCAGTATATGTACAACGGGTCGGCGGCCCCTTTACCTGAATAAAGCATGTATATATTCATGTCAGCATTTTGACAATTCAATTATAGTAGCAATATCTACCACAGGGGCCTGTATTGCTGATAAAAATAGTTCCTAGGCCCATATGTATTAGTATAGGGTGTATCGTATCCAAGTATATCGACCTAGGAACAGATTTTATCAGCAATACAAGCCCCTGTGATATCTACATTGTGTACAGCGATTGGAAATATCGCGTGATCTTTCACAGACATGACAATACTATTCCCAACATCGTCCCAAATGTATTCCAAAATCGTATGGCCGTAACCTTCTTCTCACTAATTTTAAAATAAAGGATGACATTTCAACAACCTGATAGTTCCTTATTCCATGCATGGTAAAATATGTTTAAATGTGTTAAAGTCAACCGCGTAACAATGTTGTTTCCCATATCTAAAACCTAAAGTTTATCACACAGTTTTAACACAAGAACAATACTAACATATTTCATGTAAAATGCAGTACCATCACAAATTAAGTATTTTTTAACATAAAATGTCCACATGAATGATATTTATTGAAATAAAGTAACTATAAAAGTACTATTTTTCTGACGAGAAAGATGAATTCAGTCAATGTATCTCAAAGGAGCAGTAACACGATTTTCTTACTGAAATATAGTGATCTCACAAAAATATAAATAAGTGTAACCAATGGCTAAATAATACTCCAAAACGAATATACATGTTTCAGTTAAACCAGACGAGTCCATTTCCCATCGAACGTCCATTTTAGTGTGTTCACTTTAAATGGCCACTCGAAGGTAGTTCAGGTGATCTGACTGATGTAGCGATACCTAAACACTCAGAGTAGATATTTAAATATAGTACAATGATGCAATGGTCAACCACTTTCCTGTAAGAACTTTTAAATTCTCATGAGACCTACAAATATACCTCTCACGCTGAAGAGTTCAAAACCACTGTCGCTTCATACGTCGTATCATTTCTTTGCGTACCGATAGCTGTTTACTATGGATACGGCTTATCAGGTCATGTAATGAGATGATTTATCCATTTATAAACTTTAATAATATATGGCAAATTTGGGAAACCATGATATACAAAAACGTGCTACAGCGCCTTGAACATTCAAGCAATACTAAATAAATAGCATTTTTTTGCGTTGACCTGATTCGCTGAACACGGTCACAGAGATTCAGTTCATACCTGCATAAATTTAATTTCGTGACGTCACATAACATTTAGCCACGCCCCCCATGTCGTGTGGTTCATGGCTAGTTGCGTTGTGGGTTTTCATTGGCTGATGAACGCGTTGTAGGCGGGGCTAATAATCCAATGACCTGTTTATTTGACATATTGTGTCTTCATTCGCATAAATAGTACAGCTCTTATTGTTGCAAATTTGTATATTTGGAGTAATTAGACCTTTCGAAAACATCAGGTACGAGTGTATTCATTTATAAGAATTGACTTCAACATTTTTACTATGTTCATGGAGGTATAAGCTTAAAAACGTTGTGCAAACTATGCGCATTTTCACAGTTTGCACAGCGTTTTTAAAGTGTATACCTCCATGAACTTAATACATTTTGAAGTCAATTCTTATAAACATTTGAATCTGGAGTTTGTTTCGATTAATTCAATATTTAATGATACATGATATTTATGATACAATAATACTTATCTGCAGTAGTTTGAATGAATTAATTGCTGACAGTGGTTTAATGACCTTTACCATGTTTAACATGTTGTTAATATGTGCTGAATTAGGCACATTAAATTTCAAATGTGTATGTCCTATATGTCGATGAAAGTAATTTTGGAAGAAATTTATAATTTTAAAATTTAAAATATAATTTTCGAAGAAATTTATAATTTTAAAATTGTATTCTTTTTTTAAATATTAAAAAAACATGCTGAAGTATTCTTTGACTGCTTACTAAACACATGTTCTTTTCAGTTTTAGATTATGACATCGAAAATTTGAGATAATTACAATTGGAAATCATAATATGATAAGGGGAGTACTTTCTTTTGCCTGGCAGTTTAAATATAAGATATGATATTGTTGCAGGTCCTGCATATGCTGGCCTCGCTGCAAACGAGAAAGTTTATCAATTTTTCACTAACTACTAACAAGAACTCAAATCGATACTGAAAAAATCAGTCCAGTGTCAAACGACATCTATTTCGCTTTAGATAAGATACTGTGTGGACAGTGAGAAAACGACTGCCATGATAGCAGCACTGCCAGACGTATGTGCAGCTCATGCCCAGAGGAAAAATCATTTGCTTTTATTTGCTTTAAGGTCGGGCTTTGTTAGACATTGTGGTTTAAAGGTGCATTCATTGTGTTTCATACATTTTGTTTTGGCTTGAATACGTGCCAAAATACCATATATGCAGATTTCGATTAAAAGTTCATTAAACTTGCACATTCATCGCCAATCGCCAAAAATATCATAATTACAAGTTTTCAATGAAAATCTCGAAATATCATTATACATGTGAAGTGATCGAAACTTCATGTCCCAATTACATGCACAGTAGATATTTTACCCATTAAACACTATCAAACCCAAATTTGTCTTTTTGCCTGGTGTAAATAAGTTTCCAAAATTACGACAGATTGACGCACGTCAATCTCAGTGCATTTTCTGTTTTTTTATAATTATACTTTTACCTCTTTAACGTTACTATACTGCGTCGAAAATCGTTAAAAAATGATTTTCAGCAATAGTCAGTACGTCTCGATAAACTTTCATAACGTTTGGCATTTATGACCCCCAACAACACAATGGATGCACGTTTAAACAACCATCGTAATGATCACAAAGACGTTGCCATGTCTAAATTAAACATCTTCTCACTGAGATCTATCCATGGAGAAAAAGTAATGTTCGAATTTTTTTTTTCAAATTTGCCTTTTATAATGATAGTTTTTGTCATTTACATTTACTTGAGAAGGTAAAACATATTATCACACAAAACAATTATTCGTAGTGGTAATAACGGTGTTGGGTATAAAGCCAAAATTGCATGACGGCCATTTTTTTGGAACAAATTTTTCGAATGACACAAACGATTGCCATGGCTTTATGGAACCATATACACTCATTTTAAACTTGATTTTCTGAAGAGAGGAGGGTGTTTTACTAGTGGTGACATTATTTTTCAAATACATGTCATCGACGTATATGCTACTGCCCCATTAAGAGTTTGTTAAAAATACATGCATATATGGAAGTATATAATAGCATTTTAATCGCTTCATGTTTAAAGGCGCTGGAGCTCGTTTTTTAACCAAAAATAATTTCGTAAATTCTCTATTTACTATACGAGTTTATACAGTGCCAAAAGAAATGCTTCACTTCTAATGCACATCTGCTATTCTTAATCAAATTAACAAACCTAGAGTCAACGCAATATTTTGTTATCGTCTTTTAGTAATAACATATATTATGGAAAACAGGAACGTGTCCTCTGTTCTAGAGGGGATTAGATGCTAAAAAAATGAAAGAGAATTTTAAAAATTGACAGCAATTTTGTTTTGTTAACAGGTGACCATAGATTCTCATACTGAGACCTTTTTGGTAGATAACAAAATTAAATCAGATCAGTTGATATGCTATTACTTTGATCACTAGATCGGCAATAATGCACGTGGATCAGTCTTCAATGGTATATATGTCCTTATTAATTATGTGTGTTGCTTGACAGTTATGTGTTTAATCAATCTACCACTCAAAATTAATTCACAGATACAGAATGACACTGATGCGATGTAAATTTTCGTATTCATGTAAGACTTGGTGAAAAAGTCTATTAATTAGTCAATTTCGACTCTGCTAGCACGAGTACTCCAATCAACACAACAGAAGAAATAAATTTGATGATAATGTATTGAGTGACTATGTATATGGTGTTGGTCTTGTCTATCCTTCCGAGCAGGTACCTATTGCAGGTACCTATTGTGTTTGTGTGGAAGCGAAGACAAAAGAGACATAATAGGTTTCGTGCTCTTGGGCATTCCCAGGTCACATGACCAACTACTAGACCAACTGCGATTGGCTTGAACTTAGAACCAGCTACTCCTCCAATCCCGAAGGTACCCCCAGTGCCCCAGTGCTTAAGATTTGAGAACATCTTGGATCAATCTGTTAGCTACCTTTGACCACCTTTTCATAGGAAAGGGAAGGATTTGGGGATATGTTAAAGGTACATCCATTTTGTTAAATACAATTTTATTTGTCTTTAATACGTTCCAACTCACCATATGTGCTGTTTACAGCACAAATAAATTCGCTCAGCTTGCATATTCATCGCTAATCGCCAAATATATCATAATTACTAGTTTCCAATTAAAATCGAGTAACATCATTATGCATGTGTATATATGTGAATTAAACACCTACAAATTCAAATCAATCATACGTTTAAAAGTACAACTTAATGCTTAGCATTTCTCAATCATTGATTGTCTAAAGAATCGTCTGGTGTGCTGAGCCAAATTTCACTAGATTATATTAAACGAAAAAGACAGCCAATAATAATCAGAAACCGCTAACCACAACTGATTTTAATTTCAACAAACTACAGCTTTACTGCTTTGACTCTATAAGCAACTAAACGATATAATTCAATGTTTCACTCATTGTCAAATACTATGTAATCACTATTACTACCCTGTTAACCGGTCATTAATGCGGATTAGCAGCGAACTTGTCACGTGACGTGGCCTGCAGTGATTTCAGTCCTTATGAGTGCGGTATGAGCATAATATTTGAGTTGATTTAGCCAGTTGGTTGGTAAAAATCACTACGAAAACCAAATATACGTTATAAAGAGTTACTTATATAACGTAAGAGATTGTTTGTTTTGAAAAGCTTGATCGGAAGATGGAATTTACGGATAATTGGGATCCGGCTTAACGAGTTCTCACTGTACATATATTCATGATACATCCTAAATGATTTTTAGGGAACAACTTGGGACAAAATGTGTCAAGAGAGTTTAATCCCCTTCAAACAAAGATAGTGCCATGGCATATACATATATGACAAAAAGAGCTATTTATTGAGATCTATTACAAGGTTTCTACCATTTATGTCTCATATTACTAAGAAATTCAATTTCAAAAAGCACTTTAAACCAGCTTAGACCAGCTGTATATAAAACCTTGAAAATTGGACATTTTACACCACTACATTCTGCTGAAACCAACTTGTATACCGGTACGGCAGAAACATTAAAGAGACACCGCGTCGAGGATATAAATGAGTCTAGAGTCTCATCTTTAACTCACTGAGCTGATTAGAGTGTCTGTTAACGAGTTACGTTTCACTTCACTGTCTACATGCAAGAGGTTTTTTTTACCAATTACGTCAATTGTCTGAAATTCGGTGTCTGTGACTTGTTAGCAGACATGTTAATCAGATTTTTTATTCTCGACGCGGTGTCCCTTTAAGCTTATCAGCCTATAGTGACATAGAGATGAATGCTTGTGACAGAAGGACATTGATTTGCAATGGTCATTATATATAGTCTTGTTATATGAGTTTTAAAACTTCTCTTCAAGTACAACTCTGTCACATTGTTATCAGTGATTCAATGAATTTATCAACTGTTAAAATATAGTTGTTTATTGTAGAAATCCAATCTAAAACACTTTTAAAACTGTTCATAATGGTGACAATGTGTTGTGAATTGTGTAAAGTATTGTTAATTAGAATATATATAACAATTACGGTAGGATGCGTAATGGTCCTTGTTGACTGCTCATACAGTCTCTGAAGTGTTTGAAATTCCAACATCCAGTTCGGACGAGGAAGGTTACAGAATTGACTGAGACAACCGATGTATCAGACACATTCAGCTGTGGTGACAGACCATGTGGCTTGGGAATTGGTTTACCGTCTGAACCAATCAGAAGAAGCCTGTTTGCGATGGAGAACACGACATTCAGCAGCACCTTCCTTACGGACCTCGAAAACTGGAATGCCTTTACGACATAGAAAGTTTCTTCCCACCGATTGGCCAGCTTCTGTTAACCTTGAATGCCAACGTTTCGTACCAGCCTTGACTGTTGAACCACGAGCTTTGAGATTGTAGATTCTTCGTTGTTTCGCTCAGGCCTTTTTAAGGTTTGCTGATGCCAATTCATACGCTGAATTCAGTTTGCGCTACAAATCGGCAGCAACGTGCGTATTAGTGGATGGAGGTGGGGTGGCCAAAGACAGGCCAAACGCAACCTCGACAGGTAGCCTAGGATGTCTACCAAACATGAGGTAATAAGGGGAAAACCCGGTAGACTCATGAACCCCACTGACGTGAAATGTTGGCTGACTCTCGAACGACTTAAGAAGTTCCTTTGAAAGACAATCACTGCTTCGAAGAATTCTTACAATTGTGCAGATTGAAGGGTCCGCTGAAACGTCAGCATTTTGTGATTCGCCCACATATTGGAAGAAGACGAGGAGAGGGAAGCGAGCCAGAGATGGCCACAGGCATCCAATTTTGCGGAGGTTAGAACATATGTCAGGGGGTTGTCAGTGAAATGGTTACCGTACAAGTAGTCATGGAACTTTTTTTGTGACGGTCCATTTGAGAGCAAGAAACTCCAATTTGTGAGCAGGATAATTACGCTCATAACGAGAAAGCCCTTGACTAGCATGAGCTATCACTCTCTTCTTATCCTCTTGTGTCTGGTACAGAATAGCACTGAGGCCTTCACCACTAGCATCAACATGCAGTTCGAAGAGGCGAGTTCGAAGCCAAAACAGGAGCACTACTGAGCTTGCTCACAAGGTCACTGAAGGCAGTTTGTTGTTGTTCTCCCCAATTCCACTGCGTATATATATTGATGGTCCTGCTGGTCTTCTTTCTGCTGTGCCTAACTAACAAACTTGTCAATGGTTTAGCAATTTTGGCGTAGTTAGGATCAAACGGCGATAACACCAAGAAAAACCTAGAAAACGTAGAATGTCATCCACAGTCTGTGGGACGGGCCAAGTATTGAGAGATGAAATTTTCTCAGGATCGGCGGTGATGCCGTCCTCAGAGATTACGTGACCTAGATATATCACTGAGGTCTGTAAAAATTGGAATTTGAGAAGGCCATTCTCGCGCAATGTTCTCAAAGAGACTCAAACAACAAACACTAACGTTTTGAACAGATAGTGTCAAAACAAGCACATTTAAGGCAGGTAAAGAAGGGAGAACAGTGTTTGCCAATGACCGTGAATCAACAATTTAGTGAGATTAAAAGGATGCTAACACTAGACTGGTTCTCCATGTACAATATGCTTTTATTTAGGCGCATTCTTGTCATCAAAGTGGAGACAGATGTGTTCGTGGTTCTGTACCGATAGTATGTTATGTAAACACAAGAGAATCAGAAAACTGACAAAGAACTGATATAACTTCATTCTGGTTCCCGGAGTCTGTTGCGCTGCGTAACTGGCGACTGGCTTAATCATAGAGCCAGTCGCCAGTTACGCAGCGCAACAGACTCCGGGAACCAGAATGATATAACTTGGACTGACAAGAACCTATCAACAACAACTTTCAAGAAGCAAACCCCAAATAATAAAGTAAACAACTTAAAAAAGTCAGAGAAGTTGACAGCAACTTACAAACTGTCAACTGAGACCACTATTTAAACAAGCTGAAAATTAAATATGATTATGTTGTATGTGATATGGATTGTCAAATGGTGGAAGAAACAAGACAACACAGGACGAGACGCAATGTTATTTTTTTTAAATGCGAGAAAAATCGCGAGCAGGAGAACTATGAGGAGACTGAGAAGGCAACGGAAAATGCGAAAAATAAGCCGACACGCCGATAGAAGAAGAACCAGAAGTCGGAGTAAGGTGCAATAAATTTACCGTAATCAATTACTGCAATTACCAATTACCTTATAAATGTGATAATATTATTGTTACCTTTAAAGATTTCTATTATTTACTTGATTAGAATAAAATCAATGAGAAATGAGAATCACAATTACACTTCCATATTTAACAATTTGTAAATATATATAGTTGTAATGTAGAAATAGCATTTTCTTGAAAGTTGCAGAAATAGAAATCTTATGTAAATATGATTTTGATGATTGAATTAAGACACATATAACGATAAAGTTGATAAGATGATTGTTTTTCTTCTCAAGATGACATCACAACAATAATAATTCAATCAATGAATCACACATAAAATCAACACATAGATAAAGTTCATTCAATCAATAATAAATGTTCATTCCATTATGATGATGAAAATCAAGTGTTCATTGAATGATAAGGATCACAAGGATAAGGAATGGAAATTAAAAAATTTATGGAGCGTAAATCTGTGAGAAAGTCTGTGAATTTACATGCATGAATTACTACAGTTTGTCAAGGCTCTCTGAGTCTCTGCACATATATGATACTCACAGTTTATGAAAACACTAGTTGAAAAAACATGAAAAATCACATATAAAACCATGAAAACACTCCTTCAATGATAGGTTGACTATGATTTTGTGATTCCTTTTGAATAAGTCATCCAAAGATGATACTCCGTATGAAAGATGAGGAGATGAGGGATGGACGTCTTGACTTTAAAATAGCGGCCCCACGCTGGGCGCCAATTTGTGGCCGTTGTCTACTTGTTCGGCACTGGGCCGCTTGTCAAGACGTAACAAACAAGATGGATGGGGTGATGTGATGGTTTTATTGATGGGGTTGATGGATCTGTTGCTGAGTTACAGGTGTCTGGAAATATATTAAGTGTTTCCACCTCAGCAACAGAAATTGGAGTGAGGTAGGTGAAAGAAGTGGTAACAGAGGACTACAGTAGCCAATTAGAAGACAGGTAATACATCAAAAGGAAGCCTTTGATGTGACTTATAAATAGAACAGGGGTAGCCCAAGAGGTGGGTTTCCTATATAACTGAGCTATAAATAGAATGGAAAGTGGTGGGAGCTGTTTGTTGGCAAGGCTCCTGAAGCAGAAGAGTAACGGTGAAAATGTATAGCGGTGGCGTTCGACCGAACACAAATACAACAGAAGACATATGAACATGTACACATAATAAAATGATGAAATTATATCAATGATGACTAAGTATTGGATGATATAGGCATTATATTGAATATGCCCTGTCAAGTATGTCAAGTTTCAATGGCATATCACTGACCCATCAAAAGTTATTGCCATTGTTAACATGTTTCGAAAGTCTCCCTTCCTAAAGGTCAAGGTCACGACGTTAAAATGTGTGAGCTCATCTAAAAAAATGATAATCACAATTGTTACACATGTGAAGTATCAAAGGACTATCACTGACCAATAAACAAATATGCTTTTTAACGTTTTTGAAAAATGCTTCCGTTGCCAAGGTCAAGGTCAAGGTCACAGGTTTAGAAATTATGACCTGACCTAAAAGGTCTGATGACAACAGACGCCGATGTCAAGTATCAATGGCATATTATTGACTATGCAAAAGCTTAAGCCAAGGTTAAAGTTTTTGAAAAAGTGTCCAAGTGAGCCAAGGTCAAGGTCACCGGGTCAGGCCGTGTGAACTCCTCTGAAAGGTGAAGTGAAGTATCAGAGGCCTATCACTGACCAATCACAATGTATAGCCAAGGTGAAGGTTAATACAGACATACAAGAGAACAATAAAATAACACTGGATCTCCGATTTGAGAGTGTACAATCATGTCCAGGAAAGATATCGTAGTTGGAATCATTAGGCATTGACATGACACATCCGTGGAAGAGGTTACATAGACTAAAATAACAACAGATCAATTATTTCCTAATTCAACACTAAAATTAAAGCATTCAAACATAAATTTTGCAACAATAGGACGTAAAGTTTATTAAATAATTCTGCAAACTTTGGAAATATGCAGCGGAAATCGAACCCTAGATTTAAAGTTTGAAGTCCAGCATATCTTCCACCACACTACAACACATATCACTATAAGGAGCTGTTGATTTTAATAATTTGAGTCTAATGTATATAGAGAATCTCACCCTCGTGTCTTCTGTTATCAAATAAATCAACACTCGTTGATAAAAGTAAAAATGATATCAGAAGACACGAGGTTGAGATTCTATGTATCATCCAAAACGATTCTTATTACGTTTAAGTGAAAAGTGTACGTCTATGAGCACATCTCTCCATTTGAATTCCAGTGCGGTGACGTCTTCGTGTTTATGACGTCGTAGTATCAGATCCCTTTCACAACTGGAGTAAGCTGGCTTGTAATACAATAACCATTAAAACAGCTAAATCAATTCTCGGAGTACCATAGAGAACCAGTAATATCGGATGCCTTAGCGAGCTTGGACTCTACCCTCTATCTATAGAGATACTTTCTAACGTATTCAACTACTACAAACGGTTATTGCGAATGGATCAAGACAGACTTATATATGCTGCCCTACAAGAAGATAAGGGTCTTTCAAAATCATCCTGGGACTCAACAATTGAACAACGTCTTGAAATACCATTCCCTTCATCAAACATTTACAGTATCTCAGGACAGCAATTCATCGAATGTTTAAAAACTGAATTTATTCAAATATACCTCCAGGAAACTGATCAACTACCATCTGATAAAGGAAAGAAATTACGCCTGCTTGGACATATTGAAGACTCGTTTGGCTACAAAGACTATTTAAACATTAAGAATAATGACCACAGAAAAGTATTAACTAAGTTAAGACTTAGCGCTCACCAGCTTGAGATTGAGAGAAGAAAATATAACAACACGCCTGTAGACAAACGCCTCTGTCAACAGTGGAGTCAGGTAGTTACAGAAACGAAAGAACATTTTATATTTGAATGCCCAAAATATATTCATTACCTCTCAAAACTAATTTCATCAACTGGTCTCGTTGGGGTCTCAAGGAAAGAGCTCGATCCTCTCATCAATTATAAACCCCAAGAGTCATCATGCTTCTTTCACTTGTAAAGTACTTTATGACATGTATTCAATGAGATTAAGCCAAATTGGTTAATTATTGTACAATCTATAATATGCATTGTTTGATATTATTGTCTCACACTGAGATATATTAATGCTCTTATATATATTATATATTTTACTTATATGTATTAACATTTGTTAACTTCTTTGTACACTGCCCATAATGGGTGTTTTCTGTACAATGAATATCTTGTATCTTGTATCTTACTCGATTACGTAAATGAATTGTGATGTCATGTAGTTGACGGTGACAGGGCATTGTGCAAAATCTACTGCCAGAAAGATATTTCCTAGGAGATATCGCTTGATCTCCCACAAGCCATATCTCCTGTGGAACATAGTTGTGGGTGATAAAGAAAGATATGGCATTAGTACAACCAAGGGGCTGTTTATGTTAAGAGCGTCAATATTGAATTAATGAGCTTATAAAATAACACTGTATGCATCGTCGAAGGCAACACAAATACGACCATGACTGAAACGGGTGTAGGTGAATTCGTAGGCCAGACCAGTTCGTAGGAGTAAATTTCGGTGGATTCGTAGGAGGATCGGGCGGTGAATTCGTAGGAGTTCGTAGTTTAAGGGAATAAATGTTTATAGACTAACTTTATGGTGTGATATTATTACAATTAAATTATTATTTACTTTGGTCGATAAATAAAAAAAATCAGGTAAGTATGATTACCGTATATTCTAGTTTACATTACACATTTACACTACAACTGGAGATTAGCAGACGTCGGCGAAGAAGAAACGGTAATTAGTCGTCAACAATCATATAATCCTTTGTTTTGTTAACGTTGTTCATGTACATACTTCCTAATTTTTATTCCTTTATTGAAACAACTTTACACCGACAGAGTATTTAGCAATCAAAATATCTCACATCATGTTTTTTTAACAAACAAATAACTTACTTTACAAGTTTGGTGAGTAGACTAATTACTTGGACTCAAACTTTAACTCAGTTTCGTATACAAACACACAAGGTATATAAGATACGAGACCGAAAAATTTAATCATTCTGCATCAACCATGGCTCTCTGTGTTGTTTGTAAGAATACTGTAAGTAGTTTCGTAAACTGACATTGTTCGTCTCGTACTGCAATCTATCAACATGAAATGGTATCCAAAACATGTTATAACATGTTATAAGTACTAAAGTAATAAATAATAACAGTCAAACGAATATTTACAAGTTTAAATATCACTTTATGATATATTTTTTAATCCTCCTACGAATTCACCTCCTACGAATTCACGAGTCCTACGAATTCTCTGCTCCTACGAACTGGTCTGGCCTACGAAATCACCGCATCCCACTGAAACAATGAGTGAAAGTTTAGAATAGGGACCTGTTGTTTTTATGAAATGCAACTGTTCCTTACAAAAAGAAAACGATGACCAAGAGGTCATATTTCCTGTAGAGAAAAGATATAAGAAAACAAAGAAGAAAATATAAGGATTGGATAATGATGTTAATCGCGTGGACTTAGCTCTAAGGAAATTGAGCAAAAGAAACAATAAGCACTCGGCCTGAGGTCACCAACCACTTTGACCCGGCAGTGGTTGAGGGCAATAAGGAAGGGAATTTGGAGACATATGGTCCCCGGAATTATTGAGAGGTGGTGGTGTCAGTCTTTTTGAATAGGTGACGAGTAAAAAGAGTCTGCTTCACACGCAGAAGGTCGCGAGTTCGAACCTCGCCAGAACCTCTTTTATGATTTAGGGATTACAACTGCCTCTTGTGTAGAATGCTTTTATCATTATTACTTGACGATTGCAAGCTATGCACCTGATTAATCTTGGGACGAAATCAAATATGTCATTTTGGGTAGTACTAGTGGGGTAAGTGTAAGGTCGATATCCTTCTTAAACAGTGTTAAGTGAATAGTCTCATGGAGTGTAGCCTTACAATTTGTGTAGCTTTCCGAACGGTTTTGTGGTGTAGTGGTTATCACGTCTGCTTTACACGCAGAAGGTCGCGAGTTCGAACCTCGCCAGAACCTTGCTTTTAGTTTTAAAGTAACACATCCTATTCGGCGACATATATGATGCACATATCGAAATTTATAGACAGTTATATATGTGAACAACAAGTGAAACTTGTAATTTCTGCTATGTAACTTGGGCTTATTTCTTCGACTGATCTCCATATTTTATTATGTGATGTTGGTAACGAACGCTGGTTCGTCACTGGGAATGGATACACAATATAAGGACTTCTGCATATCCAAGGGTTCCGTGGTGTAGTGGTTATCACGTCTGCTTAACACGCAGAAGGTCGCGAGTTCGAGCCTCGCCGGAACCTGTAGTTTTGCATTTTATGCAAATGGACGAAAACATGCGCACTTTCACAGAGACTCTTTGATCTGAGAGCATGTTAGTCCAGTGGACGGTGGTAAAATTATCTTTCATAGTCAAACCAGTTTAAAGAATCAAGTATTTACAGTAAATATCCATCTAACCATACAGGTTCTGTGGTGTAGTGGTTATCACGTCTGCTTCACACGCAGAAGGTCGCGAGTTCGAACCTCGCCAGAACCTCTTTCATGATTTAGGGATTACAACTGCCTCTTGTGTAGAATGCTTTTATCATTATTACTTGACGATTGCAAGCTATGCACCTGATTAATCTTGGGACGAAATCAAATATGTCATTTTGGGTAGTACTAGTGGGGTAAGTGTAAGGTCGATATCCTTCTTAAACAGTGTTAAGTGAATAGTCTCATGGAGTGTAGCCTTACAATTTGTGTAGCTTTCCGAACGGTTTTGTGGTGTAGTGGTTATCACGTCTGCTTTACACGCAGAAGGTCGCGAGTTCGAACCTCGCCAGAACCTTGCTTTTAGTTTTAAAGTAACACATCCTATTCGGCGACATATATGATGCACATATCGAAATTTATAGACAGTTATATATGTGAACAACAAGTGAAACTTGTAATTTCTGCTATGTAACTTGGGCTTATTTCTTCGACTGATCTCCATATTTTATTATGTGATGTTGGTAACGAACGCTGGTTCGTCACTGGGAATGGATACACAATATAAGGACTTCTGCATATCCAAGGGTTCCGTGGTGTAGTGGTTATCACGTCTGCTTAACACGCAGAAGGCCGCGAGTTCGAGCCTCGCCGGAACCTGTAGTTTTGCATTTTATGCAAATGGACGAAAACATGCGCACTTTCACAGAGACTCTTTGATCTGAGAGCATGTTAGTCCAGTGGACGGTGGTAAAATTATCTTTCATAGTCAAACCAGTTTAAAGAATCAAGTATTTACAGTAAATATCCATCTAACCATACAGGTTCTGTGGTGTAGTGGTTATCACGTCTGCTTCACACGCAGAAGGTCGCGAGTTCGAACCTCGCCAGAACCTCTTTTATGATTTAGGGATTACAACTGCCTCTTGTGTAGAATGCTTTTATCATTATTACTTGACGATTGCAAGCTATGCACCTGATTAATCTTGGGACGAAATCAAATATGTCATTTTGGGTAGTACTAGTGGGGTAAGTGTAAGGTCGATATCCTTCTTAAACAGTGTTAAGTGAATAGTCTCATGGAGTGTAGCCTTACAATTTGTGTAGCTTTCCGAACGGTTTTGTGGTGTAGTGGTTATCACGTCTGCTTTACACGCAGAAGGTCGCGAGTTCGAACCTCGCCAGAACCTTGCTTTTAGTTTTAAAGTAACACATCCTATTCGGCGACATATATGATGCACATATCGAAATTTATAGACAGTTATATATGTGAACAACAAGTGAAACTTGTAATTTCTGCTATGTAACTTGGGCTTATTTCTTCGACTGATCTCCATATTTTATTATGTGATGTTGGTAACGAACGCTGGTTCGTCACTGGGAATGGATACACAATATAAGGACTTCTGCATATCCAAGGGTTCCGTGGTGTAGTGGTTATCACGTCTGCTTAACACGCAGAAGGCCGCGAGTTCGAGCCTCGCCGGAACCTGTAGTTTTGCATTTTATGCAAATGGACGAAAACATGCGCACTTTCACAGAGACTCTTTGATCTGAGAGCATGTTAGTCCAGTGGACGGTGGTAAAATTATCTTTCATAGTCAAACCAGTTTAAAGAATCAAGTATTTACAGTAAATATCCATCTAACCATACAGGTTCTGTGGTGTAGTGGTTATCACGTCTGCTTCACACGCAGAAGGTCGCGAGTTCGAACCTCGCCAGAACCTCTTTTATGATTTAGGGATTACAACTGCCTCTTGTGTAGAATGCTTTTATCATTATTACTTGACGATTGCAAGCTATGCACCTGATTAATCTTGGGACGAAATCAAATATGTCATTTTGGGTAGTACTAGTGGGGTAAGTGTAAGGTCGATATCCTTCTTAAACAGTGTTAAGTGAATAGTCTCATGGAGTGTAGCCTTACAATTTGTGTAGCTTTCCGAACGGTTTTGTGGTGTAGTGGTTATCACGTCTGCTTTACACGCAGAAGGTCGCGAGTTCGAACCTCGCCAGAACCTTGCTTTTAGTTTTAAAGTAACACATCCTATTCGGCGACATATATGATGCACATATCGAAATTTATAGACAGTTATATATGTGAACAACAAGTGAAACTTGTAATTTCTGCTATGTAACTTGGGCTTATTTCTTCGACTGATCTCCATATTTTATTATGTGATGTTGGTAACGAACGCTGGTTCGTCACTGGGAATGGATACACAATATAAGGACTTCTGCATATCCAAGGGTTCCGTGGTGTAGTGGTTATCACGTCTGCTTAACACGCAGAAGGCCGCGAGTTCGAGCCTCGCCGGAACCTGTAGTTTTGCATTTTATGCAAATGGACGAAAACATGCGCACTTTCACAGAGACTCTTTGATCTGAGAGCATGTTAGTCCAGTGGACGGTGGTAAAATTATCTTTCATAGTCAAACCAGTTTAAAGAATCAAGTATTTACAGTAAATATCCATCTAACCATACAGGTTCTGTGGTGTAGTGGTTATCACGTCTGCTTCACACGCAGAAGGTCGCGAGTTCGAACCTCGCCAGAACCTCTTTTATGATTTAGGGATTACAACTGCCTCTTGTGTAGAATGCTTTTATCATTATTACTTGACGATTGCAAGCTATGCACCTGATTAATCTTGGGACGAAATCAAATATGTCATTTTGGGTAGTACTAGTGGGGTAAGTGTAAGGTCGATATCCTTCTTAAACAGTGTTAAGTGAATAGTCTCATGGAGTGTAGCCTTACAATTTGTGTAGCTTTCCGAACGGTTTTGTGGTGTAGTGGTTATCACGTCTGCTTTACACGCAGAAGGTCGCGAGTTCGAACCTCGCCAGAACCTTGCTTTTAGTTTTAAAGTAACACATCCTATTCGGCGACATATATGATGCACATATCGAAATTTATAGACAGTTATATATGTGAACAACAAGTGAAACTTGTAATTTCTGCTATGTAACTTGGGCTTATTTCTTCGACTGATCTCCATATTTTATTATGTGATGTTGGTAACGAACGCTGGTTCGTCACTGGGAATGGATACACAATATAAGGACTTCTGCATATCCAAGGGTTCCGTGGTGTAGTGGTTATCACGTCTGCTTAACACGCAGAAGGCCGCGAGTTCGAGCCTCGCCGGAACCTGTAGTTTTGCATTTTATGCAAATGGACGAAAACATGCGCACTTTCACAGAGACTCTTTGATCTGAGAGCATGTTAGTCCAGTGGACGGTGGTAAAATTATCTTTCATAGTCAAACCAGTTTAAAGAATCAAGTATTTACAGTAAATATCCATCTAACCATACAGGTTCTGTGGTGTAGTGGTTATCACGTCTGCTTCACACGCAGAAGGTCGCGAGTTCGAACCTCGCCAGAACCTCTTTTATGATTTAGGGATTACAACTGCCTCTTGTGTAGAATGCTTTTATCATTATTACTTGACGATTGCAAGCTATGCACCTGATTAATCTTGGGACGAAATCAAATATGTCATTTTGGGTAGTACTAGTGGGGTAAGTGTAAGGTCGATATCCTTCTTAAACAGTGTTAAGTGAATAGTCTCATGGAGTGTAGCCTTACAATTTGTGTAGCTTTCCGAACGGTTTTGTGGTGTAGTGGTTATCACGTCTGCTTTACACGCAGAAGGTCGCGAGTTCGAACCTCGCCAGAACCTTGCTTTTAGTTTTAAAGTAACACATCCTATTCGGCGACATATATGATGCACATATCGAAATTTATAGACAGTTATATATGTGAACAACAAGTGAAACTTGTAATTTCTGCTATGTAACTTGGGCTTATTTCTTCGACTGATCTCCATATTTTATTATGTGATGTTGGTAACGAACGCTGGTTCGTCACTGGGAATGGATACACAATATAAGGACTTCTGCATATCCAAGGGTTCCGTGGTGTAGTGGTTATCACGTCTGCTTAACACGCAGAAGGCCGCGAGTTCGAGCCTCGCCGGAACCTGTAGTTTTGCATTTTATGCAAATGGACGAAAACATGCGCACTTTCACAGAGACTCTTTGATCTGAGAGCATGTTAGTCCAGTGGACGGTGGTAAAATTATCTTTCATAGTCAAACCAGTTTAAAGAATCAAGTATTTACAGTAAATATCCATCTAACCATACAGGTTCTGTGGTGTAGTGGTTATCACGTCTGCTTCACACGCAGAAGGTCGCGAGTTCGAACCTCGCCAGAACCTCTTTTATGATTTAGGGATTACAACTGCCTCTTGTGTAGAATGCTTTTATCATTATTACTTGACGATTGCAAGCTATGCACCTGATTAATCTTGGGACGAAATCAAATATGTCATTTTGGGTAGTACTAGTGGGGTAAGTGTAAGGTCGATATCCTTCTTAAACAGTGTTAAGTGAATAGTCTCATGGAGTGTAGCCTTACAATTTGTGTAGCTTTCCGAACGGTTTTGTGGTGTAGTGGTTATCACGTCTGCTTTACACGCAGAAGGTCGCGAGTTCGAACCTCGCCAGAACCTTGCTTTTAGTTTTAAAGTAACACATCCTATTCGGCGACATATATGATGCACATATCGAAATTTATAGACAGTTATATATGTGAACAACAAGTGAAACTTGTAATTTCTGCTATGTAACTTGGGCTTATTTCTTCGACTGATCTCCATATTTTATTATGTGATGTTGGTAACGAACGCTGGTTCGTCACTGGGAATGGATACACAATATAAGGACTTCTGCATATCCAAGGGTTCCGTGGTGTAGTGGTTATCACGTCTGCTTAACACGCAGAAGGCCGCGAGTTCGAGCCTCGCCGGAACCTGTAGTTTTGCATTTTATGCAAATGGACGAAAACATGCGCACTTTCACAGAGACTCTTTGATCTGAGAGCATGTTAGTCCAGTGGACGGTGGTAAAATTATCTTTCATAGTCAAACCAGTTTAAAGAATCAAGTATTTACAGTAAATATCCATCTAACCATACAGGTTCTGTGGTGTAGTGGTTATCACGTCTGCTTCACACGCAGAAGGTCGCGAGTTCGAACCTCGCCAGAACCTCTTTTATGATTTAGGGATTACAACTGCCTCTTGTGTAGAATGCTTTTATCATTATTACTTGACGATTGCAAGCTATGCACCTGATTAATCTTGGGACGAAATCAAATATGTCATTTTGGGTAGTACTAGTGGGGTAAGTGTAAGGTCGATATCCTTCTTAAACAGTGTTAAGTGAATAGTCTCATGGAGTGTAGCCTTACAATTTGTGTAGCTTTCCGAACGGTTTTGTGGTGTAGTGGTTATCACGTCTGCTTTACACGCAGAAGGTCGCGAGTTCGAACCTCGCCAGAACCTTGCTTTTAGTTTTAAAGTAACACATCCTATTCGGCGACATATATGATGCACATATCGAAATTTATAGACAGTTATATATGTGAACAACAAGTGAAACTTGTAATTTCTGCTATGTAACTTGGGCTTATTTCTTCGACTGATCTCCATATTTTATTATGTGATGTTGGTAACGAACGCTGGTTCGTCACTGGGAATGGATACACAATATAAGGACTTCTGCATATCCAAGGGTTCCGTGGTGTAGTGGTTATCACGTCTGCTTAACACGCAGAAGGCCGCGAGTTCGAGCCTCGCCGGAACCTGTAGTTTTGCATTTTATGCAAATGGACGAAAACATGCGCACTTTCACAGAGACTCTTTGATCTGAGAGCATGTTAGTCCAGTGGACGGTGGTAAAATTATCTTTCATAGTCAAACCAGTTTAAAGAATCAAGTATTTACAGTAAATATCCATCTAACCATACAGGTTCTGTGGTGTAGTGGTTATCACGTCTGCTTCACACGCAGAAGGTCGCGAGTTCGAACCTCGCCAGAACCTCTTTTATGATTTAGGGATTACAACTGCCTCTTGTGTAGAATGCTTTTATCATTATTACTTGACGATTGCAAGCTATGCACCTGATTAATCTTGGGACGAAATCAAATATGTCATTTTGGGTAGTACTAGTGGGGTAAGTGTAAGGTCGATATCCTTCTTAAACAGTGTTAAGTGAATAGTCTCATGGAGTGTAGCCTTACAATTTGTGTAGCTTTCCGAACGGTTTTGTGGTGTAGTGGTTATCACGTCTGCTTTACACGCAGAAGGTCGCGAGTTCGAACCTCGCCAGAACCTTGCTTTTAGTTTTAAAGTAACACATCCTATTCGGCGACATATATGATGCACATATCGAAATTTATAGACAGTTATATATGTGAACAACAAGTGAAACTTGTAATTTCTGCTATGTAACTTGGGCTTATTTCTTCGACTGATCTCCATATTTTATTATGTGATGTTGGTAACGAACGCTGGTTCGTCACTGGGAATGGATACACAATATAAGGACTTCTGCATATCCAAGGGTTCCGTGGTGTAGTGGTTATCACGTCTGCTTAACACGCAGAAGGCCGCGAGTTCGAGCCTCGCCGGAACCTGTAGTTTTGCATTTTATGCAAATGGACGAAAACATGCGCACTTTCACAGAGACTCTTTGATCTGAGAGCATGTTAGTCCAGTGGACGGTGGTAAAATTATCTTTCATAGTCAAACCAGTTTAAAGAATCAAGTATTTACAGTAAATATCCATCTAACCATACAGGTTCTGTGGTGTAGTGGTTATCACGTCTGCTTCACACGCAGAAGGTCGCGAGTTCGAACCTCGCCAGAACCTCTTTTATGATTTAGGGATTACAACTGCCTCTTGTGTAGAATGCTTTTATCATTATTACTTGACGATTGCAAGCTATGCACCTGATTAATCTTGGGACGAAATCAAATATGTCATTTTGGGTAGTACTAGTGGGGTAAGTGTAAGGTCGATATCCTTCTTAAACAGTGTTAAGTGAATAGTCTCATGGAGTGTAGCCTTACAATTTGTGTAGCTTTCCGAACGGTTTTGTGGTGTAGTGGTTATCACGTCTGCTTTACACGCAGAAGGTCGCGAGTTCGAACCTCGCCAGAACCTTGCTTTTAGTTTTAAAGTAACACATCCTATTCGGCGACATATATGATGCACATATCGAAATTTATAGACAGTTATATATGTGAACAACAAGTGAAACTTGTAATTTCTGCTATGTAACTTGGGCTTATTTCTTCGACTGATCTCCATATTTTATTATGTGATGTTGGTAACGAACGCTGGTTCGTCACTGGGAATGGATACACAATATAAGGACTTCTGCATATCCAAGGGTTCCGTGGTGTAGTGGTTATCACGTCTGCTTAACACGCAGAAGGCCGCGAGTTCGAGCCTCGCCGGAACCTGTAGTTTTGCATTTTATGCAAATGGACGAAAACATGCGCACTTTCACAGAGACTCTTTGATCTGAGAGCATGTTAGTCCAGTGGACGGTGGTAAAATTATCTTTCATAGTCAAACCAGTTTAAAGAATCAAGTATTTACAGTAAATATCCATCTAACCATACAGGTTCTGTGGTGTAGTGGTTATCACGTCTGCTTCACACGCAGAAGGTCGCGAGTTCGAACCTCGCCAGAACCTCTTTTATGATTTAGGGATTACAACTGCCTCTTGTGTAGAATGCTTTTATCATTATTACTTGACGATTGCAAGCTATGCACCTGATTAATCTTGGGACGAAATCAAATATGTCATTTTGGGTAGTACTAGTGGGGTAAGTGTAAGGTCGATATCCTTCTTAAACAGTGTTAAGTGAATAGTCTCATGGAGTGTAGCCTTACAATTTGTGTAGCTTTCCGAACGGTTTTGTGGTGTAGTGGTTATCACGTCTGCTTTACACGCAGAAGGTCGCGAGTTCGAACCTCGCCAGAACCTTGCTTTTAGTTTTAAAGTAACACATCCTATTCGGCGACATATATGATGCACATATCGAAATTTATAGACAGTTATATATGTGAACAACAAGTGAAACTTGTAATTTCTGCTATGTAACTTGGGCTTATTTCTTCGACTGATCTCCATATTTTATTATGTGATGTTGGTAACGAACGCTGGTTCGTCACTGGGAATGGATACACAATATAAGGACTTCTGCATATCCAAGGGTTCCGTGGTGTAGTGGTTATCACGTCTGCTTAACACGCAGAAGGCCGCGAGTTCGAGCCTCGCCGGAACCTGTAGTTTTGCATTTTATGCAAATGGACGAAAACATGCGCACTTTCACAGAGACTCTTTGATCTGAGAGCATGTTAGTCCAGTGGACGGTGGTAAAATTATCTTTCATAGTCAAACCAGTTTAAAGAATCAAGTATTTACAGTAAATATCCATCTAACCATACAGGTTCTGTGGTGTAGTGGTTATCACGTCTGCTTCACACGCAGAAGGTCGCGAGTTCGAACCTCGCCAGAACCTCTTTTATGATTTAGGGATTACAACTGCCTCTTGTGTAGAATGCTTTTATCATTATTACTTGACGATTGCAAGCTATGCACCTGATTAATCTTGGGACGAAATCAAATATGTCATTTTGGGTAGTACTAGTGGGGTAAGTGTAAGGTCGATATCCTTCTTAAACAGTGTTAAGTGAATAGTCTCATGGAGTGTAGCCTTACAATTTGTGTAGCTTTCCGAACGGTTTTGTGGTGTAGTGGTTATCACGTCTGCTTTACACGCAGAAGGTCGCGAGTTCGAACCTCGCCAGAACCTTGCTTTTAGTTTTAAAGTAACACATCCTATTCGGCGACATATATGATGCACATATCGAAATTTATAGACAGTTATATATGTGAACAACAAGTGAAACTTGTAATTTCTGCTATGTAACTTGGGCTTATTTCTTCGACTGATCTCCATATTTTATTATGTGATGTTGGTAACGAACGCTGGTTCGTCACTGGGAATGGATACACAATATAAGGACTTCTGCATATCCAAGGGTTCCGTGGTGTAGTGGTTATCACGTCTGCTTAACACGCAGAAGGCCGCGAGTTCGAGCCTCGCCGGAACCTGTAGTTTTGCATTTTATGCAAATGGACGAAAACATGCGCACTTTCACAGAGACTCTTTGATCTGAGAGCATGTTAGTCCAGTGGACGGTGGTAAAATTATCTTTCATAGTCAAACCAGTTTAAAGAATCAAGTATTTACAGTAAATATCCATCTAACCATACAGGTTCTGTGGTGTAGTGGTTATCACGTCTGCTTCACACGCAGAAGGTCGCGAGTTCGAACCTCGCCAGAACCTCTTTTATGATTTAGGGATTACAACTGCCTCTTGTGTAGAATGCTTTTATCATTATTACTTGACGATTGCAAGCTATGCACCTGATTAATCTTGGGACGAAATCAAATATGTCATTTTGGGTAGTACTAGTGGGGTAAGTGTAAGGTCGATATCCTTCTTAAACAGTGTTAAGTGAATAGTCTCATGGAGTGTAGCCTTACAATTTGTGTAGCTTTCCGAACGGTTTTGTGGTGTAGTGGTTATCACGTCTGCTTTACACGCAGAAGGTCGCGAGTTCGAACCTCGCCAGAACCTTGCTTTTAGTTTTAAAGTAACACATCCTATTCGGCGACATATATGATGCACATATCGAAATTTATAGACAGTTATATATGTGAACAACAAGTGAAACTTGTAATTTCTGCTATGTAACTTGGGCTTATTTCTTCGACTGATCTCCATATTTTATTATGTGATGTTGGTAACGAACGCTGGTTCGTCACTGGGAATGGATACACAATATAAGGACTTCTGCATATCCAAGGGTTCCGTGGTGTAGTGGTTATCACGTCTGCTTAACACGCAGAAGGCCGCGAGTTCGAGCCTCGCCGGAACCTGTAGTTTTGCATTTTATGCAAATGGACGAAAACATGCGCACTTTCACAGAGACTCTTTGATCTGAGAGCATGTTAGTCCAGTGGACGGTGGTAAAATTATCTTTCATAGTCAAACCAGTTTAAAGAATCAAGTATTTACAGTAAATATCCATCTAACCATACAGGTTCTGTGGTGTAGTGGTTATCACGTCTGCTTCACACGCAGAAGGTCGCGAGTTCGAACCTCGCCAGAACCTCTTTTATGATTTAGGGATTACAACTGCCTCTTGTGTAGAATGCTTTTATCATTATTACTTGACGATTGCAAGCTATGCACCTGATTAATCTTGGGACGAAATCAAATATGTCATTTTGGGTAGTACTAGTGGGGTAAGTGTAAGGTCGATATCCTTCTTAAACAGTGTTAAGTGAATAGTCTCATGGAGTGTAGCCTTACAATTTGTGTAGCTTTCCGAACGGTTTTGTGGTGTAGTGGTTATCACGTCTGCTTTACACGCAGAAGGTCGCGAGTTCGAACCTCGCCAGAACCTTGCTTTTAGTTTTAAAGTAACACATCCTATTCGGCGACATATATGATGCACATATCGAAATTTATAGACAGTTATATATGTGAACAACAAGTGAAACTTGTAATTTCTGCTATGTAACTTGGGCTTATTTCTTCGACTGATCTCCATATTTTATTATGTGATGTTGGTAACGAACGCTGGTTCGTCACTGGGAATGGATACACAATATAAGGACTTCTGCATATCCAAGGGTTCCGTGGTGTAGTGGTTATCACGTCTGCTTAACACGCAGAAGGCCGCGAGTTCGAGCCTCGCCGGAACCTGTAGTTTTGCATTTTATGCAAATGGACGAAAACATGCGCACTTTCACAGAGACTCTTTGATCTGAGAGCATGTTAGTCCAGTGGACGGTGGTAAAATTATCTTTCATAGTCAAACCAGTTTAAAGAATCAAGTATTTACAGTAAATATCCATCTAACCATACAGGTTCTGTGGTGTAGTGGTTATCACGTCTGCTTCACACGCAGAAGGTCGCGAGTTCGAACCTCGCCAGAACCTCTTTTATGATTTAGGGATTACAACTGCCTCTTGTGTAGAATGCTTTTATCATTATTACTTGACGATTGCAAGCTATGCACCTGATTAATCTTGGGACGAAATCAAATATGTCATTTTGGGTAGTACTAGTGGGGTAAGTGTAAGGTCGATATCCTTCTTAAACAGTGTTAAGTGAATAGTCTCATGGAGTGTAGCCTTACAATTTGTGTAGCTTTCCGAACGGTTTTGTGGTGTAGTGGTTATCACGTCTGCTTTACACGCAGAAGGTCGCGAGTTCGAACCTCGCCAGAACCTTGCTTTTAGTTTTAAAGTAACACATCCTATTCGGCGACATATATGATGCACATATCGAAATTTATAGACAGTTATATATGTGAACAACAAGTGAAACTTGTAATTTCTGCTATGTAACTTGGGCTTATTTCTTCGACTGATCTCCATATTTTATTATGTGATGTTGGTAACGAACGCTGGTTCGTCACTGGGAATGGATACACAATATAAGGACTTCTGCATATCCAAGGGTTCCGTGGTGTAGTGGTTATCACGTCTGCTTAACACGCAGAAGGCCGCGAGTTCGAGCCTCGCCGGAACCTGTAGTTTTGCATTTTATGCAAATGGACGAAAACATGCGCACTTTCACAGAGACTCTTTGATCTGAGAGCAGTGGACGGTGGTAAAATTATCTTTCATAGTCAAACCAGTTTAAAGAATCAAGTATTTACAGTAAATATCCATCTAACCATACAGGTTCTGTGGTGTAGTGGTTATCACGTCTGCTTCACACGCAGAAGGTCGCGAGTTCGAACCTCGCCAGAACCTCTTTTATGATTTAGGGATTACAACTGCCTCTTGTGTAGAATGCTTTTATCATTATTACTTGACGATTGCAAGCTATGCACCTGATTAATCTTGGGACGAAATCAAATATGTCATTTTGGGTAGTACTAGTGGGGTAAGTGTAAGGTCGATATCCTTCTTAAACAGTGTTAAGTGAATAGTCTCATGGAGTGTAGCCTTACAATTTGTGTAGCTTTCCGAACGGTTTTGTGGTGTAGTGGTTATCACGTCTGCTTTACACGCAGAAGGTCGCGAGTTCGAACCTCGCCAGAACCTTGCTTTTAGTTTTAAAGTAACACATCCTATTCGGCGACATATATGATGCACATATCGAAATTTATAGACAGTTATATATGTGAACAACAAGTGAAACTTGTAATTTCTGCTATGTAACTTGGGCTTATTTCTTCGACTGATCTCCATATTTTATTATGTGATGTTGGTAACGAACGCTGGTTCGTCACTGGGAATGGATACACAATATAAGGACTTCTGCATATCCAAGGGTTCCGTGGTGTAGTGGTTATCACGTCTGCTTAACACGCAGAAGGCCGCGAGTTCGAGCCTCGCCGGAACCTGTAGTTTTGCATTTTATGCAAATGGACGAAAACATGCGCACTTTCACAGAGACTCTTTGATCTGAGAGCATGTTAGTCCAGTGGACGGTGGTAAAATTATCTTTCATAGTCAAACCAGTTTAAAGAATCAAGTATTTACAGTAAATATCCATCTAACCATACAGGTTCTGTGGTGTAGTGGTTATCACGTCTGCTTCACACGCAGAAGGTCGCGAGTTCGAACCTCGCCAGAACCTCTTTTATGATTTAGGGATTACAACTGCCTCTTGTGTAGAATGCTTTTATCATTATTACTTGACGATTGCAAGCTATGCACCTGATTAATCTTGGGACGAAATCAAATATGTCATTTTGGGTAGTACTAGTGGGGTAAGTGTAAGGTCGATATCCTTCTTAAACAGTGTTAAGTGAATAGTCTCATGGAGTGTAGCCTTACAATTTGTGTAGCTTTCCGAACGGTTTTGTGGTGTAGTGGTTATCACGTCTGCTTTACACGCAGAAGGTCGCGAGTTCGAACCTCGCCAGAACCTTGCTTTTAGTTTTAAAGTAACACATCCTATTCGGCGACATATATGATGCACATATCGAAATTTATAGACAGTTATATATGTGAACAACAAGTGAAACTTGTAATTTCTGCTATGTAACTTGGGCTTATTTCTTCGACTGATCTCCATATTTTATTATGTGATGTTGGTAACGAACGCTGGTTCGTCACTGGGAATGGATACACAATATAAGGACTTCTGCATATCCAAGGGTTCCGTGGTGTAGTGGTTATCACGTCTGCTTAACACGCAGAAGGCCGCGAGTTCGAGCCTCGCCGGAACCTGTAGTTTTGCATTTTATGCAAATGGACGAAAACATGCGCACTTTCACAGAGACTCTTTGATCTGAGAGCATGTTAGTCCAGTGGACGGTGGTAAAATTATCTTTCATAGTCAAACCAGTTTAAAGAATCAAGTATTTACAGTAAATATCCATCTAACCATACAGGTTCTGTGGTGTAGTGGTTATCACGTCTGCTTCACACGCAGAAGGTCGCGAGTTCGAACCTCGCCAGAACCTCTTTTATGATTTAGGGATTACAACTGCCTCTTGTGTAGAATGCTTTTATCATTATTACTTGACGATTGCAAGCTATGCACCTGATTAATCTTGGGACGAAATCAAATATGTCATTTTGGGTAGTACTAGTGGGGTAAGTGTAAGGTCGATATCCTTCTTAAACAGTGTTAAGTGAATAGTCTCATGGAGTGTAGCCTTACAATTTGTGTAGCTTTCCGAACGGTTTTGTGGTGTAGTGGTTATCACGTCTGCTTTACACGCAGAAGGTCGCGAGTTCGAACCTCGCCAGAACCTTGCTTTTAGTTTTAAAGTAACACATCCTATTCGGCGACATATATGATGCACATATCGAAATTTATAGACAGTTATATATGTGAACAACAAGTGAAACTTGTAATTTCTGCTATGTAACTTGGGCTTATTTCTTCGACTGATCTCCATATTTTATTATGTGATGTTGGTAACGAACGCTGGTTCGTCACTGGGAATGGATACACAATATAAGGACTTCTGCATATCCAAGGGTTCCGTGGTGTAGTGGTTATCACGTCTGCTTAACACGCAGAAGGCCGCGAGTTCGAGCCTCGCCGGAACCTGTAGTTTTGCATTTTATGCAAATGGACGAAAACATGCGCACTTTCACAGAGACTCTTTGATCTGAGAGCATGTTAGTCCAGTGGACGGTGGTAAAATTATCTTTCATAGTCAAACCAGTTTAAAGAATCAAGTATTTACAGTAAATATCCATCTAACCATACAGGTTCTGTGGTGTAGTGGTTATCACGTCTGCTTCACACGCAGAAGGTCGCGAGTTCGAACCTCGCCAGAACCTCTTTTATGATTTAGGGATTACAACTGCCTCTTGTGTAGAATGCTTTTATCATTATTACTTGACGATTGCAAGCTATGCACCTGATTAATCTTGGGACGAAATCAAATATGTCATTTTGGGTAGTACTAGTGGGGTAAGTGTAAGGTCGATATCCTTCTTAAACAGTGTTAAGTGAATAGTCTCATGGAGTGTAGCCTTACAATTTGTGTAGCTTTCCGAACGGTTTTGTGGTGTAGTGGTTATCACGTCTGCTTTACACGCAGAAGGTCGCGAGTTCGAACCTCGCCAGAACCTTGCTTTTAGTTTTAAAGTAACACATCCTATTCGGCGACATATATGATGCACATATCGAAATTTATAGACAGTTATATATGTGAACAACAAGTGAAACTTGTAATTTCTGCTATGTAACTTGGGCTTATTTCTTCGACTGATCTCCATATTTTATTATGTGATGTTGGTAACGAACGCTGGTTCGTCACTGGGAATGGATACACAATATAAGGACTTCTGCATATCCAAGGGTTCCGTGGTGTAGTGGTTATCACGTCTGCTTAACACGCAGAAGGCCGCGAGTTCGAGCCTCGCCGGAACCTGTAGTTTTGCATTTTATGCAAATGGACGAAAACATGCGCACTTTCACAGAGACTCTTTGATCTGAGAGCATGTTAGTCCAGTGGACGGTGGTAAAATTATCTTTCATAGTCAAACCAGTTTAAAGAATCAAGTATTTACAGTAAATATCCATCTAACCATACAGGTTCTGTGGTGTAGTGGTTATCACGTCTGCTTCACACGCAGAAGGTCGCGAGTTCGAACCTCGCCAGAACCTCTTTTATGATTTAGGGATTACAACTGCCTCTTGTGTAGAATGCTTTTATCATTATTACTTGACGATTGCAAGCTATGCACCTGATTAATCTTGGGACGAAATCAAATATGTCATTTTGGGTAGTACTAGTGGGGTAAGTGTAAGGTCGATATCCTTCTTAAACAGTGTTAAGTGAATAGTCTCATGGAGTGTAGCCTTACAATTTGTGTAGCTTTCCGAACGGTTTTGTGGTGTAGTGGTTATCACGTCTGCTTTACACGCAGAAGGTCGCGAGTTCGAACCTCGCCAGAACCTTGCTTTTAGTTTTAAAGTAACACATCCTATTCGGCGACATATATGATGCACATATCGAAATTTATAGACAGTTATATATGTGAACAACAAGTGAAACTTGTAATTTCTGCTATGTAACTTGGGCTTATTTCTTCGACTGATCTCCATATTTTATTATGTGATGTTGGTAACGAACGCTGGTTCGTCACTGGGAATGGATACACAATATAAGGACTTCTGCATATCCAAGGGTTCCGTGGTGTAGTGGTTATCACGTCTGCTTAACACGCAGAAGGCCGCGAGTTCGAGCCTCGCCGGAACCTGTAGTTTTGCATTTTATGCAAATGGACGAAAACATGCGCACTTTCACAGAGACTCTTTGATCTGAGAGCATGTTAGTCCAGTGGACGGTGGTAAAATTATCTTTCATAGTCAAACCAGTTTAAAGAATCAAGTATTTACAGTAAATATCCATCTAACCATACAGGTTCTGTGGTGTAGTGGTTATCACGTCTGCTTCACACGCAGAAGGTCGCGAGTTCGAACCTCGCCAGAACCTCTTTTATGATTTAGGGATTACAACTGCCTCTTGTGTAGAATGCTTTTATCATTATTACTTGACGATTGCAAGCTATGCACCTGATTAATCTTGGGACGAAATCAAATATGTCATTTTGGGTAGTACTAGTGGGGTAAGTGTAAGGTCGATATCCTTCTTAAACAGTGTTAAGTGAATAGTCTCATGGAGTGTAGCCTTACAATTTGTGTAGCTTTCCGAACGGTTTTGTGGTGTAGTGGTTATCACGTCTGCTTTACACGCAGAAGGTCGCGAGTTCGAACCTCGCCAGAACCTTGCTTTTAGTTTTAAAGTAACACATCCTATTCGGCGACATATATGATGCACATATCGAAATTTATAGACAGTTATATATGTGAACAACAAGTGAAACTTGTAATTTCTGCTATGTAACTTGGGCTTATTTCTTCGACTGATCTCCATATTTTATTATGTGATGTTGGTAACGAACGCTGGTTCGTCACTGGGAATGGATACACAATATAAGGACTTCTGCATATCCAAGGGTTCCGTGGTGTAGTGGTTATCACGTCTGCTTAACACGCAGAAGGCCGCGAGTTCGAGCCTCGCCGGAACCTGTAGTTTTGCATTTTATGCAAATGGACGAAAACATGCGCACTTTCACAGAGACTCTTTGATCTGAGAGCATGTTAGTCCAGTGGACGGTGGTAAAATTATCTTTCATAGTCAAACCAGTTTAAAGAATCAAGTATTTACAGTAAATATCCATCTAACCATACAGGTTCTGTGGTGTAGTGGTTATCACGTCTGCTTCACACGCAGAAGGTCGCGAGTTCGAACCTCGCCAGAACCTCTTTTATGATTTAGGGATTACAACTGCCTCTTGTGTAGAATGCTTTTATCATTATTACTTGACGATTGCAAGCTATGCACCTGATTAATCTTGGGACGAAATCAAATATGTCATTTTGGGTAGTACTAGTGGGGTAAGTGTAAGGTCGATATCCTTCTTAAACAGTGTTAAGTGAATAGTCTCATGGAGTGTAGCCTTACAATTTGTGTAGCTTTCCGAACGGTTTTGTGGTGTAGTGGTTATCACGTCTGCTTTACACGCAGAAGGTCGCGAGTTCGAACCTCGCCAGAACCTTGCTTTTAGTTTTAAAGTAACACATCCTATTCGGCGACATATATGATGCACATATCGAAATTTATAGACAGTTATATATGTGAACAACAAGTGAAACTTGTAATTTCTGCTATGTAACTTGGGCTTATTTCTTCGACTGATCTCCATATTTTATTATGTGATGTTGGTAACGAACGCTGGTTCGTCACTGGGAATGGATACACAATATAAGGACTTCTGCATATCCAAGGGTTCCGTGGTGTAGTGGTTATCACGTCTGCTTAACACGCAGAAGGCCGCGAGTTCGAGCCTCGCCGGAACCTGTAGTTTTGCATTTTATGCAAATGGACGAAAACATGCGCACTTTCACAGAGACTCTTTGATCTGAGAGCATGTTAGTCCAGTGGACGGTGGTAAAATTATCTTTCATAGTCAAACCAGTTTAAAGAATCAAGTATTTACAGTAAATATCCATCTAACCATACAGGTTCTGTGGTGTAGTGGTTATCACGTCTGCTTCACACGCAGAAGGTCGCGAGTTCGAACCTCGCCAGAACCTCTTTTATGATTTAGGGATTACAACTGCCTCTTGTGTAGAATGCTTTTATCATTATTACTTGACGATTGCAAGCTATGCACCTGATTAATCTTGGGACGAAATCAAATATGTCATTTTGGGTAGTACTAGTGGGGTAAGTGTAAGGTCGATATCCTTCTTAAACAGTGTTAAGTGAATAGTCTCATGGAGTGTAGCCTTACAATTTGTGTAGCTTTCCGAACGGTTTTGTGGTGTAGTGGTTATCACGTCTGCTTTACACGCAGAAGGTCGCGAGTTCGAACCTCGCCAGAACCTTGCTTTTAGTTTTAAAGTAACACATCCTATTCGGCGACATATATGATGCACATATCGAAATTTATAGACAGTTATATATGTGAACAACAAGTGAAACTTGTAATTTCTGCTATGTAACTTGGGCTTATTTCTTCGACTGATCTCCATATTTTATTATGTGATGTTGGTAACGAACGCTGGTTCGTCACTGGGAATGGATACACAATATAAGGACTTCTGCATATCCAAGGGTTCCGTGGTGTAGTGGTTATCACGTCTGCTTAACACGCAGAAGGCCGCGAGTTCGAGCCTCGCCGGAACCTGTAGTTTTGCATTTTATGCAAATGGACGAAAACATGCGCACTTTCACAGAGACTCTTTGATCTGAGAGCATGTTAGTCCAGTGGACGGTGGTAAAATTATCTTTCATAGTCAAACCAGTTTAAAGAATCAAGTATTTACAGTAAATATCCATCTAACCATACAGGTTCTGTGGTGTAGTGGTTATCACGTCTGCTTCACACGCAGAAGGTCGCGAGTTCGAACCTCGCCAGAACCTCTTTTATGATTTAGGGATTACAACTGCCTCTTGTGTAGAATGCTTTTATCATTATTACTTGACGATTGCAAGCTATGCACCTGATTAATCTTGGGACGAAATCAAATATGTCATTTTGGGTAGTACTAGTGGGGTAAGTGTAAGGTCGATATCCTTCTTAAACAGTGTTAAGTGAATAGTCTCATGGAGTGTAGCCTTACAATTTGTGTAGCTTTCCGAACGGTTTTGTGGTGTAGTGGTTATCACGTCTGCTTTACACGCAGAAGGTCGCGAGTTCGAACCTCGCCAGAACCTTGCTTTTAGTTTTAAAGTAACACATCCTATTCGGCGACATATATGATGCACATATCGAAATTTATAGACAGTTATATATGTGAACAACAAGTGAAACTTGTAATTTCTGCTATGTAACTTGGGCTTATTTCTTCGACTGATCTCCATATTTTATTATGTGATGTTGGTAACGAACGCTGGTTCGTCACTGGGAATGGATACACAATATAAGGACTTCTGCATATCCAAGGGTTCCGTGGTGTAGTGGTTATCACGTCTGCTTAACACGCAGAAGGCCGCGAGTTCGAGCCTCGCCGGAACCTGTAGTTTTGCATTTTATGCAAATGGACGAAAACATGCGCACTTTCACAGAGACTCTTTGATCTGAGAGCATGTTAGTCCAGTGGACGGTGGTAAAATTATCTTTCATAGTCAAACCAGTTTAAAGAATCAAGTATTTACAGTAAATATCCATCTAACCATACAGGTTCTGTGGTGTAGTGGTTATCACGTCTGCTTCACACGCAGAAGGTCGCGAGTTCGAACCTCGCCAGAACCTCTTTTATGATTTAGGGATTACAACTGCCTCTTGTGTAGAATGCTTTTATCATTATTACTTGACGATTGCAAGCTATGCACCTGATTAATCTTGGGACGAAATCAAATATGTCATTTTGGGTAGTACTAGTGGGGTAAGTGTAAGGTCGATATCCTTCTTAAACAGTGTTAAGTGAATAGTCTCATGGAGTGTAGCCTTACAATTTGTGTAGCTTTCCGAACGGTTTTGTGGTGTAGTGGTTATCACGTCTGCTTTACACGCAGAAGGTCGCGAGTTCGAACCTCGCCAGAACCTTGCTTTTAGTTTTAAAGTAACACATCCTATTCGGCGACATATATGATGCACATATCGAAATTTATAGACAGTTATATATGTGAACAACAAGTGAAACTTGTAATTTCTGCTATGTAACTTGGGCTTATTTCTTCGACTGATCTCCATATTTTATTATGTGATGTTGGTAACGAACGCTGGTTCGTCACTGGGAATGGATACACAATATAAGGACTTCTGCATATCCAAGGGTTCCGTGGTGTAGTGGTTATCACGTCTGCTTAACACGCAGAAGGCCGCGAGTTCGAGCCTCGCCGGAACCTGTAGTTTTGCATTTTATGCAAATGGACGAAAACATGCGCACTTTCACAGAGACTCTTTGATCTGAGAGCATGTTAGTCCAGTGGACGGTGGTAAAATTATCTTTCATAGTCAAACCAGTTTAAAGAATCAAGTATTTACAGTAAATATCCATCTAACCATACAGGTTCTGTGGTGTAGTGGTTATCACGTCTGCTTCACACGCAGAAGGTCGCGAGTTCGAACCTCGCCAGAACCTCTTTTATGATTTAGGGATTACAACTGCCTCTTGTGTAGAATGCTTTTATCATTATTACTTGACGATTGCAAGCTATGCACCTGATTAATCTTGGGACGAAATCAAATATGTCATTTTGGGTAGTACTAGTGGGGTAAGTGTAAGGTCGATATCCTTCTTAAACAGTGTTAAGTGAATAGTCTCATGGAGTGTAGCCTTACAATTTGTGTAGCTTTCCGAACGGTTTTGTGGTGTAGTGGTTATCACGTCTGCTTTACACGCAGAAGGTCGCGAGTTCGAACCTCGCCAGAACCTTGCTTTTAGTTTTAAAGTAACACATCCTATTCGGCGACATATATGATGCACATATCGAAATTTATAGACAGTTATATATGTGAACAACAAGTGAAACTTGTAATTTCTGCTATGTAACTTGGGCTTATTTCTTCGACTGATCTCCATATTTTATTATGTGATGTTGGTAACGAACGCTGGTTCGTCACTGGGAATGGATACACAATATAAGGACTTCTGCATATCCAAGGGTTCCGTGGTGTAGTGGTTATCACGTCTGCTTAACACGCAGAAGGCCGCGAGTTCGAGCCTCGCCGGAACCTGTAGTTTTGCATTTTATGCAAATGGACGAAAACATGCGCACTTTCACAGAGACTCTTTGATCTGAGAGCATGTTAGTCCAGTGGACGGTGGTAAAATTATCTTTCATAGTCAAACCAGTTTAAAGAATCAAGTATTTACAGTAAATATCCATCTAACCATACAGGTTCTGTGGTGTAGTGGTTATCACGTCTGCTTCACACGCAGAAGGTCGCGAGTTCGAACCTCGCCAGAACCTCTTTTATGATTTAGGGATTACAACTGCCTCTTGTGTAGAATGCTTTTATCATTATTACTTGACGATTGCAAGCTATGCACCTGATTAATCTTGGGACGAAATCAAATATGTCATTTTGGGTAGTACTAGTGGGGTAAGTGTAAGGTCGATATCCTTCTTAAACAGTGTTAAGTGAATAGTCTCATGGAGTGTAGCCTTACAATTTGTGTAGCTTTCCGAACGGTTTTGTGGTGTAGTGGTTATCACGTCTGCTTTACACGCAGAAGGTCGCGAGTTCGAACCTCGCCAGAACCTTGCTTTTAGTTTTAAAGTAACACATCCTATTCGGCGACATATATGATGCACATATCGAAATTTATAGACAGTTATATATGTGAACAACAAGTGAAACTTGTAATTTCTGCTATGTAACTTGGGCTTATTTCTTCGACTGATCTCCATATTTTATTATGTGATGTTGGTAACGAACGCTGGTTCGTCACTGGGAATGGATACACAATATAAGGACTTCTGCATATCCAAGGGTTCCGTGGTGTAGTGGTTATCACGTCTGCTTAACACGCAGAAGGCCGCGAGTTCGAGCCTCGCCGGAACCTGTAGTTTTGCATTTTATGCAAATGGACGAAAACATGCGCACTTTCACAGAGACTCTTTGATCTGAGAGCATGTTAGTCCAGTGGACGGTGGTAAAATTATCTTTCATAGTCAAACCAGTTTAAAGAATCAAGTATTTACAGTAAATATCCATCTAACCATACAGGTTCTGTGGTGTAGTGGTTATCACGTCTGCTTCACACGCAGAAGGTCGCGAGTTCGAACCTCGCCAGAACCTCTTTTATGATTTAGGGATTACAACTGCCTCTTGTGTAGAATGCTTTTATCATTATTACTTGACGATTGCAAGCTATGCACCTGATTAATCTTGGGACGAAATCAAATATGTCATTTTGGGTAGTACTAGTGGGGTAAGTGTAAGGTCGATATCCTTCTTAAACAGTGTTAAGTGAATAGTCTCATGGAGTGTAGCCTTACAATTTGTGTAGCTTTCCGAACGGTTTTGTGGTGTAGTGGTTATCACGTCTGCTTTACACGCAGAAGGTCGCGAGTTCGAACCTCGCCAGAACCTTGCTTTTAGTTTTAAAGTAACACATCCTATTCGGCGACATATATGATGCACATATCGAAATTTATAGACAGTTATATATGTGAACAACAAGTGAAACTTGTAATTTCTGCTATGTAACTTGGGCTTATTTCTTCGACTGATCTCCATATTTTATTATGTGATGTTGGTAACGAACGCTGGTTCGTCACTGGAATGGATACACAATATAAGGACTTCTGCATATCCAAGGGTTCCGTGGTGTAGTGGTTATCACGTCTGCTTAACACGCAGAAGGCCGCGAGTTCGAGCCTCGCCGGAACCTGGTAGTTTTGCATTTTATGCAAATGGACGAAAACATGCGCACTTTCACAGAGACTCTTTGATCTGAGAGCATGTTAGTCCAGTGGACGGTGGTAAAATTATCTTTCATAGTCAAACCAGTTTAAAGAATCAAGTATTTACAGTAAATATCCATCTAACCATACAGGTTCTGTGGTGTAGTGGTTATCACGTCTGCTTCACACGCAGAAGGTCGCGAGTTCGAACCTCGCCAGAACCTCTTTTATGATTTAGGGATTACAACTGCCTCTTGTGTAGAATGCTTTTATCATTATTACTTGACGATTGCAAGCTATGCACCTGATTAATCTTGGGACGAAATCAAATATGTCATTTTGGGTAGTACTAGTGGGGTAAGTGTAAGGTCGATATCCTTCTTAAACAGTGTTAAGTGAATAGTCTCATGGAGTGTAGCCTTACAATTTGTGTAGCTTTCCGAACGGTTTTGTGGTGTAGTGGTTATCACGTCTGCTTTACACGCAGAAGGTCGCGAGTTCGAACCTCGCCAGAACCTTGCTTTTAGTTTTAAAGTAACACATCCTATTCGGCGACATATATGATGCACATATCGAAATTTATAGACAGTTATATATGTGAACAACAAGTGAAACTTGTAATTTCTGCTATGTAACTTGGGCTTATTTCTTCGACTGATCTCCATATTTTATTATGTGATGTTGGTAACGAACGCTGGTTCGTCACTGGGAATGGATACACAATATAAGGACTTCTGCATATCCAAGGGTTCCGTGGTGTAGTGGTTATCACGTCTGCTTAACACGCAGAAGGCCGCGAGTTCGAGCCTCGCCGGAACCTGTAGTTTTGCATTTTATGCAAATGGACGAAAACATGCGCACTTTCACAGAGACTCTTTGATCTGAGAGCATGTTAGTCCAGTGGACGGTGGTAAAATTATCTTTCATAGTCAAACCAGTTTAAAGAATCAAGTATTTACAGTAAATATCCATCTAACCATACAGGTTCTGTGGTGTAGTGGTTATCACGTCTGCTTCACACGCAGAAGGTCGCGAGTTCGAACCTCGCCAGAACCTCTTTTATGATTTAGGGATTACAACTGCCTCTTGTGTAGAATGCTTTTATCATTATTACTTGACGATTGCAAGCTATGCACCTGATTA